>JARHVA010001401.1:510000-860000 GCA_037957365.1 Torreya grandis | reverse complement strand
CTACCATTTTATGCATTCAACAACTAAATATTATAACCCAATGCAAAAGAGGGTTATTAACATGCTCACAGATTGAAATAAATAAAAATAAACTCAACCCATGCACATTTAGGCGAACCCACAATATTATGTGGCTTTAAAATTTAAATACACCACTCACCTAATTTGAAGATAACAATGGTCATCACCTATTGAATGCAGAGAATGGTAATCATTTCACTTATAGTTGATAATCCTTCTAGCTTCCTAGTTTCTCTCTATGCCCACTCTCTCCATTTTTTATTTATTTATTCTCTTTCTTTCTCTTCCCCATGTTTGCATGCCCTAAGATTCCTCCTAAAATATCTATCAATTCCCCAAAATAGAACCCCAATTTCCTTGAATGCATGACCATTTACTATAGTTGATTCATAGTTTAGTTTAGGCTATATTAGTATGGCAATTGCATGAAAATCCTCATACATTATGCTAAAAATGGTGAAGTCAAAAACCCCCATCGTTATAAAGAACTCATCCAAACAAAGACTTGAGGAAAACCCTAGTTTTGGTTCAAAATTGTGCATGGCAATGATTCATGTTAATTTCCTCATAATTATCCAAATAGAACCTTCCACTCTTTTAACATAAAACCATTTCCCCTAAGTTTTTAAGACTCCTCAAAATGAATTTGCTTTGGTGACTAATTCCCTTGTGACCCTTAGGGCCACCAAAAGGGGGTTAAATAAAACCAAACAATTCCTTGCACATTTTAATATAAATAAAATAGATTCAGTATTACTCAATGACTTTATAGATTAAAAAACAACTTAATTAAATCAATATTTAATCATAATTCAACGAACCACCATTTAACCTGTATACCTTTTCATAGTGATACACTCAACAAATGTGTACAACAAGGTTAGTAAATGACACTAAAAGGAGAATCCATGTTCAAACTAGTTTATTAGTAGCATGGCAAGTATATGACCTATAACAAATGCAAAACATGTAATAATGATTATAATAGCATAAAGTTAAATGAAATCACATAGATCATTCACGAAATACCAGAAACACTAACATCTCAACAAATAATTGTGTAACTACATGTGTGTGTGTGTGTGTTTGAGTTGAGTTCTTTTTGTCCCCATTTGTCAAAATCTACCTCTTCCCCCCTATGATGCTCTCCCCTTGTTCCACCTAATTAGGGTGAGACAGTACTACAACCACCTCAGTCAAACAAAATAGTAGTTAATCCATTTTATCATTATAACCATGAAAGAAAGTAATTATTAATAAATGATAATAATACCACTATACCATATACATCGTGATATGTAAGATATATCTCATATATATGCTACCAGCTAATCATAAATGTTGAAATCTAATACATAACTAAAATGTACAATAATTAAAATGCAATAATAAATGTATCTGATTTCACAATGTAACAATAATGATTACATCAACAAATTAAAAAAAAATGATGTTAAGGGTGAGTCAAAATGTAATAACTAGTCTCGCAAAAAGAAAATTAATTTTTTATTTATTTTATATTTAAAATAAAATTAAGGGAAATAAATGGCCCATGTGACTATGAAAGCATAACATAAAAAAGATAACCATAGCACATAACCACATCCCAAGGATTACACAAAAGAAATATAAACCTTGGAAAGGAGGAAAAAACAAATGGAAAATACCAGTCTAGCAGAATTGATAATTGATTTAACCTTTTAGGGTTTTACAATGAAAATCTTGTGTTTAGATTAAAGGGCTAAGATGTCTAAATTAGTTAAATAAATTACAATAGTTAACTACTGATTTATTATGACCTTTGACCTTTTTCAACTTTCTAATAATAACAATAAATAGGCATCAATAGAGACTTATCTAAAAATTGACTCTCATGAATGATCTAGGTTATGAAAGTTGATATCTAGGCATTTTTGAGTGTCATCAACAAGATTGTGGTGTTCATTTGCACACTAGATAGTAGCGGCTAGTATGGACAATAACGTCATGCTTATGTAGTGTCCTTCAGGTGGAGGTAGTGTCCTTTAGGTGGTGGTAGTGTCCACTTTATGGGACTGTTCCTATTTTATGAGAGCCCATATGCCTATGTTTTTAGGTCATGTTCTTACATGTACAAAACTTAAAACTCTATATTATGCCTAAAAAACCTAATCTAGTGTGCAAACCCTAATCCTCCTTGTGAGTATGGCATGAATGATGATTTAGTGAGTGTTAGTAGGATAAATTGGACATCCTCGATACCCCACTCTGTAAAGAGTTTCCTACATATCAATACTCTAAAGAGGGATCAAGCTTGATGTAGTTCTCCCACCTAGTGCTTGATTCAAGTGTAAGTGAATGCTAGTATGAGACTAGACTTGGATGCTTTGAATGTGTTTGAGCTTTGAAATATTTGAAAATTGGGCTTAGGGCTGCTGTAGATGGTAGTATGCAGAATCATGATAGAATAGGGATCAAATACCTTGATTTTTCTCAACTTTATCTTTGGTTTGAATAATTTTTGCATCATTTTTCCATCTAGTGAATAGAGTTGAATAAGACTTGTATTAATAGAGTTTTGTTACTTATGCAGATAAGAAACTATGCTTAAGTTGACCTTAGGAGGGGCACATATTTAAAAAAGTATTAGTTGGGAAGAGCTAGAGCTAAGGACAGTAGCATCCACTTGGAGACACTAGTGCCATGTCGCTATAGTGTCCCAAATGTGGCATTAATGTCCACTTGGTATATTGTTGAGCAAGTTGAGTTTAGATCTAAGAAGACAGTTATAGGACTATGTTTTGGCTGACTGTGGATGACTGTGGTTTGCTCAAAGACTAAAAAGTATGTCTAAGGCTCTATGATAGGTCTAGGGCTAAGATATGAATAGGATAATTCAAATGACACTCTTAGCATCCAATTACCACTTTTACGTGATTGCATTTGCCCCCCCCCCCCTTTATACTAGTAATGCAATAAAGCAAAATGACTAGTATAAAGGAAAAATAAGTGTACCTAGACTTACCTTAGAAGTGAAACCCATGTAGTTGAGTTTGAGTACGTGAATCTAGGTTTGCATATGTAGAACATGATCTAAAGCAATGTCCTACAATGAAACATGCAAAAACCAATCATTACTTAAGAGATGATCAAAAGCAAAAAACTATGATGAAATGAAGTAACTGAGTAAAGAGAGAAGAAAGGAAGGATACACCTCATGGGTATGTAAACCAATACATGAACCTGGTGAAAACTTATGTGCATGAGTGTACATAGTGATCATATTATTAAATAACCTAAATTGAGTTCATGGCTTACTTAATCCTCATATGGGTGGCTCAAGAACTCAATCTGGTTTTGACTCCATCATTGCCCACACCTGCTCAGTAGATCCTAATCTCTATTAATAACTTGGATAAAATTGTAAGTGTGTCTAACCCTCTCATGCAAGTGGCTCAAGAACTCAAGTAGGCTATGACTCCATTGCCCACCTATGTGAAGTAGATGCATTTGTAACTGTATTGCGCAAAGTGTTGAAAGTATATAATTGAGTAAATCTAACTATGTATTTGACTTTGCAGCCACTCAAGGATATTAGGTGGCTCTAGACCACTCTAGAATGTAACTACTATAGATGGAGTAAGGCATGAATTTGGTGATAACCTAGAATGTGATAGAAAGTGTATACAATGTAGATAATGGCATGGAGTTTGCCATTCCATTTGATCAACATGTGTGTAGTTGAGTATATGAAAACTAACTTGTCACACACATGCCCCCAATATGGTATTTGAGTATACTAAATTTGAATTGAGTATGTAATAAATAAATATGTGTACTGATCTAAATGTATGAGTGATCATGTTGCACATGATGCCCCAAATATGAGTAATCAGTATGAATCTGAACTGAAATGAATTTATCTAAGCTAAATCTGAACACAACTATCAAACCTATGACTGTATATGTGAAAATATGTATTGTACATATAATCTAAATGATTTGGACTATCTTAAAGCTGGGGCTACTAGATAATAGCACCCTGTATTGGATGGTAGCGCCCTGTGGTGCTAGTGTCCCAATCTGTGTGTTAATATTTGCCTAATCTAATTTTTGAGTGTTCTTAATTAAATTATAAGTCTTTATTCTATTATGTGTCTACCTTGAGTCTAATTTCTAAAATTGAGCTGATGTTGAAATGTATCCATGAATAGTAAAGTAGGATCCTGATAGTGAATGCCCCCTCTTTTGAGGGTAGTTGTGAAATATGTGTAAGAACTACCCTCTAAAGAAGTAGCTCTACAAAATGTGTTAGGCCAGAACATGTGCATGATATTCCAATATAATGTATAAATATAACATCAAAATGTAAATGAATATGAGCATGACTAGGTAATGCAAGATTTATGTTGTAATCTAGCATTGCACAAGGGTTTTAAGATAGATGTAATCAATGTATAACAACAAATATGAATAATTACCTATGGGGATGGGGCATGATGTCCATCATAACACCCATGTAGGAAGGGTAGATGCATGAGGTCTCTCATGGCATTAAAAATTGGTGTGTGTGTATGTGTAACAATCAAATACAAGTTTCATGGTATAGAAGCATACAAGGAAACAAACATACAAACACACGAGGCATGCAAAAGGTAGGCCAAGGGGCCACAATACAATGGAAATGGGCACATGTCACTAAATATGATAATGAAGACATACAAGGACATGTTCAAATGTCCATATACACAATCAACAAGCAAATTGGCTTAGATCCACGTAAAAGGACAATGTTCAAATGTCTGTATATAGAAGTGGGAAAGCACACACAAGGGACATGGGCACATGTTCAAGGCATTCAAATAGATAAGTGGCATATAACCAAAGAATAAAGGCATATTAAAATGCACTCGAAGATAGAAGAAGCATAGTAAATACAATCACGTATAATCTAGGAACTATAAATGAAAGCATGTATACCTATGTAGTATGAATCTATGTAGATGTTAAGATGCATATATACTAAGTCTAACTAGTAATAGTTGGCAAAAAATTTGAGCAATGAGGAGCAATGATCAATATCAAGATAAATCAATGTGTAACTGGAATATATAATATGTAAATATAAAACCTGGTAATAATAATTGTGAAGGAGATACCCCCAAGTGGGTGGTTATATTGAACATATAATCCTGGATCGATGTAAATGCCCTTAATGGGTAGTTGATAACTAGTCTAGATGAGCGTAATGGATCAGAGTCCTCTCTAGAATCTATAGGCACTCAATAAAAACAAGTGAAACATATGTGTATGATAAAATTAACTATACTATAATAGCTAGCAATATGCAATATCTAGCAAGTAGTAGAAATGTAAACATAGCAATGACTATAATATGTAAAATTTGTGTTTTTGGAATATTTGAATGTTTTTATATTTTGACATGTTATATTATTTTTATGTTTTTTGAGAATAAGCTATGTATAAGCAAATGAAAATAAACTATATACAAGGAGGGATAGAGAGAAGTAAGTATGTATAAGGGTAGGAACCATACTATGCAATGTGTCTCATGGGAGACTCACTATCACTGTGACCTGTGTTGAATAGGGTAACCATGATCGTGCATGCAGTGTGAAAGGGCAATTGTGAGCCCATGATCAATTGTGTTATTTAATCTAAGTTTGAAGTTGCCTGTATAGGGATGTTGTGGCACTAATTGTGATGCCCTATGAACTATAGGGGTCATAAGGCCCCAACTGGTAGAAGTAGAAGTTATAGGTGATGTAGGTTCCCTATGCTAAAATCCTTAGAACCCAATTTAACTGATCTCAGTGTAAAGTGAGTAGAGGAAAGTCCTTTAGAGTCTATGCTGTATCTTTGATGCAATGGTCTCCCTGGTATTGGTCTTTGATGGAGAGTATGCATACATATATATATATTGTAAGAGTAGACCTGGTGTGCTCTAATGACTATAATGAACACTGTGATGTATGTATCGGAGTTGTAATCTCTACTATAACTGATAGTTATGCAATATCTATTAATGGTGCTAGAACTATAATTGGTGTTTGTGTTGGAATTATAGCTAAAAACTATATAAGAACTACCTATAGGATGGGAAGATGATACTCATATGTGACACCCTCAATCTTAACCACCTAGTTAACATGTATATACTTTAGGCATCAATGTATTGTAGATGGTATGACTCGGAGTTGTTGTAATCATGGCCTGCCCAATAATATGTCAAATACACCCACACTAGGTATCGTTAGGAACTAAGTGGCTATGTGTGTTGGTCCAACCTATAATAGAATCACAATATCCTTGATGGATCTTTGAATGTGTCCACTAAAACCATTAATGATTGTATTTATGGGGAATATATCCCATTATGTAGCCTAAGTATTGTAAGAGTGTTATGGTGCACATGCTTATGCTTGACCCATTGTCAACCATAGCACTATGAGTGGGATAGTGGTCTATGCATGCTCATATGAAGATCACACATAAATCTATGCCATCATCCATAATCTCCTACTCTAAAAATGTGATAAGTTATCTAGGTGGCATTGTAGTGTGATACAGGATGTTAATGTTGTGCAAGGGATGCATCTCCTCTATAATTATGTGATAGGAAGCTAGTGGTGGATGAGCCTGGTATGTATACTAAACACTTGATGTACCCCTTGCCTCATTAGTTATATACTTCAAGAAAGGATCTAAAAACATCTTTAGTGCCTTAGTCTTTATCTGTTTTTGTTTCAGTGTCTTTATGGGTGTGCTCACATCAAAAATGTTAGCCTTAATAAGATGTTGTAAAATGTGTTTTAGGCTAATGCATATATTTGTCATGTGGCTTGGTGTCCTACAATACTCATAGAATGCATTTGAATCATAAATCTTTGGAATAGGTCATGTCATATCAACCTCTTTAATGAGAGGGAGATATATAATATTGCATTTTAAAAGCTGTTGTAAAACTCATGCTGGTGACTCTGGAAGATTAGTGAAGACTTTGCACTGAGGAGCGAATAAAAAAAATTTGGGAGAAGGCTTAGAGGCTACATTGACTATGGCCTTTTGATCACTTTTATTTCCTATGGCCCTTACCTTGTACAGAGGTTTGTTTTTACTCTTAATAGTTGATTTTGATCCATTTGTGTACTTAAGTTTGCCCATTGCTAAGAGCTTAACCTCTCTTTCCTTACCTATGTGGCACATATCAATAAATGTGGGGAACTTCTTAAATAATATAACTTCATGTAGTGTTGTTAAAAGACTCCATTTAAATGTATCCTAAAGCTCTATGTTTGCCATGGGGTTAGTCAATTTGGATAATATTATCTTGTATCGTAAGACATAATTGATGATAGACTCATTTGACTTTTGCTTTAATTGCACCACTTGTGCATATGATATGTTATCATTGATTTTGATAGAGAAGTGTTTTAGGAACATGTTAGCTAAAGGATTAAATGTTGTGATATATTGATTTGAAAAATCATAGAACCATTATAAGGCATAATCCTTGTAACTGCATGGAAATAGATTCATAATAAGCCAATTATTAGACACATAGTCCAAACATGCTTCATAAAGGCTCTAAGGTTATGCTCTAGGTCACCCTGGCCATCATATAATATGAGCTTGGGTTTCAAGAAACCAAATGGCAAAGGAGTTGTCTATATGTGATGTGTCAAAGGTGCATGCAAGAGAATGTTGGAATCTAAGGCGTGCAATGGCTTAACTGCTCCCTACTCAAGATGTAACACCTTAGACTATAGAGTAAGATACTCCTACTTAAGGGATTGTACATCTAGAGTATAGAATCTAGCCACAAGTAGTGTAACTATCATTTATGATTGAATAACAATCTTGTGTTGTGATACTTGATTTGGTTGAGTTGACCCCACTAGAGGTGTAACAACATTATTAACTAGAGGGGTTGAAGATTGACCAGTGTTTGTCTTATTCTTGATTAATGATATGGCCTATAAAATATATGAATGATCATGGGGATGTTCCCAAATTCTATCTCTGAATCCCTTTAATACCTCATCTTTGCTCATAATTATGTCATTATCATTAAGTGGAGGTAGTGTGTCTTGATTGTCAATGTGGACCTCATCTTGTTCTTAGTTATATTATTCATCTTTGGATGCATTGTCAGTGAATTCCACATAATCAAGGTGTGAGGGATTCATAGTTGGAGTTGTAATAGATTTCTTATCCTTATTATAGGTTCGGATAACAGGAATCTGAATATGCTCTATTGGATTACCACCTACTCTAGCTCTTATTCTTAGTGGAAGAGAGATAGCTTTTTGAGTTGACACAGCAAACAAATTAAAATAAAGATACTAAAGTAGGATATATGAATTTTAAAAAATTAATAGCAGCTAATAAAAATAGGAGAAAAAAAGATACAAACCCTAAGAGCATATAGGGTTAGAGTTTTTATAATCTAGGGTTTATTTACAACAATTTAAATTATATGTAAAATCAATTGAAACACTAATGTAAAGTTGATTTAATTTAGCTAGGTTATTTTAAAAAATAAAAAATCAGAAGTATGCAGCCCTAAATTTATTTCAAAAAAACATGATTTAATGCAATCTAGGGTTTTTAGCAATATTCGAAGTAAGACAAGTTCACCAAATGATTTAACCTTTTAGAGTTTTACAATGAAAATCCTATGTTTAGAATTAAGGGTTGAGATGTCTAAACTAGTTAAATAAATTGAAATAATTAACTACTAATTTGTTATGACCGTTGACCTTGTTTATCTTTTTAATAATAATAATAATAAATAGGCATAAATAGAGACTTATCTAAAAACTGATTATCGTATATGATTTGGGTTCTGAAAGTTGAGATCTGGGCAATTCTGAGTGTTGTCAAATAGATTCTAGTGTTCATCTACTCACTAAATAGTAGCAACCAATATGGACAATAATGACATATTTATGTAGTGTCCTTCAAGTGGTGTTAGTGTCCTTTATGTGGAAATAGTTTCCCCTTTGTAGGACTATTCTTATTTTCTCTGAGCACCTACACATGTGTTTTTAGGTTCTGTTCTTGGGCGCATGAAACCTATAGCTTTGTGTTGTGCCTGGAAAACCTGATTTAGTGTGTAAACCCTAATCCTCCTTGAAAATATGTTATGAGTAATAATTGAGTGCAGGTTAGTAGGATAGGCTGGACATTCTTAACACCTCATTATGTAGAGAGTTGCCTACATACCAATACTCTGAAGAGGGATCAAGCCCAATATATTTTTCCTACCTAGTGTTTGATGCAAGTACAAGTGAATGCTAGAATGAGAGTGGACTTAGATACCTTGAATGTGCTTAAGCTTTGAAATATTTTAAATCTAGGCTTAGAGATGTTATAGATGGTAATATATAGAATAGGGATCAAATAACTTACATTTGCTCAGCTTTGTCTTTTGTTTGAGTAGATTTTGCATCTATTTTCCATCTAGTGAATAGAGGTGAAATAGACTTGTATTTATAGAGTTCTATTGGTTGTGAGGATAATAAAATATGCTTAGGTCTACCTTTGGAGGGCACACATTTGAAAAAGTTTTTGTTGGGAAGAGCTAGGGCTAAGGACAATAGCACCTAGTTAGGGATGCGAGCGCCATGTGGTTGTGGTGTCCCAAATGTGGTGCTAATGTCCACTTGGCAGACTGATGAGAAAGTTGGGTTGGGATCCAAGAAGACAATTTTAAGATTATGCTTTGGTTGATTGTGGGTGACTATGGTTTGCTTAATGACTAAAAAGTGTGTCCAAGGCTCTAGGATAGGTCTAGGGCCAAGCTAGGAATATGATAATTCAAGAGACACTCTAAGCCTCCAAATAACAGTTTTAGGTGATAATAATAATAGTGAATAACACATCAAAAAGAGGAGGTCCCCATGTGATGAATTGAAACATGTTTCTCTAGTTAAATAATTATAATATTTATAGTCATAAGGAAGCGTGTGATTGTTGTGAGGTTGTGTCAATAACTAAGTCTATGACATCTCATGGGTCTACCAAATGAGCTTGGAAATCAACCACGAGGCCTCTTCTTATTGATTATGTGAGGGGATTGGAAGTCTGTGAAGTAATTAACTTAGTGGTTGTAAACACATAAAATGGTCCCATATGCATTAATTAGTCATTAAATTATATTTTCTAAGATCTTTATATTTTTCAATTATCAGTCCAAATCAAGGCTTATTTTCATGTCTTGTCAACTTTTGATGGTATATGGATCTTATCCTAGCACCATTCAACTATCATCTTCCCCATCCCTGAATTTTGATCAATTTTTTCTCTCATTGTCTAAAACATGCAATTATGCACCAAACATGTTCAAATTGTAACTATATGGCTATGGAAAGGAGTATTTAGGACTATCTACCTCTCACCCTATATGACCCTTATCCTTTCTCACCTTTTTGGTCATTTGATGTTAGTTTGTGTATCAATAAGGTCCTAATTTAAATTCAATTTTGTTATCAATACACAGGCACCCTAATACATTTAGGTATCTAAAAAGCATCTAGCAATCATTGAACACTTAAGTAATTATTTTATTTTGTTCATAAGAATCTATTGAGCATATACTAGTGTTTTAGATAAATCAATATATCATTAGAGTTTTTATTGAAGCATTGAAGTTCATGTTACTAATACATTGCATTGAATTGGTTTGCATGAGTGGTGAATTATTGGAATCATTGGAGTATTGTTTTCAATATTGTATAAATATTTAGGGGTGTGATAAGAATTAGGCTAAGTGTGACATAGTCCCAAAAACATAATAATTTTTTAATTATTTAATATCTAAGAGATATAAGATAGTGAAAAATTATTAATTAATCAGATTATCTAAAGCAGGTAATAAAGGTACTAATATGAATTGAAATAGAAAAATAAATATTGCACTATCTCAATTTAAAATTGATAAATCAAGACAAAGATAATGTATTTAGCTAAATTTTATTATTTGTCATTCACAAAATGTGTCTCTATACCGGGAAATGTTTTGTAGTTACTTTATTAGTTGCTCAGACCTAATATAAAGGCTAAAAGCCTCTTTGAACATTGTAGATGTAGTCTAAATCATGTTATAGATGGCACTATCTAGAGTTTATTGGTAGTATCCCTATATAATGTATGTGTTTGTAACTCATAAGACACCTACACCTGAGCCTAAAAATTATTCCTTTGGTGCACACGCCTTTGACCCTGTGCAACAATGTATGTTTTCCTTATGTTTTATCAAAATTCTTATCATGTTTTTTACCACAAGAAGCCTTTTAATAAGGGATAAGTATTTTGGGTTGGATATCTCCAAGCACTCTTCATTGAATGCTTGAGCATTTCTTACATTCCAATACTTTGTAGAGGGCTCAAACCACACATAGTTCTCCCATTTATGTGTGTGTGCAATATCGTGAAGAATCTAGAATGTAATTCATGTATTCAAACATGGTTCTATGGATTGAACTAAGACTATTAATTAAAGGTTTATAGATGTGTATGCCTTTTTTACAATGTTTTAAGAGAGTTTTAATTAATTACTCAAGTTTTTAAGTGATTTTCAAGGTGATGGCCAAATGAGTATAACCTTAGGAATGATTTGTATTTATAGTTGACTCTTCATTAATTACAGCTATGATTTACTCATGACACATATCTAGGCCAGCCTAATGGAGACTTATAAATTTGAAATAAATATATGTTGAGTGTTTTTAGACACTAGTGGTAGAGGCAGACCCATGCGGTGACTAGCACTTGTTACTATTAGTCTCTTGGAAATGTAAAATAGTTATATGAGATATGGAGAAGATTTTTCTAAGCTTCTAGGATGTTCATGCATAAAATAATTTGATCCTAAATAGGTGTATCTAGTAAATACAGGTGGCCAATAAAATAGATGGGTAGACAGATAAAGGGAAAGTTTACTCAAGAGGAATGTGCAATGTCCAAGTAAATAAAAGTTGATGTTGTCAAAGCGTCTAATACCAAATTTAGGTGTTTATAAATGCCCCACTTTTTCAATTTAATATTAAAAATTACAAACTAAAATGATAAAATAAGAAATTTAGTACCTATGATAATTGCACTTGGTGTTGGTAGCTATGATCAAAATATACCATTTGTTCCATGTGAAACACGAATGAAAACATGTGAATATCAATATCTTATCATGATAAGAAATCCAAAATAATATGAATAATTGAATCACTTAAAACTTAAAATACAAGAAGTGAATACACCTTGTGATATGCCAACCAAGTTGGCGCTTGTTGAATTTATTTAGAGAATATCATGGGGTGATCATGCTCCAAGGTGATGAAAGAGATAAAAGTAAAAGTTGAGGAATGTAAATGCCCCAACTACCACTGAAGAACAAGTGTTAGAAGTTGAGTGATGTAGTAACCTTGAGTATATTGCTCTAAATATCATAGTAACTCTTTTTTGGAACCCTAAAATTAGGGTCATATGTTAAAGTGGAACCCCAAATTGGGTATGTATGTAAAAGTGGAACCCTAAATCATGTTCATATATAAAAGTGGAACCCAAAACTAGTTTTTAATATAAAAGGATCCACCACTATAGATGGATTTAGATCCAAGTACCATTTTTCCCCATTGATCCTCAATATTGAAAATAAAAAATTGTTTGCATGAACAAAGTCCATACCCCAATATGATCCATATATCCCTCAAAAGAGATATAAAATGTTTTCTTTCAAAATGTCATAGAATGTCTCAATTGTTACTCACAATCATGTAGAATATGCTTCAATCTACTCAATTTGACCCATCTGACTTGTATAATCCATCTCAAAATGTAAAATGTATGTTGTTCATGGCCTGAATCTCTAAAACAAACCCATTGTGTAATGTAAAATGTATATCATATCAAGCTTACCAGGGTTTTAAATTATTTGAGATGTAAGAGATATAAGATAGTGGAAAATTATGCACTAATCAAATTAATTAAAATATGGAAAAAATGTATTAATTTAAATTAATAGATTAATAGATATTGCATTATTTCAGTTTAAAATTGATAAAACAAGAGATAGATAATGTACTTAGATATTATAATTATGTGTCACTCTGAAAAGGTGTCTTTATACTTGGAAATGTTATATAATTGTTTCATTTACTGTTTAGACTGGAAACAAAGGTTGAAGGCATCTCTGGACATTGTTGGTAGGGTTTGACCCTGGTAGTGCATGCTATTTAGAGGTTAATAGAAATGTACTTATGCATTGTGCACGTTTATAACTCTTTATACCCCTATGCATGCACCTAAAAATCATTTCTCTATGTGTGCAAGCCTTTAGTCTTCTGCAATGATGTGTGTTTTCCTTCTCATTTATTTAAACCCTAATTTTGATATTGACCACAAGATGCCCTTTAAAAAGAGGTTAGTATTTTGGGTTGGACAACCCCAACTACTCCTTAAAGAATGACTAAGTGCTGTTTATGTTCTAAAACTCTAAAGAGGACTCAAACTATATGTAGTTCTCCCACTTATGTGTGTGTGCAACATTATGAACAATCTAGAATTCAATGTAATGTTTTCATCTTTAACACTTAACACCATACAACTTTGACTTTGTGTATTTAGACTTGGCTATATGGAATACTCTCAAAATACCCCTTGAAGGTTTTCAAATGTGTATGCCTTTTGTTAATGTCTCGAGTGATTGCTAATTAATTCTTGAAGTTTCCAAGCGATTCTTAATATGTTTGCTAAGAGAGTATAGCCTTAGGAATGGTCTACATTTTTTACTAACTCTTTTTTAATTGAATTCTGACCAACCCATGAAACATGTTTAAGCCAACCTAATGGAGGCTTCCAAATTTGAATTTTTTTTTTAGTGCACTTAAACACTGCCAATAGAGGTAGACACTTGTGGTAATAGACAATGTTTAGGTGTTTCTAGTAGTGTCCTGAAAATATAAAATAATGATATGAAATATGGAGAAGGTTTTTATAGGATTATAGGATGTTCTTGTATAAACGAGGTTGATCTCATATAGGTTTATATGGTGAATAGAGGTGGTCAATATAATATATGGGTATATAGATAGATGAAAAGTGTGATCAAGGGTTAAATGTATGTGTAATATCTAAGTATGTTGAAGTTAATTTTGCCAAAGTGTCTAATACCAAATTTAGGTGTTTACAATTATTTTCTTATGGTTTTTAAACTTATCCACCTAATTAGGGTAGGAAGAAGAAGTCCATTTTTTTAGGTATCTCGCTGTAAGCATGAAAAAGTGAGTGAGGTTTTGTGAGCCCCAGATCAAATGAACATGCAATCATCAAAATAAAAATTTCCTACCTATATTTTACCAAAAATAGAACTTGATAGTATAAACATTCAGGAATGGAACTTGATGCTTTTTATGTGATTCACTATTCATCACAAGTTTTATTAGTCATCTTCTAAACATTATTCAACACTATTTTTCATTGTCATATTATGACGATTGTCACTTGATCTCAAAATATTCAAGATATATCTCTAAACCTTAAATTTTTATAGTGATGAAATTAATTAATTGTCTAATTTAATATTTTACATTTATTTTAGGACTTGATAAATGTTTATGGGTATTTACCCATAATAAATTTTCTAGACCATTGCGTACTCTTAGATCACATATCTCTAGATTCCTTGTGATTGATTCCAAATCTTAGGTTAAAAATTTTATAAATATTTTTCACAACCCTAACATGCTTGTAAAAGCTCAACCTTTAGATGTTGCTTTTTAACATCATCTAAATTATTTTATGAATGTCATGTTTAATCATAATGATGTATAAGATAATGATTATTATGATAGTGTGTAGGTGTTTTACTTATTTTAAGATAAATGTGATCTAAATGAGATAAAACTATTGAAATTAAAATTATGTAAAACAGGGATTTTAACACACAAATATAAATGTAAAAGAGAGATTGAAATTGCACTTACTATATTTAGAAATGACAAAAAATGAGAATATATGCACTTAGAAAATATTTTGTGTTGTTTCTATAACTGCTCAGATTAGGAAATAGGGCCTCAATATATGTGTGAACACTACAAAAAATCTCAAACACCTTCAAAGACTAGTATTGTCCTAGATCTAGAGATATTGTCTTAGGTGATTATTTTGGTCTATGCCACCTTAAATCACTATGACTACATTTATAAATGACTTCTATGAATTTACTTTACATCAGTCCTATACATTGATTTTTTATTTGCTTCTCCTTGTCTTGAAACCATGACTTCACTTTCGACATAAGATTGAATCGGAAAAAAGGGTTAGAAAGATAGATTGGGAAGTCCTTACCACTCCTTGTTGAGTGATTGAGCATTTCTTATGTTCTATTACTTTGAAGAGGGATCAAAATTAATGTAATTATCTCACCTAGGGGTGTGTGTGTGTATCATCATGATCAAGCTAAAATGTGTTGCAATGCTTGGCTTTTGATACTTGCCAACATGTACCTTGGCCTATGTTTCATGTTCAGATTTGTCTTCAGGACTACTCCTTTGATGGGTTTTGGATGTTTTTCATTTTGTGATAATGTCTCAAAAGAGTGCCAATGAATTTCTCAAGCGTTAGGTTGTGGAGCTAAAAGCTTCACTATTATGCAAATGTGGAGGTTGCTAAGTGTCAAATTAACCGACGTCGGTCAGGCCAACCGACATCGATCATATTCAGTGTACACAGTAACTGACATTAGTTAGTAGTCAACCAACATCGGTCAGATAGGAACCGATGTTAGTCACCTGTGCATTTCCAGAATTAGAATTGCTAATTTTAGGAGAACAATTAATTTGCATGTAAAGACTAATTTTAGTCTTGAGTCCGCGTTTCTAATTATTGTTTGTTTTGGGCTCTATTTAAGAGACCCATGGGGCTATATTTTAATTTGAAGGACTAAGAGGGATTAGATCCTCAACTTGAAGGCAAGAACAACAATTGGGTTGGTTGTCTCAAGGGGTGTAAGATCAGTTGATATATAGGTAGCAAGATCAGGGAGATCTACATGGTAAGTAAGATCAGTTAGATCTGTAAGGGTGCAAGATCAAGGAGATCTACTTGGTGGATTGGCAGTAGGCAACAATAACCATTGGGTTGATTGTCACTGACTGGTGGAGGGAACAACTCTGTGTTTGAGTTGGTTTGTAATTGATTGAGAGAGAGAACTCTTAAGGGAGAATTACTATACGCCCAAGAGGTGTGAGAAGAGTGTGATTTCTTCATTGTATTTCCTTCTAGAAGAGTGTTAATATAGATTGTATTGTTTCTCATATTCTGTGATGTCTCTAAATTCTAGTTACATATTACTTCTAATTTAATTCTGTGTTTAGTTGCTTATACAAAGGTAATCAAGTGTACTCTTAAGGAGTAGGATCCTGATAGTTGGTATCAGAGCTATGTGTTCTAGATCCTGACAAGTGGTATCAGAGCCTAGTTCAGAACAGGTTAGTGTTTATTGATTAAAGGTCACTCTCAGGGGTTTCTGATTGAGTGGAGTAAAGCAATGGCAGAAGAAAGTACACTAAGAATGGAGAAATTCAATGGCAAGAATTATCAATTATGGAGGATGTAGATAGAAGATTATCTATATCAAAAAGATCTGTACTTAACGTTGGGTGGGGTTTCAAGAAAGCCCACAGATATGCAAGATGAAGAATGGAATGTTCTTGATAGAAAGGCTCTGGGATCTATAAGGTTGAGCCTGGCATCGTCTGTGATTTCCAACTTATCACAGGCAAAGACAATGGTAGAGTTAATAGAATCTTTGGTAAATTTATATGAAAAACCCTCATCTTCGAATAAGGTATTTCTTATGAAGCAATTATTTAATTTGTAGATGCAAGAAGGTGGATCTTTATCTAGTCATCTTAATGATTTCCATGGAATTGTAAATCAGTTAAATTTAGTCAAAATAGTTTTTGATGATGAAATTAAGGCTCTCTTAATCTTATGCTCTTTACCTGAAAGTTGGGATAGCTTGGCAATGGCAATAAGTAATACTGCGTCTGCTTCAAATATCTTGAAAGTTGATGATATTGTTAGTGTAATCTTGAATGAATAAATTTGTAAGAAAAGCACAGGGAAAACATTAGGGAATGCTTTAAGTGTTGAAAGTAGGGGAAAGCAAAGAGAGAAGAGCAAGCAAGGGAAATCAAGGTCAAAGATAGACAGAAGATCCAAATCTAAAAATGGAGGTATAACCTACTGGAATTGTGGAAAGAAAGGGCATGTAAAGAAAGATTGTTGGTTGGTAGAAGATCAACATGAAGGAAATAAAGAAGCAAATGATGCAGGTATTGTTGCACGAGATGCTCTTATATGTTCCTTGGATAAAGAATAATTTTGAGTTTTAGATTTTGGTGCCTCTTTCAATGCAACCCCAAATAGAGAATTTTTTAATGATTATGTCCATGGAGACTTTGGAAAAGTTTATTTAGGGGATGATAAGCCTTGTCAAATTGTTGGAAAAGGGAAAGTGCAGTTAAAATTGTAGACTAGAAACATATGGGTGTTGAAGGATGTCATGCATGTTCCCATCCTGAAGAGGAGTCTAATTTCTGTAGGAAAGTTGGGTGATGAGGGTTGCACAGTAACTCTCACAGTAGAATCTTGGAAAGTTTCCAAGGGTGCACTTGTATTAGCAAGAGCTAAGAAAGTAGGTACTCTTTATCTATCTACTTGTATTATTGATTCTCCTTCTAGTTTATCTACTTCAGATGTAGATGCAAAGATGTGGCTCTGTAGGCTTGGTCACATGAGTGAGAAGGGAATGAATGTTTTTAAGTTAAAAGGTAAGATTTCAGATTTGAAAAGCATAAATCGAGATTTCTGTAAGCATTGTATGTTTGGGAAATAGGTGAAAGTGAGGTTTCTCACAACTGGGTCAACAAAGAAGAAGCACAGGTTGGAGCTTGTTCACGTAGGTGTGTGGGGACTAGCTCAGGGAGCTTTTATTAGAGGATCACAGTATTATTTTTTTGATGCTACAAGAAAGGATTAGGTTTATTGCATAAAGAGGAAATCTGATGTTTTTGACACATTGAAGAACTGGAAAGCCTTGGTTTTCAAGGAGAAGGTGATGGACAATGATCAACTCAAGAGGTTGAATAATTCTAAGTAGGGCAGTGTTGATTTGGACAAGGTTATGATCCAAAATGAGCTCACGGGTAAAAATAATCACTCACAGGAAAACACAGAGACTGACGTCAGTCAGGAAATTGACGTCGATGATAAGGCAGGAACCAATGTCAGTCTGGTGGAGACCAAAATTAGTGATGTCAGGCAGGTGGAAACTGACGTCGGTCATGTAAGAACCGACATCGGTCAGGTCGGTCACATGGAACTGACATCAATCGGGTGTAGACTGAGAGATGACTAGGATCGATCACTGTTAGAATGAAATTTGGGTGGATAGCAAGCTGTCAAGGAGTCTTAAATGCCCATGAGGAGGACTTAAAGGGTAAGTAAGCCTCAAATTCATTATTCTCCTTCTTTATACTACTTGTTACTCACTGATGGTGGAAAACTAGGAAGCTTTGAAGAGGCAATGCAGGTATAATCCAGGAAATAATGGGAGCATGGCATGAATGAAGAAATTGATTCCTTGGAAGAGAACCAAATGTGGGATTTGGTAGAGTTTCTAGCAAGAAAGAAAGCACTAAAAGACAAATGGATTTACAGGTTAAAGAAAGGAGAGAATGGACAGGTGAGACAGAAGACCAGGTTATATGGTCTTGAGCAAGCTCCAAGATAGTGGTATTTGAGGTTTGACAGGTTTATGACAAAGCATGGCTTTAGTCAATGTCAATGTGACCATTGTGTTTATTTTACCAGGTTGGATAATATTAGCTACATTATCTTGTTACTGTATGTAGTGTATATGCTTGTTGTAGGGTCACACATGCAGGGAATTGCTGAGCTAAAGGTAAAAGTAGCTCAGACCTATGCCAGGAAGGATTAGGAGCAGCAAAGAAAATCCTTGGCATGAGTATTTCTAGAGATAGGGAAAATCACATGTTGATTTTATCTCAAGAGGATTATGTGAATAAGGTAGTGGAGAGGTTTGATATGTAGGATGCAAAATCGGTTAGCACACCTATGGTTGGATAGTTCGAGCTGAGCTATGAACAGTGTCCTAAATCACATGATAAGGTTGAGTACATGGTATGTACTAAACCTAATATTACCCAAGTAGTGGGAGTTGTCAGCAAGTTTATGGCCAATCTTGGGAAGGAGCACTGGAAAGTAGTTCAGTGGATTCTCAGATATCTGAGAGGGACTAACAACAGGTATTTATGTTATGCAGGGTCAAGCACTTCTCTACATGGGTATGTAGATTTGGATATGGCAGGTGACTTAGATGGCAGGAGAAGCACCACAAGATATGTGTTCACTGTTGGTGGAATGGTGGTTAGCTGGATTTCAGAGATGCAGAAGGTTGTTGCAGTCACAGAGGCTAGCAAGAAAATGATATGGATGACTTGGTTCATGGAAGAGTTGGGAAAGGAGCAAGAGAGTTGAAGATTGTACAGTGATAGTCAAAGAGCAATTCATTTTGCAAAGGATTCAACCTTTCATTCAAGAACCATACAACTTAGGTACCACTTCATTAAATAGGTATTGGAGGATGGACAGTTGAAGCTGGAATGGATCCATATAGATAAGAACCCTGTAGATATGTTAACAAAGTTGGGAATAAAGGAGAAGTTGAATCTTCATTCAAATTTTTTTGGTCTTCAAGATTGAACTTGAAGATGGGATACAAGCCAGAAACAAAATTAGAGGATGTACAGGTACAGGTATAGGTGCAGTTGTTTATCTCCAAGTGGGAGATTATTAGGTTATGGAGCTAAAAGCTTCATTGTTATGCAAATGTGGAGGTTGCTGAGTGTCAAAGTAATTGACATCGGTCAGGCCAATCGACATCAGTCATATTTAGTGTACACATTAACTGACATCGGTTAGTAGTCGGCCGACATCGGTCAGACAGGAACCGATGTTGGTCACCGGTGCATTTCCAGGCGGCATTTCTAGAATTAGAATTGCTAATTTTAGGAGAACAATCAGTTTGCATGTAAAGACTAATTTTAGTCTTGAGTCTGTGTTTCTAATTATTGTTTGTTTTGGGATCTATTTAAGAGACCCATGGGGCTGTATTGTAATTTGAAGGACTAAGAAGGATTAGATCCTCAACTTGAAGGCAAGAACAACAATTGGGTTGGTTGTCTCAAGGGGTGTAGGATCAGTTGATCTAAAGGTAGCAAGATTAGGGAGATTTACATAGTAAGTAAGATCAGTTAGATCTGCAAGGGTGCAAGATCAAGGAGATCTACTTGGTGGACTGGCAGGAGGCAACAACAACCATTGGGTTGATTGTCACTGACTGGTGGAGGGAACAACTCTGTGTTTGAGTTGGTTTGTAATTGATTGAGAGAGAGAACTCTTGAGGGAGAATTAATGTATGCCCAATAGGTGTGAGAAGAGTGTGATTTCTTCATTGTATTTCCTTCTAGAAGAGTGTTAATATAGATTGTATTATTTCTCATATTCTGTGTTGTCTCTGAATTCTAGTTACATATTACTTCTAGTTTAATTCCGTGTTTAGTTGCTTATACAAAGGTAATCAAGTGTACTCTTAAGGATTAGGATCCTGACATCAAGCTTTCAACTGAGTCTCAATGTATTTTCTAAGTGAGTAAAACCTTGTGCTTGATTTGTATTTATAAATGATTCTTTAATATTTTCCTCCAAATCGACCCATGAAATATGTCTATGTAAACCCAATGGAAACGTCCCAATTTTAAAAGTAGCCATAAAGGGTTCTTAGATACTAAAAATAGAGGTGAACATCTGTGATAAATTATAAGCATCTAACTATTGTTGGTGATTCCCAGAGTGGGAAAATTAATGATTTATAATTTGGAGACAAAGTGCTTAGGATTATGTAGCATTCTTGAATAGACTAATGTGGTCTTAAACATGTGTATTGGTAAATTAGATTTTCCAAGACAACAAGTGGGTAAACAGATGGGGAAAGTGGGAACAAGAGGTCAAATGTGTACGTGTAATGAAATTACTTCACAATTAAAGCAATAAATCATAATACAATGGAAATATAGTAGAATATATGATAAGCCACTTTGAGGGGGAAATCTCCAAATTATTACAATAAGAATCTAATTCATGGATATGATGATTTGAGTGAGCCACGATCATCCTTATATATAGAAATAATAGGCACAATCACACCTGTCCACCCCACCCTTGGATTTAAAAAAGTCAGCCAAATTCTAAACTAAAAGGATAAAAAAGGAAATTTATTACCTATGATAATTGCACTTGGTGTTGATAGATATAATAAAAATGCACCATTTTCTCCATGTGAAAGATGAATGAAAACATCTAAAGATCAATATCTTCTCATGATAAGAAATATGAAACAATATGAATAATTGAATTGCTTGAAACTTAAAATCCAAAGAATGAATACACCTTATGATATGTCAACCAAGTTGGTGCTTGTGGAATTTGTTTAGATAATATCATGGGGTGATCATGCTCCAAAGTGATGCAAGCGCTAAAAATACATGTTGATATGTGTAAATGCCCTAACTGCCATGGAAGAACAAGTGTTAGAAGTTGAGTGATGCAGTAACCTTGAGTATATTACTTTAAATATCATAGTAACTCTTTTGTGGAACCCTAAAATCAAGATCATATGTTAAAGTTGAACCCAAAATTAGGTTTGTATGTAAAAGTGGAACCCTGAATCAAGTTCATATATAAAAGTGAAACCCAAAACTAGGTTTTTATATAAAAGGATCCACCACTATAGATGGATATAGACCCAAAGTACTTACATAATGCCTTTTTTTCCCACTGATCCTCAATATTGAAATAGAGAACTATTTGCATGAACAAAGTCCATACCCCAATATGATCCATATATCCCTCAAAGTGATATAAAATGTTAAACATTTTTTTATTATCAAAATGTCATAGAACGTCTTAATTTTTACTCACAATCATGTAGAATATGTTTCAATCTACTCAATTTGACCCATATTACTCGTATAATCCATCTCAAAATCTAAAATGTATGTTGTTCATGCCCTAAATCTCTAAAATGAACCCATTGTGTAATGTAAAATTTATGTCACATCAAGCTCACCAAGTTTTTAACTTATTTGAGATCTAAGAGATATTAAATAGTGGAAAACTATGCACTAATCAAATTATGTAAAATATGACAAAAATATATATTAATTCAAAATGAAATAGATATTGCATTATTTCAATTTAGAATTGATAAAATGAGAGATAGATAATGCAATTAGATGATTGTAATTATCTGTCAATTTCAAAAGGCGTCTCTATACCTAGAAATGTTATGTCACTATTTCTTTTACTGCTTAGTGTTATAACCCCTCAAGTTGTACTTAAAAAATGTAGTAAAATTTTTATTTTTCTTTTTAAACAAGTTACTTAATATTCATTCCATAGAATAATACATTACAACATATCTAAACTATAAGTTAGTACAATAGTACTTCTAAATTCAAATACCAAATACAATATTTATCTTATACAACTCCAAGGAAGTAAATACAATAAGACACAACTATGGCCGATCCACTAATAAAATAACTATTGTTCAAATAATATACATATATTACAATTACATTTCCTTAAAGCTTTCAATCTTAATATAATTAATAGATTCTAAGCTCTTTGGAGCTCAAGTCAAACCAACTCATGTATCAATGATAATATCAAGTGTAGTCTCCAATGAAAGTACTGTAGTGGGAAGGGAGAGCATCATCTGAGCACTTCTACACACCAACCACAAACCAACAATCCCTTACACAATCCCCTACCATGTAATGGCCCTCCCTTCATGGATAGGTACATAGAACGGTGCAGGAATCCACAGAGACATGCTAGTACCCCATGTGATTTAAAATTTATACTACATGATGTGTATCATAAATAAAATATGTTTCTAACATGATATCACACAATATGCAAATCAAACATATGAAATGACAATGTATATCTAACATTATTTTGGCCACAATTTTCAAAACATACGATTACTTATATCGGTCAATTTCATAACACACCACTTGATTGGATTATCTACTTCTAGCATTGGTGGTGATACCTAGACTAATGGAGTCCTTCTCACTACCTTTTAGCATCATAAATGGAAATCTATAATAAACATAGATAACATAGTATAAAACTTAAAAATACAATCATATCTTCCTATACTAGGAATATAATATTCAAAACCATACATTTGTCCATCGAATGTATAATGAATCTAAAACATGCTAATATTGCTTATAAAAAAATATAAAATAACACAGTCCATAAAAGATCATACCATCTGGGTATGCTTTACATAAGGACCTAGTTTACTTAAATGTCACCAACAACATACTGCTTAAATAACAATCAATCTTGGTCCTAAACATAACCAAGTTTATATTGGCAATCACCAAATGTGAAAATAAGTAATCCTAAACAATAATTTTCTTTAACAAGTTAATAAAAACTTAAGCATTTAATTTATAAATTCTGGCTACAATTTATTCGTATATATTTAACGTAATCAATCATTTTGCCAAGTGGGGTTTATCTCAATGATCTAAATGTATTTACTTACACACTTTCTGTAGTTATATACGTTCTTATATATATTTAGCAAAAGATAACCTTTTACATATTTAAAAATGTAATTTCATACCCTAACATAATCAATAATTTCCATTTTATTTAGTCTGGTAAAGGTTTCATAAATATATATAAACATAGAAATAATCCTACAAACCATATTCTTGTATGTACAAAAAAATATTCTTTTCATTCTCGGTTTTGGAAACATATAAATTTTCACGCACACACACACACATATATACAATTATATATATACACATCATGCTCATAATATATTAATACATAATTAATATATATAATAACTCATATAACTATTTCCTCAGTCTTAGATAAGACGCTATAGGTAGTATGCAATCAAGTCAAAGGTAAAAAATAGAATGATATATGTTATGCTCAGCTAACAAAATTATATAAAGCACTACTCAATGGGATTGAAACACTACCCATAAAGAATAAAACACTGCATAGGAGGAATGGGACGCAGTCAAAAAAAAAGGATGAGGATGTTGCTAATCAAAATAAGATGGGGTCAAATCAAATTCTATTCAATTATGATTTACTTAGTTTAACACAAGAAAGGATGAAAACATAAAATTTAAATGCATCCTTAAAATGGAACACTGGCCTATTGGAATCGGACGCTGCTTGTATAAAATTAAAAACACAGCCAAAGGTAAAGGTATTATGTTATATTGAAGCACAACCAATAAAATAAAATAAATATTGCCCTGATAACTCTATAAAACACAATATCTATACTGATACTCAACCTAGAATAAGTATGACTCAAGCCTGTTGGCAGGTGTTGTCATTGATGTCAAAGATTGATGCCATGTGTGCATTGATGTCAAAAGTAATGACAAAGTGGTGATGTGATGATGATGATGAGTTTGGGCTTAAAGTTGTGCAAAGTAGGATTTATATGCATATGAGCTAAGAAAGTATTGTCTGAGGCTTATCATATTTTATCTATCATGTTGATGTGGTTTTAGGTCAAGGAGAAAAGACAAGCATGTGAACAGTGTGTTGGCATAGGCTTGGTAGCCTAGTATGTAAGCATGGATCTTTAGTATATGCTTGGATAAGATGTTGATGAATGTTATGGTGATTTTAGATTATGAAAGATGCCCTATCAATGGTCAAAGATGATTAGGGAGCTTGTGGAAGTGCATGGTATTCATCTGGTTCTTCATTATGTTCATCTTGGCATAGTTGGTTCAGTGGTAGAAAAATATGAGTAAGAAATTTGCTGACATCACCATTGCCATGTTTGGATGAGTCAGGGGGAGTTTGTCATATGGTTATGATCATGTTAGTCCCGAGTTGTTGTGGTTCAAATTTTAGGTCAAGAAATTAAGTGTAATAAAAGTTATTATGGTTTAAAGTTGTCTTTCTAGGTAGATTGCAGAGGTTCGCATACTTAGCCAGACTGTCATTACACGTCATGCAGATATATATGAACCAATATCTTTGTGTATTTATTATAGGTATGTATAAAGTCTTTTTTCATCAAAGGTTTACGTGGAGATGTTATCTATAGTGTCAAGAATCTACCCTAAAAATTTAGAGTCTTGAAGTGTTGTCTAGCTCAAGTTATAAAGCTTCAAAGTTTCTTTGGCAGACTGTGATGGGTTGGAAACCATCAAGTTTAACCATGTCAAAGATTGGGGTCATTAGTCAAAAGATATAATGGTTTGCATTAATTTGCAATATTGATACAATGTTGAATGTAAGAGTCAACATGTCAAAGGTTACACACATAGGTGATAAGGGTCATAAGCTTGCTAGTCTCACAGAAGGTAAATGGTAAGTGGCAGTTTGTACTAACAAAGATCAATGGTGCAGGATAAGTCAAAGAGTCAATATGCACATGAGACTGCCAAGTGACACAAGTGTAAGGGACTATTAGTAAAGTGATTAGAAGGAATGTGAGGGTGTCAAATGTCATAATCTTGGGAGTTTTAAGTTAGATCAATAGTGATCATTGTAAGATAAAGACCTGGTTGATCTGTAGAGATCGATGGAGTGTGTTTTTCCATAGTTGCTAGGAAGCATGAGATGAGGTTAAGGTGCTCAATATTTAACAGTAAAATAGAGGTAAAGACCAAGCTACTTCTAAGAAGATTGATGTTGTGTATTTGATTAAAATATGTAAGGACACGAGATGATGGTAACATGTTTGAAGTTTAATAGTTGCTCAGTGGCCCTTTGGATTTAAATATTTGAAATTAATGAAAGAAAGACCAATGCCTGGTTTTTGAGCCATAACTTTTGATCTATGCAAAATTTGACCATGGTGTAAAAAGAAACATTGTAGAGGACTTCAAGGCACATCTAGAAATATTAATTTAAGGGTATAAATGTTTGTATAGTCAAAGTTATTAAGCTCCAAATTTGACTTTGTGTTCGTTCATGCTCTACAAGTAACCCGAGAAGGGTAATTAGGTTGTTCTTGATGGTATTTTGATGTTTCAAGATGAGATAACTATTGGAGAGTGTTTTAGAATTCATGAGGACCATCTATATGGATTTTGTATGTTTGACCAATCCATATTTAGTATGATCAAATGCTTAGAAGGTGATTGTGTGTTCGTTCATGGTGGATATGTGCACAAAATGTTGTTTTGAGCAAAATTGGCTTTAGTAGAGGAGTGTTGTGTTGACTATGATCATTTAAGGATGTCAAAGGGGTAATGTGGAGTGGACGTATGCATTTTTTAGTGGTCCTATGTTTATAATTTGCTCAATGGATTGCTGATTGGGGGAATAGGTTTCCATGAGACCTATAAGGGTTATTAAGGCCTAATTAAAAGGCGTAGCTACTTGAGTGTGACCCATGGATGTTATGGCCAACCTATGAGATTGGTATTGAGATATGTTATATGTCTTAAGGGCTAAGGAAAATATTATGGTTAACTACGAAGATAATATTTATGAAGGCTCTATTAAAGGTGAAACATGTGATGGTTTTTAGGCTTGTGAAATGGATGTGTGAGACCTAAGAGAAGAGGTGTGTAGAGTGAGTGCGCCCAGTGGATGGGTTTTAGAGTAGAGCAAGTTGATGACTATGTGTATGACCTATAGGTCATATTTTTGGTGTGAAGGAGAGTTCTATTATAGGTTTAGATATTGAGGATGAACAAAGAGGTCAATGGTGATCCAAAAGGTGGTTTTAGATGTGTGTGGCTATGTGAAGAAGTGAAGGGGATGATATACATTATTTCTCCATCAGATTGGTAGGACATTAGTAATCAAGAGATGTTCATTTTAGAAGTGTTGGGAAAGTGGTCAACATCTTGGTTAGAAGGATTTGACTATCAGGTGGTTAGAAGGACTTGATCATCTTAGGGATAGGTGTTCCTTGTGAAACAAGTTTTTCACTAAAGCTAGTTAGGACTTGACCAAAAGATGGTCAAAAGGTCTTTATCTTATTATGGGTATGCACTCTTTATGAAATAGGAATTTCACTAAAGCCATTCAAAAGGACTTGACAATCAAGTGGTCAAAGGGACTTGATCATCTTAGGGGTAGGTGCTCCTTATGGAACATGTGTTTCACTAAATTTTGGTCAGAAAGACTTGATCAGTCTCATGTTTGTACTTCTTATAGGATAAGTAGTCCATATGTTTTTAGGCTTGAGAGTGGGTTTTATTCCCCAAGAGGGCTTCCCACAAAGATCTTGTGTTGTGTGTATGATCTTGTAATATTTATTGTTCATTATTATGAATGACTTGTATATTCTATGAATGTTTGTGATCATTTAATAAGGATTTTTGAAAGGATTGGAATTGAATTTGAAATATATTTCATCACTTATTCACCCCCTCCTCTCAGTGATTATACCTCCAACAAAGCTTAGTATAGGGAAACTCTAGTCTATTAATGATGTGCAGGCCATACAAAATAGAACTCATGTTTAAAAATAAAACTCAAGCTCATAGTGTGACACCAATGTTATAAAGTGAGACAATCCTTGAATATATAAAAATGAATCCTCTAAAATGGAATGCTAACTTATTTTTGAGACACTGCTATTGAAATTTGGAATGCAATCCTAATAATTATAAAGCACTACCTGCATATGTGGAGCATAGGCTTAAAAGTAGGATGTATGTATTATAAAATAAAATGCAACCTATATAGTCAATTTAAAATTCATCAATATAATATACAATGTAGTACTTGCAACTTAATATGCAGGATTCCAAAATTAAAATGCAGGCTAACTAGAGTTAATACGTAGGCTCCTTGAATTACTACACAGGCTTATATAAAGTGAAACATAGGTCAAGCAATTGGAGTGCAGGTCTATAAAATCAAGCATGCATGCTTATAAAGTTGAAATTTAGGCCATAAAAATCACAATATAGGCCATGAAAATATAATGCAATCCAAGAAATTACAATACAGGCTAAAAAATTACAATGCAGGTCAAGAAATTAGAACTCAGGCCAAGAAAGGTGAGACACAGGTTCAATGAAAGCAATTCAGAGTTAAATATAACAATGGAATGTTGCCTCAAAATTCATAACATAGTCTCAATTTGTCTTAAAATGTTGGTCTTAAAAATAATAATAAACTGATGTTTTAAGATGATATGAAGGGTTAGTAATTTTTTAAATATGAAACACACCATTTAACATAAGGAAAATAATTGGAAAACCAACTTGGTATGAATGCATCCTTTTTCCTTGCTTTCCCCCTTACTCTTCTCAAATCCTTCATTTCTTTTCTCCTATGCTTTTTATCTCTCTCTGTATCCCCAACTTCCAAAATTCTCACTCAATTTATAAAACTCACCTCTCTCTCTATCTGCTATGCTCTTACTTTGCATGAAATCCCCCTTTGATTTCCCCCATGCATGTCATTTTATTCTTCTTCTAAATTTATTAACTACAATTAAATATTTCCCAAATTCATAGTCTTTCTTCCACTTTAGCTTGCAAAACCAATATTAAAACATTTAAGTTGTTTAATATAGATCGTTACACCTTAGTTCATCAAGTTATCTTAACTTAAGGCTAAGTTGACCAATGAACTAATAAAATATATTTTCTAATTTTAAATTTAATTTATTGCATGTATTTTCAAGACTAACCTAATTATGCATTATGCTTCAGCATTCTAAAAGTTTTATGTTGCCCAATGACAACCCACTAACTCATGACTTTTTTAGCACTTCAAAGTTTTAAAAAATGATTCTTAGGTGAATGAAATCATGAGTTTTTCCAAGTCTCATAATCTTACTCACCCAACAACTAAAAAATTAAATTTTAGTGTATGAAAATCCTAGAACAATGGAACAACAACAACCATCCACGTGTCATGATCCTGCAGGATTGATGCTATCAAAACATTCAAAGAAATTTCTAAGTCCTCTTAGAAAGTAGAGCAATGAGATATTTCCATGTGTCATAATACCTCTCACCTAAAGTCTACATAATAAGGAAAGAGGGTATGCCACTCTTGGGATAGTGAAGTAGTGACAACCGTCCATGTGCCATGGTTATACAAGCATGAGGTAATAACGAAGCAAGTGGTGATAATAAAGGGCTCAAGAAGAAATAACATGGAAAAATTCTACCATGTGTCCCTAAAATGACATGAGGGACCAGGTAATAGCAACTTAATGCTTTTTGAGGAAACAAAAAATTGACAAGTGTCAAATAGAGATGATGAAGCACTCAAAGCAAAAGAAAGAAAAACCACCTAGCAATAGGGATCACAAAAGGGGTGACACTTCACCACACAAACTCAAAATACAAAAATAGAAGAAAGCAAAGGAATTTAGGGCTATTGATTCCATTAATCCACATGAATTGGATAACTAAATGCATTCAATTTAGTAGAGTTAAATAATATAAAGGCAATATATGCAATTGATAAAGTCAATTATAATTACATTATCATCTAACCAGTAGCTACAAGCACGAAGTCAAGCTCTATTATGGCCATGTAAGTCCATAGTTTTAGAGAACTAGATCTCTTAGGTGCATAATAATGGATTATTCTTCATTTCTTCCACCTCCCCCCTCGGTATATTCCATTATAGGACCTAAGCAATACACAGATACAAGGTTCAATGAGGCTTCCCTCAACTACAGATTAAAGCATTATTTTCCTAAATGGGAGGAAATTGATGCAATATAAACCTATGGTCCTAGGGATCAACTCTTGGCATCTATATGGAGGTATGGAGAAGATTTGAAGGCAATTGAATTATTGGGCCTACATAATGCTATGATAAACCCTGAGGTAATGCCCTACATTGACTTAAAATTTGATTTATTTGTAAATCCCCAAATTTATGGTAAATTTTTTTCACTTCTGCCAACATAACAACCCAGTGTCATATATTCATGGGCCTATCTTTGAAGGGTACTATAGACTACCCCTCCATAAAATGGCCTATAATCAAGACCTAGTTATTCATGGATGTATGTAAACAATGTAACCACTAAGTTGTGGGAATGGGCTGATAACCCCAATACCTTCATAATCAAGGTCCTTATTTATGCTATCCCCATTGCCATCTTTAGGCTAAGAATTAATATTATTATGGCCTTATTAAATTTAATCTAATGTTTCCCCAACATAGCCTATGTAAATGAGGTTTGGATTCCCCTATTGGACACTATCCTCACTTCCACCAAGATCATAGCTATTGGTGAGATTATTATTTCCAATTCGATCAACCAAGCTCTCAATCTAGTAAATGAACTAGATGAAAACTTACATATGATGTCTTATTTAGTAGATACCATAAGAAGAACTGTTCACTTAGATTTTGAATAACCCTATAAGCTATCATTAAAGTATCCCAAGAATCAAATTTGTGATGAATTAAATGTTTTCCATATACAAAAATTTAGAAAGAATATGACTAGACTAACCAAGACCTTCTACACAATGGTATACCAAAACATATATAGCAAGGACATGCCCAAATTGTCTTATCAAATAAAAAGAACCATTAAAAATATTGGTGACTATTGGATTTATGCAGATTGCACAATCATCAAAATATATATTACTAGGGTTCCTCCTATGTATCTACCGTAATTGGTCCTAGATAAGGTGATAGAGTAGGAAATTATAGCTTAGTAGGCTGATTCTATAGATGTTCCACTTAGAAATGGAAAACAAGGAGCTATCCATCTACCTCTCATCAACATTAGTATAATCTAATACACCAGATGGGAGCATTTTCAACCAATGGGCAAGATCAAAACACACTATGATTTCAAGTGGTCATTTTATAGGCAATGGGATCCAAGAAAAAGGGTTATGAAACACCTAAATAGAGTTAGAAGAAAGGTAAAAATTTACTATATCCATGTATCATATCCACATGATGAAATATTCATGAATGCTTTGAATGATAAAGAGGTCCACATAAGAATGAATAGGGTGAATTGTCCACAGTGGTAGCCAAGCATATATAATATCATCCAAAGACTATCAAGAGGAGGATAAGAGTTTGAGAAGGAGCATTGGGTTACAAAACCTCCTCAAGAAACCCTCCCATAAGCTGAAGCATAAGGATAAGAATAGGGTTGTTCATCAAGACACACATCTATGGTAAATGGATAGGTAATTAGTCATGGGCCTCCTCAAAATCCCATCTTAGTGATTATCATTGCAACAACCACCATAGCATCCATCCTTCTTCAATGGATTACCACTACACAAGGTCCCAAAAATGTAACTCACTCTGGTGGATCAATCTCTATGTTGCCCTTTCTTCCACTCATAATAGTGTAACATATGATTCTCCCATATTTCCTTTCTCATGTTTCTGGTTTGGATCCACTCATATACCCAGTCCAAACCATTACACCACCACCTCCATCAATATCTCTTTACCCTAGACAAGTGTCCACTTCCCCGGGTTAACCTCCAATAGTCATTGCTACTCTCACCTCATCACCACCAATTGCTCTATTATATTCACTTGTTGTTGCCTGACCCCTCCTAGCACCAAATTCTACTCTCATCAAACCCCCTTATATATAAAAGGAAGCAAGTAACTCTAATTTATCCTTAAGGAAATCCAACAAGGGAAACTTCATAAAAAAAGCCTAGGGAAGGATGAAATAAGAGAAAAGGTTCTAAGTAGAACCCCTAAAAGTGTCAGATAGTGAAAAAGAGTGGTTTATCAAAGATGAATGGGAAGATAAAATAAATACATTATTATCTAAGACCATTAGTGAGACCATTAAAAGTGATCTCAAGGATGAATGGCTACTAGAGGAGGCTTAATCAGGTGACACTAAGATTCTAAAGACTAGTTCAATCTTAACTAAATTACTCCAAGACTCAGATGGAGATAATGGAGATGAAGCAGAGTCGAAGCATCTAGCTTCTACATATGGGCAATTAGTGAATCTATCTCTAGGCTCAACACCCCTATCCAAATAATGATATCTAAAATAATAGTTCCCCTGATTTCTACTTCATAAAGGGTAAGTACACAAGCTCCTCATTCCCTTCCTACTATTTTACCTAATACTATTATATTTAGTACTGTAGCAGCCATTCCTCTTACTTTGGACTCTTTAGGCCAAACAAGCAAGGCCTAGGTAAATATAACACCATTTTTCCAAGCCCCAATCATAATCTTTGTAATCAATATTGTCATGCCCTTAATGAACCTTAAAAAGGCCTTAATGGGGTTGATTTTACATCAATAACAAATTACTTGCAAAATTTGATCAATACACCTTATACTTATTCATTATTTGCTTCCTTAGTCCCTCAGTCCTCTAGACCCAATAAATAAGTGCATTTTAAATATTTTGTATCCACCACCATTTTAGATTCCCTAGTTACTCCCTCCCAACCATCCATTCAATTAGGGATACCAATTGGTCATGTAGTCCAAACATAGGTTACCACCATTACAAGACAAAAGGGGTTAGAGAAAGGGAAACTAATAATTGACATAATGGCCCCCAAGAAGGTCACTAGATGGAGGAGAGATACTCCCCATTTCCCTCAATTATAAACATATTATCTAAAGCCCATGCTTCCCCTAGGGTAATCCCCATATTCCACCCCTACTGAGCATGCAAAACCTTCATAATAACCAATTGACTTGAATATTCCTAAATGGATCCAAAAAATGCAATGAGCAGAGGAAGACAAATAGGATGTGGTTATTATTGAGTATCCAATAGTCATGTTTCATTTCAATAGAGAAACTAAGACTATGAGGAAGGTCAAAAGGCAAACCATAATGGTTGAAGGACAAAAGGTAGATTTGGATTACAGAGAAGATGCGTTCTCTTTAACCAAGAGAAAAAGAATGCTCCCCTTTGATATAGGCAATTACATAGAAGACCCCTACACTTTTATATACTCTACAAGGTGATTAATAAAAGAAATGTTCAAAGACTATGATCAAGTCATGGAGGCATTTCAAGAATGATATACCATATAGCCTCTAAGGGACATCATGGACAATATGCAAGGAGTAGCTTGAAAACAATATGATGTCATCTAGTTAATAAGGAATGCAAAGGAGTCACAACCCAAGTGGGGATATGTTTACCCCCTTACTAATAAGATGAATAAAATGGAGGCTAAACTCCATTTATTAATCCAAATGGCTTAGAACAAGGCTTATGGTCACCTAAACCTAATAACTACTTTTAATGTGGCATGAGCCCTAAACTACATTGCTACTAGGAGAGATAGCTTGATTAGGTGGCATCAAGAGATGCAAAATTTTGTATGAAAAATTATCATCTACAAAGTTTAGACATTGTAATTTTCGGGAAATGAGGATCAATGGTGTGATTAACTAGAGTGGGGAACTGGTCCTCAGGGACATCTTTGAAGATCTTCTTTAGACAACAACAAATAGTTTCAAAGTAAATCTCAAGGGCACAATATATAAGACCTAGGATGACTTGTTTTAGTTGATAAATTTTGATAGAATCAAGGTTATTAACATAGATACTCTTTATGTGGAGTTTGGGGTTGCATTGAGAGCACATAAAAAAATGATGGATAGACTCTCCCATCACTTTAAAATACCTATGTTGGACTTTGAAGGAATTGATATTGAATTTTAGGTGAACCATGCTCTCTAATTTCAAATTCAGGTAAACAAATAGGCATCCCTGACCACCTTATCTCCAATAGCTATTTTAGTTGTAACTACTTCTCAAATGATAGGGCTAACTATAGCTATAACTTTGGTTTCAAATGTAATGGCTTTAAGATCCCAAGTGTCAATAACTACAACTACCTCCTCATAGGTAATTTCCTTTGTAATTACATTAGTTTATTATAACATAATTCAATTGTAACAATTTTTGTCTCTTATGAATGATTGGCTACATAGTGGCCATGTATGTCATGCATGACTCTTAATGAGATATCTTAATGGTGGTTAAACTTTAAGTGTGGCTTAAGAGATGATGTGTTCCCATCCCAAGCCTATATATACATGTATTTATTATGTTCCAAATAGAGGAGAAATTTTGACATTCAATATAGATAATAAATCCTTTGGGTTATTCTACAAGTATGTGTTGTATGACTATCTCTTTCATTTCTATGTTATATTGATTATATGCTTTGATCGATTTGGTAATTTTAGTTCCTTGATATGTTCTATAGTAATTTCAAGTAGTTTGTGGCTAGTTAGTATGATTTTTTAAATGTAGTAATTTTATGTTGATAAATCTTGCTTTCATGTAATAAGTTTGTTAGGCTAATTTTTAGATTTGTGTAGAAGCACCATTTTGATACAACTTCCTAGTCTAAGCTATAGCTATTCAAAGGTGCATCCTGTTTATTATCTATAATCTTTTATTAAGAGGTGAAACATCAATATTAGTAACAATAATCTTTAGCTAATAACTTCCAATTAGTTGCATTTTTATTCTTCAAACTTCTTTACTATGTCAATTCTATGTCGTAAAGTAGTAAGGTGCAAGCATTACTCTGTGGTGCTTGTCCTTATTCTAAATCCAATTAAAAAAAATCCATTCTATCTATTTACCAATTGTATTTTTTACCTTACCTTTCCTCTGTTTATGATTTCTTTGAGTCATGCCAACTTCATAATAAATACATCATCGTACATCCCAAGTAGATCCAAAATTCACATCCATATTCAAACCATCTATGTTAATAGTTACTTTGACACTTTCCATTCCACCAAAGTTTACTGTGAAACCCAATACCCTAAAACTCATGCCTTAGAGTGGATTTGACCTCCATTGAGATCCTAAAACATTAGAGGCCACCTTATATTGTTTTTTGGTGTGCAATGAAAAACACATCAATAGGCAAACCTTATTTTGGTGTTAGAAGAATGGCCTATTTCATTCCCAATATGTAAATATCACTTGAGTTACACTAGATATATCCAAAATATTGACTAGGTCCACCTCTTTCAATAACCTACAACATCCACCCTTACAAACCCATAGAAAAGTTAGGACAAACAAAGGTGTTTTGAGAAGATCTTATTCTCAATCACATTCTCCAAACATGTGACCCTTCCCATATCCAATGGCTAACCTTGGTTAACCAATTCTACCTTTAACATTCTAGGATATGTTCATTATCTATCCAAAAATCCCAAAAAGTACCTCCCTACCTTTTCTCTTTCAAAAGGCAGGATCACTGAAGAGCATGTGAAAGCCTTTAAAACCACTTTAAGAATATTAAATGTAATCCATGAGGATGTAGCTTGTAGGATATTCCATTTTACACTACACTATGTTGCCTATAATTGGTTTCTTAATATCATTAAAGGCTTAATTAGATCTTAGAATGAGTCTTAGACCACTTTTTTAAGACAATTTGGCCATGTCACTAGCCCTAGCATTATGTAAGAACTTTTTCCTAGCATGAAAAGAGAGCCTAATAAACCCATTAGGGCATTTAATGCGAGGTTTAAAAAAATGTATTTATAGATAGACAAATAATATAATCCAAATGTTTTATTATCTCTTGTGATTTACAAAAATGCTTTAGATCCTATAATTGCAGTGTTTGTACGTAGAGCAGCTAAAGTTTCTGATTTGACTCATGCATAGGTCGAGGCTATAGAGGTTGAAAGATAAATAAACCCTCATTGGTAAGGCTTAATAGGGCCAAATGTTTATCAAGCCTACCCAATGTTAAATCTAGTCCCAAATACTAACGAAAATATTGTGGCTCATACTTAGCCCCAAACCCATATGCAATTGACCCATCCCATGTTGTGCCCAACTAGAGTTTGAGTTTTTTGAATAATCCTAACTAAATAACTAATCCCCATAAAGGTTAAGCTTACGATCTATTCAACACTTCCACCACCTAAGGTGTTGTTACTAATTCTAATAAATCTAAAATAGACACCATTCGAAGGATGGTATAAAAATTGAGTAATGAATTATTGACTATGCATAACTATATGGGAAATGTTGGTGACTAGAATACCAATCAGAGTTTTGGTTACCAAAGGTACAACTAGCCCTTCAATAGACTAGGGAATAATATTGAGCAACCATTTAATAATATGGCTGAGATAAATATTTGGAGGTAGCATTTCCTAATTGGTGTAGGGTTCATATCACAACCAAACATGGAAAACTAGATTGCATAGAGTTATATAGTTCTACATAGCCTTTGAGATCTTTAAAATAGAAATGGACAAACAAGAGATATTGGTAAATCCACCCGAGCCATCTGCTTTTGACACTTTAGGTCATCCCAGTACAACAATTATCTTTAATACCTATGACTTTCCATTTTTTTATGAAAAATAAGAATGAGCCATAGGATAAAATCGATGAAATCCATGTGTTTTAATAGTTTCAAAGTAGTAACTACAACATAAGGAACAAACACCCTCTCACTACTTCTATGTCTCCCAACAACAACACCACTACTCCTCAAAATCTAAGGGGTGACAATAATTGACCTCTTCCAAAGGAAAAAGATTAGTTACAACCCATAAAATCATAAATCAAAGGTGGTTATAACATCATAGAAGACATGAAGAAGATCAAAGCTAATATCACTCTACATGAGTTAGCCTAGGTTTTTAAGCAAAGATAAATGTTACTCAGAGCCCTGACTAGGAAATCCTCTACAACTAACAAATCAAAGGCTATGCATACAAATTTAATGATTTATAAAGATAATCCTAAGATCCCAAGCTTCTTGTTAATGGTGAGAATGTTTGGTAAAAATGTTGATAATTATATGGTAGGCTCAGGAGCTTCAACTAATGTGATTCCTACAACTATCACTAAGAAATTGGGGTTGACCCTAGATAAGTTAAAAAAAGTGGTCTTACAATTGGAGAAATCCTTAGTACCTTGTGTCGGGGAGCTATTAAACTTACAAATATAATTGGCCTCTGAGCCACTTGTATAATAGTATATAGACATCCTAGTAATTGACATTACATAAGCCTATGGCTTGGTTCTCAGTTGATATTGGTCAAGGACATTAAATGGGTACATGGCCACTAATTTATCACATATGTGGCTACCATGGAAGGTATTGTCTAATAAAATCAAAGTTAATATAGAACCAAAGATGAAGTACTTGATTATAGAGTACAATGCCAAAAATGAGAGGGTCAACTTTGTATCCTCACTAGCTAGTTTGTATATATTCACCATAGAGCATGAGCCTCATAAACAAAAATTCAAAATCCCTTCATAGTTATGGAGTCTCCATTTTGATGGTGCCTGGTGTAAACAAGGTTTGGTGTTGGGGTAGCTCTAAATGATTTAGATGGGAAGCAATACCACATTTAGATTATAGTTACCTTTCACTAATAACTGAGCTAAAAATGAGGCCCTAATCCTATGCCTATAATTTACATTAAGGCATGATGTCAATTAGCTCCAAATATTTGGTGGTTCAGAGTTGATGGTTAACCAAATCAGAAGAAAATATCAATTCAAGCTAACATATCTAAAGAAATACAAACACAAAGCTTAAGACCTAATTGAGTCCTTTGAAGCTTCCAAAATTAGAGTTGTTCAAAGAAAAGAAAACTGAGTTGCAGATTCACTGAAAACCTCAACTTACAACTTAGTTCCACTCCAAGAGTCCAAGATGCAAACATTTTATATGGACCTAATGCCTTGCCCTTCGATCCCTTACAATATACAAAATTTATATGTCGTTGAGGATGATAAAAAAATTATCCAATTGATAAATAATTATGGGGATTTTGAAGACCAAATTATGTATGAGAAGAACTTTGGATGTCTGGAACCAAAAGATTTTGGGGATGATGGCATCATTTAGCTTAAGGAAAATAAATTCCCATGGGTATGGTGTCTTTGGATATAATATTTGACATAAAGCCATAAGCTAAAATGCAAAAACAACCAAAGACAAATCAGACTAATTTTGTCAAAGAAAGTTTAGGGATCGAAGAACAACCTCAGTATGTCAACATCAGCCTAGATTGTGTTGAAGGTGAGAAGCGGAAGTTGAAAGATATAATGATGGAATATGAGGATGTTGTTAAGCATGAGATATATTGATAGGGGGTGGTGAATCAATATATCATATATCTTATAAAACTTTCCCTTAATCAAATTCCACTTAATCAAACATTCAAGATATGCAATAAAACTGAAATAATAAACACCACACAAGATAGAGAGAGACACTAGATATAACGTGGAAACCCAATGTGTGAAAAACCATGGAGAACAATCTCAAGTATATGAATGAGCACCAACCCAAACAATATTCACAACCACCAACTTGTGGGAGCACCAACCCCTTTGCTGAGCACTAACCCAATAACTATTCGTGAGCACCAACCCACAAGAGCACCAACCCCTTTGGTGAGCACCAACCCAACAACTATTTGTGAGCACCAACCGAAGCACCAACCCCTTTGATGAGCACCAACCCAGCAACAATTCATGAGCAGCAACCCATAGGAGCACCAACCCCTTTACCGAGCACCAACCCAACAACAATTCATGAGCACCAACCCACAGGAGCACCAACCCCTTTGCCGAGCACCAACCTAACAACTATTCATGAGCACCAACCCACAGGAGCAACAACCCCTTTGTGTATACCACACAACTATCTCTCAATGTTGCTAACTCAACAAATGATAGTTCATTACAACATATCTTTCTTCTCTCTCACCTTTGCTCTTATAAGCTAGATATAACAAATATAAATCATATTCATCTCTCACAATTGGTCTTCTAAGCTAGATATTACAATATCAAATCAACTCTATCCCATTTATTACAAATGGCTTCTCAAGCCTTTATTTATAGCTTTCCAAATGACCTTTGGCCTTCCCCCTTTGTGACCCTTCAATCCTCATGGAAAATGGTGCCAAAATTGTATGACCCTTCACATTCTTGTCTTTGAAAAGTCATGTGGTGACCCTTCATGAGCAAAAATGTCCTTCCCTCTTTTGTCCTTATCTTGGTGACTTTTCATATTCCTCAAAGTGTCCATTCATGAGAAATTGCACCCTTCCTCTTTTGTCTTCACTTGGTGACTCTTGGAATTCCCCAAGATGACTCTTCATGGGAAAATGCATCCCATCCTTCTTTTGTCTTTATCCAGTGGCTCTTTGACTTCTCCATGGGCCCTTCTTTTGTCTCATATGCAGCCAAAAATATATTCATTAATATTAAATAAATATTAACTCACATTAGCCAAGATATATCTATTACAAACATCATTAAATGCAATGAGGCCTTTATCACCAATAATGTTAGACCTTTGACATCAATGACAATATTTCCAACAGATGTAATTGCTCGGATCAATGGAGACTTGAAGACTTTTGATCCTATGGTAATTACTCACACTATTCCTCTAAATCAAGGGAGTAGGCCCTTTAGGTAATGTTAAGGACCAATGAATTCCATTCTAGATCCTCTCATCCAAACTAAGGTTAAGAAGTTAATTAACACCAAATCATATTTCCTATCATACACTCTTCTTGGGTGGTGAAATTAGTACCAATCAGGAAGAATAATGATGAGATCAGGCTATGTGTTAACTTTAGGAACCCAGTAGATATTTGAAGAAAGATAATTATCCTCTACCTTCCCTAGATGAGGTAATATTGATTTTTAGTGGGTTTGGGATGATGTCCCTCTTGGATGGTTTATTTGGATACAACTAAGTGCTGGTAGAAGCAAAAGATCGAATGAAGATGACCTTCACCATAAAGTGGGGAACTTATGCTTATAAAAATATGCCTTTCAGCCTCATCAATGCCAAATCAACCTTCTAATGAGCCATGAATTATGCATTTTAAGGACTTATTAGTAAGTGTATCATCATCTATATGGATGACCTCACAATATTTTCTAAAAATATAATAGATCATGCAAATCACTTGAAAAAAGTGTTTGATAGATGTAGAAGATACAAAGTATCCCTAAACCAAATAAGAATATCTTTAGTTTCATAGAGGGCAAGTTTCTTTGTCATATCATCACCAAGGATGGGATTTCCATTGATCCAAAATAGATTCAAGCCATTTCAAAGCTAACGCCTCCCAATAGCAGAAAAAATTGGAATCCTTCCTTGGTAACATCAATTTTCTATGTAAATTCATTTTTGGGTTTGTAGAATTTGTCAAGCTACTGAATGCCATGTTGAAAAAGGATGCCAAGATAGAGTGGATAGTCGAGGCTAAGAGTTCCTTCCAAGGATTGAAGATGGATATTGTTCATAATCCATTATTGATTAATCCTGACTTCACTAAGGATTTCTTTCTATATTCCTTTGCTTCATAACATACCATTGCCGCAGTACTCATCCAAAAGGTAAATGACAACAAAAACCTTATTTCTTTTATGAGTACTAATTTAAAAGATGCATAATTGAAGTATTCAATGATAGACAAGTAAATCTAGGCATTAGTAAAGGTTGTAAATAAGTTCAGGCACTATATCTTGAGAAGTAATATTTATGCCATTGTCCTAGACTTAATAATTAATCTCACCCTTAGTTAAAATGTGTTGGGTGAAAGAAGAGGTAAATGGATGGCAAAGCTACACAAGTTTTATTTAGATATCAGACCAACCAAGATCGTGAGAGGCTAAGGAATAGTCTAAATCATGACTAAAACAAATCCATGCATTTGGATCAAACAAGTCCATGAGATTCAAGTGGTAGGATGTGAGTGGTATGTTCAGATCATTCATTATTTACTCACAAGCGCATGCCCCTGTGAACTAAATAGAGAACAAAGGTGAGCTTTTAGGCTCAAGTCTACCCACTACATGATAAAAGGGGTAGTACTTTGCTATAAAAACTATGAGGGAATCTACCTAAGATGTGTCTCAAGAGAAGAATCTACAGATATCTTAGACAACCTACACCCAAAACTAGGATGTGGTCACCCTTTGAAGGCCACAACAATCCACAATATCTTGAAAATGGGGTATTACTAGCCCAATATTTTTAGAGATGTCCACAACCATGTTAGGACCTACCACAAATGCAAAGTATTTAGGAAGAGAAAGGTTAATGCTACCATGTCACTACACCCTATCATTGAGGGTCATCCTTTTACATAACAGGGTCTTTACTTCATTAGAGTAATCAATCTCAATTCCTTAGTAGGGTATAATATAATCATCATAGCCAGTAATTATGGTAGTAGTTGGACTGAATCAGTGGCTACCAAAAACTCTAGAACTCAAGATGTCATAAATTTTCTAGAGGAATATATACTAACTAGGTTTGATACTCCCATATATTTAGTCAATGACAATGTCCCAAATTTTCAATCTACTAAATTCACTAGGTGAGCCTATAATAATTAGATAATAATCAAGTCCTCTTTAAAATATTACCCCCAAGGGAACATAGTAGCTAAATATATAAATAAGAACTTGATGGATACCATTAATAAGTTAACCTAGGACAAACCAAGAGAATGGCACCTGCTATTGAAATATGCATTATAGGGAGGTAGAACAAGACAAAAATAGGCCCTCAAGACTTCACCTTTATTATTAGTATATGGATGGTATCCTATTTCCCCCATATCTCTCAAACTCCCAACCTATTATTTTATGCAAGAATACATAGAAGAGGATCTAAGTGTTTAGTCTAGATTGTTGGACATAGTCCAGCTTGAGGATACAAAGACTAAAACACTGCAAAGCTTCAACAAATGCCATGATGTTGTTAAAAGATGGTTTGATAAGAGATGCAAGATCAAGGCCATTTATATTTCAAACTTGGTTATCCTATGGGATAAAGCTCATGAGAAGAAAGGCCAACATGACATGTTCACTCCCTTGTGTATTGGACCATATCAAGTATATGAGATCTTAGGCAATAACACCTTCCATTTGAAATACCTTGAAGGCAATAACTTAGCCTTTCTAGTCAATGGGTAGTTTTTTAAGCACTACTTCATGGACAATTCCATTAAGGATGTCTTAGAGTAACACTAGGTGCTACAATATAGGTAAAATTAGAATAGGTTTTACTACTTTCATAGTTAACTTTCCTATTTTTTGTCTTTCACTATTTTAGGGTAGTTTTTGTGCTTTTTATATTAAGCTTTCTTGCTTCCAGCATTTTGTTTCCTTAGAGTAGATTTCTTGTTGTCTAGAGTAGGTGTCCTTTATTTTATAACAACCTATTTAACTGCTTGAATGATTAAAATGATATCTAATCTACTATGCTTCTTATACATGCTTGAGCCTATATACTAAATCCATGAAGACAGGTCCCAAAGGGAAGAGTAAGTGAAGTAAGAGTATAAGAAGAGTACACAAATTGGTTGATTTATAAATTTTTACACCCATATTTTTGAGACTTCTAGAATTTAGGTATGTAATAAAAATTGTGATGGGGTACAATCCACTAATAGTGGTGGGGTGAATTAGTGGTAAACCAATTAATACTTTTCCTCTAAACCTCTTAAGTAATATAAGTAAACTTAAAGCAAGATGTAACAATGAAAAATCATACATGTAATGATTACACCATAATTATATGGGAAACCCTCAAGGGGAATAAAACCCACCCTAAAGCCTACAAATCAATGGACTACTATCGTATAAAGATAGAGCAAACAATAGGCCTTTAGTGAGACACCTATCTGATATGGAACACCTATTCCTATATTGGTCAAGTACTTCTGACCAAGGTGAATGAACACCCACTCAATCAACTTAAAAAAAAGAACACTTTTGAATAATTATTTTATTTAAACTTTTATGAATATCCCTATAAAAACACCCTTCTTCAATTCTGCAAATTCACACAAGCCACCAACATCAAGCTATCTCACCAACACAAGCAATAACCCCTTCTCAAGCCCTTCGCTCACACTTGTAAATATTCACTCATAAATATCAAAAATATGCTCAATATAATTATAAAAATATTTTTAGTCTAATGAAACCCTTCTCAATTCTAACCCTCAAGAAATCTAGTCTCCATGACCTTCAACAACCTTCGCATAAGGTCTTCAAAAATATCTTCATAAACACTTGCTTGTCTAGCTTGAGTCCCACCACAAAAGGGCATAAACATCTTTTATATATACCATTATTAATTATGGTCATCCATATCACTTTATAACATTTTAATAATAATCACTTATGTCTCCCAAGGTCAGCCATGAACCTTTGCATAAGCTTTCTAGTCCATACCATGAGCTCATGTCACAAATACCTCACAAACGAAGCATAACTCCACTTGTGTGACAATGTTTAACTAATAATAGATTATTAAAACCTTAAAAATATTTTTATAAGTAATTCAAGGAGTCCTCAACACTCTCCAATCCTTATGAACACTTGATCTGACCATCTGCCCTGCAAACAAACTTAATCATCCAAACTAGGTTCGTTTTACTAGCAAAAACATCATGGTCAACTATGAGTCAACCATTAACTCATCTCAAAGTGACTAGGAACAATAAAAATTAAATGGATAGAGGTAATACATCCCCTATATCACCTCTAAGATCTCAGACCCAACCCTACTCACTGATTATTAGGGCTTCCAATTCCACTTCTCACTCTGACTGGTTTTTCTCACTCATGGCATCCTTTCCTTCATATCGACTAAGAAACTTTGAGGACTTATATATTTGACAAAAATAAATGAATATTCCTAAAAATTTACATGAATGTTTTAATCAAGTTATAATCTTCATCACACACCCATTTTTTCCCCTGGTCATTTTCACAAATTTCTCTCAAAATCAAAATCACTCTTAAGAAGCACTTTTCTATGGGACCCAAAAATAGTCAAGACTAACCAAGCCCATCCTAAAAATAATATAGGATTCCTATATAACATAAAAACAACATTATATCCATCCAATACCTTCTTAGTCATCAAAAATAAATATCTTCAACATCAGGTTTAAGACTAGGGTTTTTACACATAAAAACTTGCTTACCTTCTTAGCAATCATTCATAAAGAATAAGCCCTTAATACATGAAATAATGCTTGTAAAACCTTATTAGGAACCTTAAAAAACATATCCAAAAGGATTATCTCCCAATTGAAAGTCTACATGAGTTGAAAAACGTGAGAACTTTCCTCTCGAGCTCAAAATGCATCATTCAAGCACCCTCTGAAGCACATGAAGGCATTTCTAACTTCTTATCTCATCCTGTGACCTCTAAATTTATAGATATACTTTAACACAACTATATGATCATATATAATGTGGATATAGGGTAAAACATCTTGAAATCACTCATTGACCCTTCACAAGGCCTCACAAGCCCATCTATGCCAATTAGGCCAATGGCCAGACTATCTTGCAGACCTATTGCCACCTCATGCAAACCATATATCTAACCTATAAGCATCATATACATGTAAAACATGAATATTTAAAGCATAATGAGCTCCTTATCATGGCATAAAAACCAAATTACTCAAGATCCCTTAGGTAATGACATAAGGTCAAGCCTACAAGGCACAAACTGACCTGCATACCTCATGAATACCATATGAAGTGAATCATTGAGCATATAACACATTAGGAACATGTCACATAACATCATACCTATCTCAAATACATCATAAATCATTCAACTAGGACACCCATGCTCACTCATGCAAGCATCATACTACTTCAAGCACACTAGGCCACCATGTTCCATCATTCTGACCTGCTAGACCACTTTGTCATTGATAATGCCTCTTAGACATAAATGAAAACACATACCATAAATATCCCAACAAATTTGACCATGGTCATATCAAAACTGAAAACTTTTATTAGGTATTTAAAAGTTACTCTCATTATTGCATACAAATTAAGAATTTTTTTTCATTCCTTGGGTCAAACAGGCTTTCCATGATAATACTTGTTTTGTGGTAATAAAAATTGATACAAATAATACTAGTAGGGACACTCTATTAAATTGAGTTTTGTTTCTACCATACACCAACTCATAGTGCTTCTCATCCCTCTCTTCCATTCATATTAAAAAATAAAAAAGGACAAATGCATCCTAAAGAGTGATCAAATAAACATAAAGAAAAATCTAAAGGTGATCAAAGATTCACATGATGAAATAAGATAAATGTGTCATGCATCATGCAAGTTTATGGAAAGATAAAAAGGGGGGAATCAAAGTTACCTCTGTTGGGGCTATAAACTCTTGGTTGACAACAAAACAATGCATGAGCTCCTTAATTTTTTTGATTGTCCTACAAAGAAACAATTGTGAAACCTACATTTTATTCCAAGTATTTTCTAAAATTTATAAAACAAGGATAAAATAAAATCACTCCATCACACATAAACCCAAGTTAAGATCAAGGCTAGTATGTTGCAAATAGTTTTGGGTGCCTATTTCATATTTTTGGTTTAATTATCTTTTTATGGTATGATCTTGATTTAACCTTTTAGGTTTAACTATGTAAAACCTATGTTTAGATTGAAGGGCTAATATGTCTAAATGAATTAAATAAATTAAAATAATTAAACACTAATTTGTTATGACCTTTGAGTTCTTTTGACATTCTAAAAATAGCAATAAGTATGCTTGAATAAGAACTTATCTAAAAAGTGACTATCATGAATGATCTAGGTTCTGAAATTTGAGTTATAGATAGTTTTGAGTGTTATCAACATGATTTTGGTGTTTGTTAACTCACTAGACAATAGCACCCCATATGGATAGTAACACCATGCTTATGTAGAGTTATAAATATGGTGTTACTATCCCCTTTGTAAGATTATTCCCATTTTTTGGGAGCACCTTCACCTATGATCTTAGGTTCTTTTCCTACACACATGAAACTTGGAGCTCTATGTTATGCCTAAAAAACCTAATTTAATGTGAAAACCCTAATCCTATTTATAATTATGGCATGAGAAATATGTGTTTGTTATTAATATATGATAGACATCCTCAACACCCCACTATGAAGAGAGTTGACTACATACCAATAATTCGAAGAGGGATCAAACCCAATGTAGTTCTCCCACCTAGTGCACATGTAAGTGAATGCTAAAATGAGAGTGGAATTAGATGCATTGAATATGATTGAGCTTTAAAATCCTTGAAAATTAGGCTTAGGGATATTTTAGATGGTAGTATGTAGAAGTAGGGGAAAATAGGGATCAAATACCTTAATTTTGCTCAACCTATCTTTGGTTTGTATGTGTTTTTGCATCTATTTTCCATCTGGTAAATAGAGGTCAATTAGACTTGTATTTATAGAGTTTTATTACTTATGAGAATAATAAAATATGCTTAGGCTGACCTTTAGAGGGTCACACATTTGAAAAATCATTCATTGGAAAAAGCTAGGGCTAAGGATAGTAGTGCCCAATTGGGGACACTAGTGCCATGTGGCTATAGTATCCTAAATGTGGTGCTAATGTCCACTTAGTAGACTATTGAGCTATTTTGGGTTGGGATTTGAGATGACAGTTTTGAGACTAAGTTTTGGCTAATTTTAGGTGATTTTGTTCTTCTCAATGACTGTAAAAGTAAGTATAAGGCTCTAGGATAGGTTTAGGAATAAACTAGGAATAAGGTAACTTAAGCGACTCTCTTAGAATCTAATTACAAATTTTAGGTGATTACATTTCCCCCCACTTTATGTGAGTAACAAAACAAAGTAAAATGACTAGTATAAATGAAAAATAAGTGTACCTAGACTTACCTTAGAAGTGAATCCTATGTGTTGATTTTGAGTATGCGAATTTGTGTCTGTGTAAAGTATGAATATAAAGTGAGTTAGATCATGCATTATTGAAGTAAAACCCAAATAAGCATAAAGAAAATAACTCACTAAGATAACTCCCTCATGGAGTTTTGAAAACAAAATCTAAGAGCTATTAAAGGAAGGAATACAACATCAAGCCTTCCCAAGAGCATTTCTCTTCCAAGTGTGATTCAAAATTTTGATTTTCCCCTGATTTAGTGCTCCAAGTCTTTGTCAATGATGATTGGCTTGATCCTCCATCATATCTCTATGCATAAATCAAATAGGCTCATTAAATTGATTAATGTATGCCAATAGTTAAAACTATTCTATTGCAAATTCAATATAATAACATTACACAAAAATAGCTTGAAAGGATGAGTGAGGACCCTTGTATTTATAAATTTTTGGAAATGATCAAAATCAACCATGACCATCCATATTAAGATCAAAATGTGTGGACATGAATTAATTCAATTTTGGAGGATCAATCCATAAATATCAACATTACTATTTGGAAGAAAGGGGCATTAATGAGGCATGGGAGGGCTTAAATGAAATATTTGTTTCATTTATGGCTTATAGATGCCACCCCGTTAATGATGTCACCAGATTATGCATATATTAGAAATGAATTTATAATTAATAGATATTTAATAACTTTGATGGATTTTTCACTTAAGCTTATGATTTGGTTTAATTTGTTTAAGTGAGTTTAATTAATTTTTTGTAATTCTTTAGAAATTGGTTACCCATTTAATCAAATTGGTTGATATGCCAAGTTATTGAGTTGTAATTTGACTAGAGTATAATTAGAAGAAAGTGTTAGTTGCATACAAATCAATACCCTATTTAGATCATTATGGATACAAAATAACACATGCACATGTCATGTGCTTCCAAATTAGAATAATGTAGTGGTCTAGAGTGTTATTTTGTGTGGTCTCAATTCGACTCAAAATAATTTGAGAAAATTTAATAATTGCACAAAATGCATTGCCCCATTTAGGGATACATTTGCCTAAATCGACACTTGTATATGAAAATCTCAAACCATTTAACTCATTTTTGTGATTTTAGCCCATACTGTGCATTATCATAAAATTTTGAGTAAGATTGACAATTTCAACACGATGGTGATAGGAATTGGATGTCTACATTTTGCCCTTGTTTGAGAAGGTGTGGTGAGACATTCAATCAAAGCAACATCTTTTCAAATAAAAGAGTTTTCAATAATAATTTAGAATGGAATAATCCATGATTCCTCTTCAAGAGGACATACAAGGATGAAAGAGAGGGATAGACTCTCGAAAAAAGAGAAAGAGTGAAATCAACCCATATAGAGATAATATCTGTATTGAACTAATGCTTGCTTGCCTTAATTCTCAATGATAAAAATATAATAAAATGTAATGGGCCCTAAAGTGGGGGGATGTGGGAATAATGCAATCCCAAAACATAAGCGACACACTTTGAGGCACTAAAATGAGTGTGAAAGCTGCAAGCTTATGGAATGATCGATCCTAAGGCAAGTTGCACACTTTAAAATTGCCAAAATGAGGGATAAAGATGCAAATCTTAGAATTAGAAGAAAAATAAGAGCATTTTACTAGAGAAAGGAAGTAATAATGTTCCCCAGTAGATCAGATTTAATTAGTTAATTAAATGATTTTGCCCCCATAGGGCTGATTTTGATCATTTATAAGTAATTTTGCCCTAGTAGGGCTAATTGGATCAATGATTGGTTTAAATGTTGTGCCCTAGTAAGGTAAATTGGAACCCATATCTGAAAGATATAACCTAGTTCATAAATTAAATATGAGTGGGTGCAAATGCAGATGCAAAGGTTTAATGACTAAAAACGTTACAAAAAACTAGTTATACGAGAATGCACAAAGTGATGAAAGAGATGAATGGAAGAATGAGGGTGGACAAGCTGACCCAAGATATTTCATATATCCAAGTGCTACCTACATATTAAATATGAACCTTAGGCCAATGTAGTTTTTTAGGAGTTCATATTGAATTCATAACCAATAAGATCTCTCTTACAAACGATTACCACATAGTATTCATCTCAAACATTATGTAGATAATAATAATTGTGCACAATCCAGTCTCATTATTACTCAAAATAATAATACAAATCCATAGCTCTCTCTTCACTTTATTCATAGGAGAAGAATAGGGAGTGCCTAGTAAATAGGCAAAATGAGTTGATTTCATGCAATGATAATTTATTGCTTGAAAGCAAGATTAGTTGATATAGAATATTTTCATGCATAAAATAGTGATGAAAATATTAAACATATATCAATTAAATAAAGAAATCCCAATTAAGCTTAACACTTAATCCAACACCCTCCCTTAAGTGCAAAATAGGGAGAAAGAAAAGAGAAAGCAAAGATACTAAATGGGTCCCGATAACTAGTCTTGATTAGGTACCCATGTATAAAATCATAGTGAAATAGAAAGTGTCCCTATGGTAACCAATCCATCTTAACAGAATACATGGATGATGAATCACTGTAACCACCAAGTCAAATAGGAATTGGTACTCTATACGAGGCTAACTCTGTAAAAAATACTTATCTCAAAACACTAGGAAAAAGCATCACCAAGGATGTAATGTATCACCGCAAGATACCCAAAAACTAGTAACAACAACTAAAGTTGAGATAGCAAAAAATATATGCTACAAGGTGTCCAAAGAAAGTAAATGCCTCAATACTCAAACATAAATATGAAAAGGATATAGTAGATGGAATGAAGGCTATCAAATACAAATGCACTCAATGGACTCAAAAGTCTCAATGGAACTCAAATCTACATGAGTGGTCTGGATCCATTGCTCAATCACAAAAAACAACTAAAACTAGAATACACTAGAATAACTCTTAAAAAAAGAGATTTTCAAAGGTGTTGATAGTGAAAAATGGTTCACCAACTAAATTTGATCTACTACGAGAAGATGTAGTGCACAAAGGGTTAACAAGGAACATGACAATCAAAGAAACAAGATCTGCACCATACCCCCCATACTACTAACTGGGTGGAGTGACATAAAAAAGTCTATATGAGTGGACTAAATCCACTACTAAAATATTAACATGTTGACACCATATTCACTAGAATAACTACTTTTCAAAAGGAGATCAAGATCCACAACAAATATTTAGGAGAGTGTCAACTGTAAAAAAAAGTGCCAAAGATACAAAACAAATATCTCTCAAGAAAATGGCCTTGGTGGTGATCGGAGTCAACAATTGAAGAGTAAGTTCTCAACATGGAGTATACAAACATGAATAAAAAGACTCCATGACTCTTAATGTGACCACAAATAAATATTCCATACAATAAAAAACCCCAGATGATGTATAAAACCTAGAATACAATTAATTTTTAGATGATGCCATCAAGAACAAGAGAGTTAATTCTAAAACAAGGGAGAGGTGTGTGACACAAAAACATACTCCAGAGTGTAAGATGTTAGGATCTATCAAAAATGCATCTATAAGTATAAAAGTGGCACAAAATATAATACACACTAAAAAAAATGGGATGTCAAACTCTGTCGATAATGCATCCATGAGTGGAAAGTGTAATGATAAGAATAATAATATGGGCCAAGAAGGTATAGGTGAAATAACAATCACCTCCAAAAAATGAAGGTAAGGAGGAGCGAGAACAAGTTTTTTTAATCTAAGAGGGTCTCTGACCACCTGTTAGACCGAACCTTACCCACTGATCTTTGACAAATAATATTGAAGGTACATGTAAAAAACTAAAGGATCCTTTATTTATAAAGTGTTATCAATAATAATAGGGCCCTCCCATTTTTAAATAATGCCCCATTTTACAATTTAGTGCCCTCTCTTAAAAAATATTCACCCCCACTTAAAATGATGTCTACCACTAAACAAAAAAGTGTGCCAACCTTTCATTATAAATGTGTTTCCAGAAAATGGCTCCTTCCACATTTAGTATTTTCACACTAAAAAAGGTTTTAGCCCCACCAAATAAATATATCCCCCACTATATAAAAATTACATCACCTCTAATCCTCCAAAATATTTGCCATTTTAATAGAGTCTATTAAAAAATAAAAAAAAGACCTCTATTATTAGCTCGATAGGTGGCATAATTGGTCAACTCCTCACAATCAACTATGGACAAAGAGAAAACATGAGATAATAAAGAAAGTGGATGCCAGATGTTGGAGGACTATGCCGAGTGATGTGGTCGAGTGTAAATTTATGCTCCTCCAATGTTTCCACATCTCCTTCTCACTGCATCTCCATAATAGTATGGTCTAGTAGGAGAGACCTTACTTCAATGGTCGAGGAGGCCGTTAGACAAAAACTAAGGCCATAATGGTAATGGATTATTCAATAATGATGAAGTGGTTATTAATCCATGTGGAATTCAATGTTGTGTTTAATATGCAAAGTTTCACACATCTTTGCATAGGTGAGTTGAAGGGCTAAGTTCAGGTTCAGTCAATGTTACAAACTCATGATTCAAGTGTTAGGCATCCTTGGAAGTTTGAATTTTGATGGTTGAGAAAATAAACCTATAGTAGGCTAACTTGTAGGAGATTGATGAAAGATAGTTTTACAATCCTAATCAATGGAAATGAAGAGATACTTCGTGTCAATATAAAGAAGCATTCATTCGAATGGTGAGTTGAATTTGATGGCCTTAAGGAGGAGATGAAGCCATTAATAGAGGGAGTTAAAAGTTGTGGCTACCTTGGTAAGACCATGAATAATATGGAGAGTATAGATCTGCCTAGATAAAATAGTTATTGAGTCACCAATCCATATGCCTTATGAATCAGGGAATTGATAAACATCAGAGCTCACCAAGATCTAAAAAACTTGCCATAGTATTCACTGATGTAGAAGCCTAAGACAAATCTAATGAAATACAATGAAATAACATAATAAAAGGAACTTTAAACCAAGTTCGATCAAAGACTTGATGCTATTGACACCAAAGCTAATGTCTTACAACACAATGTTTCAACCGATCTATACATAGTGATCAAAAAAATACAAAAGACATTGCAGTAGTTTATACGACAAGCAAGTTATAAATATACCTTCCATGCAGAATCTAAGCTTAAAGGAAGACCAATGCAATGTCTTTGAATTAAATGTGAAACAAAATCAAGGCAAATTAGAAGTAAGACTAAGAATAAGAGCACAAAAACTTGTATGGCTAGCACTCAAGTGACCAAATAGATGTATGGTTCACACTCAAAAGTAATTAAAATTTTGATAATACAAAACTCCACAAATTCCTTAGCTATGCCACTGAGTAATGGCTACTAAGAGTAGCTCCGTACCATGTCTTAGTTTATATTGAACTCATAACTAGTAGGATGTCTCTTGCAAACCATTACCATAGAGTATTCGTCTCAGACATTATGTAGACACTAATAATTATGCACAGTCCAATCTCATCATTCCTCAAAAGAATGATACAAATACATAACTCCTTCTTCACCAAATTCATAGGAGAAGAATAGGGAGTGCTTAGTAAATAGGCAAAATTAATTGGTTTCATGCAATGACAATTTCTTATGTGAAACCAAGATTAGTTGATATGGAATATTTGTACGCATAAAATAATGATGAAAATATTCAACATATATCAACTAAATAACCTACTCCTAATTAAGATTAAGGCTTACTCCTATAGTCTTCCCAAAAGTGGGAAAAAATGGAATGAGGAAACAATAATAAAAGAATAGAAACTGTGTAATTAGATAAATAGTCAACTGGACTCACGGTGTATGTCAAGAGATGCACACTTTGCATAGAGTCTTGTATTAGGTATGGTGCATTAAGAAATGATATTTGGAACATCATTGACTTTTGGAATTTTAATCCAAAGCACTTGGTGCTTACTTTATCAAAATGAAATTATGCATCATACGTATGAGTAACTTAGAATGACATTGTATTTTGATTGTGATGAGCCAGTTTGAATGTGAATATTTATAACTAGGGATAATGATAAAAATTACCAATACTAGAGTTATAAATGTTTACATTTAAACAAAAATAAACAAAAACAATAAGAAAAAGATAGTACAAAAATATAACCTAACGTAAAATCTAGATATGAATAATCAAGACTTAAGTAAGAACAAGAATTTATAAAGCAAAGCAAGAATAAGTTAATGAACAACATGAAAGTAAGATATGAATAATCAATATCCATGTATATATTTATCAAGATGTACTTGGAAACAAAACAAAAGAACAATCCAAATACAAATCTAAGAAAATCAAGCTTAACTAAAAACTAGACTAGAGAGTGAGTAGATAATGTATTTGAACTCAAGAGACTAAAATAATACAAGACAAAATAGTAACACAAAAGACCAAAACAACAAGAATAAACAAAAAAAAAAGAAAAATGAAAAAAATAAATGGAGAGAGAAGAAAGCACAAAAAAAAACAAAAATAAAAATCAAATAAACACATGTAAATAGGAGTTAGTCACAATGTTAACAAGCAAAGAAAAAGGCATATTATTTGTGCAAGTGTAATAGAGGCATTAATCTTTACTATAGGGTGATCCCTACTCTAATAAATAATGAGCCTAACACAACAAAACAATAAAAAAAGAAAAAAATTTGCCCCCAGGTGATAGGTAAACAACACAATAAAATGGGGGGAAAAAGAAGAAAAGGAAGGGTTGGCCGAGTTGACTCCAGATGTACGAGACAAGTGGATGCTACCTACATAGTTCCATGGACATGAGATCCAACATGAACTTTAGGCCAAATTTAGTTCTCTCAAGAAATGAGAGTGAAGAAAAGTGATGACAAGAAAACATGATTGATGTTGTAGAGGAAATAAGGATATGGGCTTTCAAAATGGTGAGAACATTCAAAAAAGTGCTCATAAAATGGTGAGAGCATGAACTCAGAATACATGAAAATGCGAGACAATAATTTTATTTGTTTTATCGATCAGTTTCTAGTGTTTTTGGGATAAGCAACAAAAATGAAATATTAACAAAAGTCCCAAGGAACTACCTAATTAAGGAGATACACTTCTACAGGTAAGAGTTTAAACAACATGACTAATGCATGATCTAACTCACTTTAGATTCCTACTCTACATTTTGGCACACCTGATGGGATTGAGGCCCTATGTATAAAATGGCCATGATGTAGTGACCAACTATAGTGGAAAGGAAGGTACATGTATCAAATTACCATGTTGTTGGCAAGTAACACACTTCCTAACATAATTACAAGCATATGTTTCCATCTTGGGTCAATAATAAACTATTCTAAGGAGTTTTTTATCCAAGACTAAACCCTTGGTGTGGGACCCACACATTCCTCCATGAACCTCCTTATGCACTAACTTGGATTCTCCTGAAGATAAGTAACAAAGCAACATTCCATCATATCCTTTATGATAAAGTGTGTTTCCAAGGAGGGTATAACAAACTATGCGAACATGGTTGTGAAAATAATTATAGATATCTTGAAACCAAGGTAGTTTAGGTGGGGTATTGGGACCAAAAATGGTGCATACCCTTTGTAGATCTAGCAAGACATGAATAGTTTGTAAAATATTTTCAATGAGAAATTGATACTCTTTAGCATTGCCATCAATCTGTATCATAGACCCAATTATTGCCATTGCATTGATAAATCTATTATTGGCTCGTAGTATTTGTTAAAATTGTAGAGATTTGAAATGAGTTTTGAGATTATCCACAATATGCTTTTAGGGGATAAGCTTATCATCTCTAGTCTGATATTGATCTACGGTTTGATTGATAATCAATTAAGAATCCCCATATACCATTAAGTGATGGATATTCCACTATACTGCAAGGCAAAGGCCTATAATAAGTGATTCATACTTGGCCATATTGTTGGTACAATGAAAATTATTATGAAACACCTTGGGAATCAAATCCCTTTATGATGTGATTAACAAAATGCTAGCCCCAAATCCATGATAAGTGAAGGAACCATCAAAGTATAGATTTCATTACTCAGGTTCATGCTGTACTTCCTCTATTTTCATAATAAAATCATCTGGAAAGTCAAATATGAGTGGTTGAGTGTCTATAATTTGGGTGTTTGCAAGTTGATCTATAAGGACCTACCCCTTAATAGCCTTTTTATTATTGTACTCAACATCAAATTTGCTTAAGAGCAGGACCCATTTGGCCATGCAACTTATGAGAGCTGATTTGAATAATAAATACGTGAAGGGGTCCACTTTATCAATGACAATAGTTTTATTATTCAACATATAGTGTCATGGCTTTTGGGATGTAAAAACCATAGCTAGACATGCCTTCTCAATAGGTGTATAATTATGCTTATAAGCCACCAGTTTGCAATTTAAATAATAAACTACATGTTCCTTATTATGATCATCATGTTGGGCCAAGAGTTCCTCTAGTGCACATTAAATTTCTAAAATATAAATAAGCAATGGTTGTCTAGGTGTTGGCAGTCTCAAAACTGGTAGGTTGGCCAAATATGTGGTGAGCTTTGAAAATTCTAATTAACACTCCTTATCTAATTGAAATGTGACCCCTTTCTTCAAGTGATGTGAAAATGGGTGGCACTTATCTTCCAATTATGAAATGAACCTGTAAATAGGTAGGTTGTGGAGTTGCTTGAGATTGGAATGTGGAGGCATTTCAATAATGGCCTTGAATTTAGAAGGATCCACCTCAATCCCTCTTTGTGATACAATAAACCCTAGAAATTTTATTAAAGTTATGCTAAATACAAACTTCTTAGGATTCAAATGGACCTTATACTCATGAAGTTTCTCAAAGATTTTCTATAGAACATCATGATGTTTGACACGTGTTCTTGATTTAGCTAGGATGGCATCAACATAGTCTTCAATGATATCATGCATCATGCCATGGAAGATGATAGTCATAACATGTTGATAAGTGGATCTAGCATTATTCAAGCCAAATGGCATGAATTGATAATAGAATGATCCCCACAGTGTGGTGAACACATTTTTGTGCTGGTCTTCTTAATCTATCTTGATCTGATCGTAGCTTGAAAATTCATCCATAAGGGATAACATCTTGTACCTAGCAGTAGAATTGACAATCATGTCAATGTTGGGAAGAAGAAAATCATATTTGGGGCATGCCTTACTGATATCTCTAAAATCAATACAAATATGTATGCCCCATGCCTTTTTGCTAACTAAAACTATGTTTGATATCCATTCGAAATAGTCCAATGGTTGGATGAAGCCTGCTCCTAATAATTTCTCCAGTTCTACTTTTACCAGAAGAACAATGTGTGGATGCATATTCCTTAATTTTTGTTTGACTAATTTAGCATATGGATGGACAACAAGTCAATGCACAACCAATTGAGGGTCTAGGCTTGGCATGTCAGAGTAAGCCCATGCAAAAATATCAATATAATCTCTCAAAATGGTGACAATGTGATCATGCTCCTCATTAGTGAGGGAAGCTCCAAGATAAATAATTTTGGGATCATCATATGTTCCCAGGTTTACTTTAGTAGAGTTTTATATAAGAAGTGTAGAACCATCTTATAGAATAGTAGGCAACATTTGATACTGATCTTCTCCTTCAACTTTATCCTCTCGTTGTTCTTCCTAAAGCTCTAGATAATGTGACAAATTTGAACCTACCAGTTCAGGTAATGGCCAACTAGAAAATATCTTAAGAAAGTCAAAAGAAAGACACTCAAAGACTTGTTGTTGTTCTAGTGTGATATTGGTACTAGATATGGAGCTAGGACATGATGGACCTTGTGCATCTTTTGGAGATGAGAAAACTTTCCCATCCAAGAGTGCTTGAAAGAGGTTTTCACTTAAGGGCTTATCTTCCCTGACAAAAAAGTGCCTCAAAGAGATTTTCACCTGAGGATCTTGATGTTTTATCTTTTTCATGACCAAGAAAGTTTACCTGCTCTCCAAAGTAGGCACAAGGGTTTAAAGAGTAATCAAAGCCTTGTTTATGATCACCAATTGGCAATTCATCTCTGAGGCCCATGTACTCAATAATACATTCTTCATTCTAGAATTCATCAAGAGGTATGACAAAATTTTGTTGCTCCCAATCAATGAGTTTGGTATGGCAAAGGAAATGAGAACAATGGGGTGTGATAGTCATGATAGAGTTTGAATAAAATAAGTTTATGTCAACAAGCTCATCATAAATACTATAATGGGATGCTATGTTATTGCGAGGAGTCTTATTGCTAGTTGATTCAAAAAAATCATTATCAAAATTCATTAGATCACCCCTAGGTTATATAAATACAAGACCTTTATTCATGTTATGTTTACCAGTTGATAAAGGTTATAGGATTCCTTACTCTTATGGCCCAAGGTATTTTTCTATATAATCAAAATTATCCATAATTTGATTAGGGATAAGATATCTTAGATTCTAAAAATAATCAACAACACTGTCAAAATATAATCAGTCTCCTTTAATGAAAGCTTCTCGATCTCGATTTGGTGAAGTAGCAAGTATTAATACCATTGGTGGTTTTTGTGTATCTTTCTTCTTTTCCAAATCATGTTGGGTTTGCAAGGGATTTTGGAAGGTTTGGGTTTTCTAAAATATTTTGGAGACTTTGGAAACATAGCAATAGAGAAGGCATATTTTAGACGATATGTGGAAATGCCTACATCTTTGATAATAACCTATTTTATAGGGGTTATGGGGAATGGATCAACTAAACTAGAATTAAGGTCACTTGGGTTGATATAATTGGATTTTGGTAATCTAAAATTATTTCCTTATTCTTTTTCACAACAAATTCAGAACTAGGATAATAGTTATAATTACATAATTTAGCCTCTAGGTGTTTGTAAAACTGGTAAGTCTATATTTTGACAGGAATAGTGACTTTAATCCTATCATGGGGGAATTTGAGGCACTGAAGTAAAGTGGATGGGATGGCTTATATTTGATGGATCTAAGGATGTCTAAGAAGTATGTTATAAGGTAGCTCAATAGCCATAATATGTAACAAGGTATGATGGGACATAGACCCAACAATGATTGGTAAACAAATAATACCAAAATATTCCCTTGGTGTTGTTGTATGGCTTGAGTGTAATTGTTTCTGGATGAATATCCTTTATAGTATAACCTAATCACAGTACCAGTTTTAGGGACACTATGTTTAGCCTTGGACCATTATCTATATGAACCCAAATGATTTTATGGTTTTTTATGATGACCTCAATATAAAAGGGGTTGTTATGGCTAGGACCAATAGTGGACATGTCTCTTTGATCTAATGTAACATGTAAAAATGTATAAAAATGCCCTACAGGTGTTTATAATTGTTTAGGATTAATTTCTTATGGAATAGTGGGTTGTTGAAGGTCATTAAAAATAGTCCTATGGACTTCAGATGTATGTAAAATATCTAAAATAGAAATTTATGCCAAGGTTTTACTTAGCTAGTCTGAGATATTATATGGATTCTCAATAGTAGCATGAGAAGGTTTAGCCTTGGCTAACACAATGTTTAACTTTAGATCTAAAGGTACAATGTTCACATTGGGTGCAATGTTAGAAAAGGGCGAAGGGCCTTGAATGGTGACTCATGAGCGTCTAGTTGTGACAACATAATCTAGAGGTGGCAAGGAGCCATTATAATTAGAAGATAATGACAAAGGACCTTGGAGGGTGACTCATGGGCATCTAGTTGAGTTTGCATAATTTTGAGTCAGCAAGGAACCATTATAATTAGAAGAAAGGGGTCCAAAAATAGTAACCCATAAAAACCAAGGCAAAATAGAATTGCTTGTACTCAACATGACCTTACTTGAAGGGGAGAGTATTGACCCTATAATGAGGGGTTTAGTATTTTGAGAAGCATGGGATAGTTCACGAGCTTTGATAGTAATGGTGGTAACATGGTTTGCATAAATATGCCCCATGGTATTATTGTAATCATAAGGCATGTTGTTGTAACCCAAGTTATTATCATGGCTATTATGATCTTGATTATGATCATTCTAATTATTATTTTGGCCTTGGGATTGTTGTCAGTGATTCTATCCTTGGTTCTAATTATTTCTTGATGGTTGTTGATTGTGTATATAAAAGGGATCTTTATAGATGCCCATTTCATGATTAGTGTTTTGTGAGGCAGTTTTGATCTCAACTTTACCACTTTTAAAAAAATATTCAATGAGATGTCTCAATTGAACACATCTATAATTACCATAACCAATAACATGGTGGAAGTTACAAAACCCATTTTATCGATACCAATCAGGTTGAGGTTGATCTTCGAGAAATAACCTTGGTATAGGCCTCAATTGAACACATCTATAATTACCATAACCAATAACATGGTGGAAGTTACAAAACCCATTTTATCGATACCAATCAGGTTGAGGTTGATCTTCGGGAAATAACCTTGGTATAGGCCACACAATCATATTAGTTGCTATGAGATTTTGGAACATAACCTCAATAGGCTCTCCTAGTTTTCTAAAGACTCTATATTTGTTATTAAATTTCCTTTGTAGAGGGACCCTTTGAAAATTAATTGGGGGATTATGTAGAGTTAATTGCAAATTCAGAGCTGGTAGATCCTATACTATTTGTACATGCCTAGATTTAGTTACTTCATTTCCTACCATGTTCTTGTTCTTGTTAAACCCCTTAGGTTTCTCTATTGAAATAGCTCAAACAAGTGATTGGGTCTGATTGGATGTTTGACCTTATAAATAAATCTTGAAAAGGCCTTTAGTAATAAATGCCTTCTTAATCTACACACCCTTATCTATAATTTCCTTAAATATGTTTATGCAAGTGAGTCATATATTATGCACCAACTCAAGGTGTAGGTTATGTGTAAAAATATCAGCCAATTATTTGTCTAGCAAATTATGTTGAAAGCATTCAACTAATGCTCTCCATTTCTATAGTTATGCCACGAAGCTTTCTCCATCTCGCTATTTGGCTTTGCACAAGTCGACCATAGTCATTTCATGTTCAATATTGTAAGAGAAATAGTTGATAAATTTTTTAGATAGATCATTCCAATTTACCACTGATCCCTTAGGTAACTTAAGGAGCCAGTCTAAAGCTTTTCTTGCTATATTTTATGGAAACAGGTGAAGCAAATAAATGTTGCTATAAGCTACCTCTTGGCACAACACAAAAAATGCATGAATATGTTCATAAGGGTCACCCTTCCCTTTGTATTTATCAAATTTGGGTGACTTAAAATGAGGTGAAAAGGGGACTTGAAGAATATTCAATTTGAATGGATATGGACAAATCTCATCAAACTTGTATTTCTTGACTCAATTTCCCATATCCAAGCATGACACAATTTATTTCATCTAATTTGACTCTTGCATGTTTAGTGTATTGGTAGGTGGAATATAATTATATTGGGGTGTTATATTCCCATGTTGCATTAATTTATTAGGAATATAAACCCTATGATTTGCAAATTTATTTTTGTTCACTCCTTGAGTCGAGTAGGTGAGCTGCTTATTCTTGAGTTGATAAACATTCCTTGAAATATGCTACCATGAATTATAAGTATTTTGTTGATTTTGGAGAGTTTTTAGTTGATTTAACAAAGTATGTATTGGTTGAGAGGAACTTGCCAAAGTGTTTTACAAAATTTCCTCAATATGTACTATGTGTTTCATTCATTGATTCTACGAAGGAACAATAGTCTCTTGGTGATTAAAAAATGTATGCTCCATGTCTAACAAAGCATTTTGCAAAACCTCTTGTATATTATTTTATTTAATTGAGATACTTGGTATATCATAGATGTGTTCTCAACTAAGGTATGTTGTGTTTGTTATAATACATTCTCTTGTTCTTTGGAAGTGTTGTTATGTATTAAATTAATGAATAAAGAATCGGTCAAGTCTATGATAAGCTAGTCTACATATCGTTGACTTATCTTCTTGATCTTGGTGGCAACATCTTGATAATTAGGTGTTGACTCTATGAGTGCTTCCCTCCATTTGATAGAAGAAGTAATGTTGATTTTTGAAATATGAGCTAGGCATTGTTCTCACTATTGCTCTTCTACTCTAACCAAGGTATGCAATTGTTGCATAGGAAAGTATGATGGAAATATAGCACTTGATTCAATCAACCTTAGAAAGTTCATCTTTGTCCTCTAAAGGTTGATGTTCAAAATAGTCTTCTTCTGATCTTATGATTGTTAAAATGTCATCAAATACCATAGAATTATCTTTTCTATCATAAAAATGCTTCTCCTCGTAACTATGGGTATAAGAGACCCCACTATGAGTATACCTTTGTGTCATGTCTAGAAGATTGTTATCTAAGTTTGATAAGAATTGAAATGTGTTTTACAAATGTAAAAAGGTGTGTTGTGATTTTTTAAAAAAAATGACAAGTTAAAAAGAGACTATAATAAAATAAGTGGTGAAGTACCACACAATTAGAAGAAATGGTTACAAATTTACTTAACTTTGGTGGGTTGAAATCATCAAATTTGAAGAGGGTATGATAACTCTAAAACCTAAAGTGCAAGATAACACAACAAACTTAGGTCAAATATACGTCAATACTGTAAAATCTAGGTATAACTATGATGAGTTGTGAGTAAAAAATTAGAAGAGGGTCTTACTGATTAGGAAGATAACAATGTGAACCAAGAATATTAAAATGTGAAAACATAAAAGAAATCCTAAGTATAAATTTAAAACCAAAAAATCAACATAACACCAACACATGGTTGAAAATAGAGTTGTCCTAGAACTTAGAGCATGAGCAAATGCAAGATAACCTAAGTTCAAAATGATAAAAAAAGATGATGAGTCTACATAATGGCCTTCAACCCAAATGGGAAATCGTACCTAATTTAACTCAAACCAAGTGCAAACGGTAAACCAATTAACACCTTGGCCTAAAACTTAGAAAGGTGAGATTCCAAGTTTGAATAAAAAATGGACTTGAAGATTTTTGCAAAATGGTCTAGACTCAAATGGATAGCATAACAACATTGTTTAGAAAAGATAAACATAATATTTTAAATGATGATTTGAACAAGGCAAAAAGGTGATTTTGATGGTCAATGTAATGCCTCTTTGTTCAAATAAAATGGTGGATAATAACGATGTTTGGTTGTGACGTGTTTTAGTTTTCAAATGAGTTTTAGACTCGATAAGACAAAGCAAGTAAAGGATAAAATGACAAAATATAACTAATTATAATGTCCAAAGTCCTAAAACTGACAAGGTTGCATCGTATCATTGAATTTCATCTATAAATTTGCTCTTGAGAGAATTTTAAGTGTTAATCTAAAAATGAAAGAACATGAATAAGTAGGGTTTTTACACCCCCTTCTCTCAAGAGATTGTATGATGACATGGAAATTCAGGATACTTACCCTACATCAACAATATTTTTGTGGTAAGTGGGGTTGTTTTAAAATTAAATTTTTGTATGTATATAAATGGTCCTAAGTGAGGCTAACAAAAGGGATGCTCACATCATTTGGGTATGCTTCAACTGGATTATTGTGAAAAGGTGATATCCTTTTCACGACCACTACATCTCTTGCTTTCTCAGTGTAGTGTGATGTTCAAGTTTCCCCTATGGTTTGAAGCAATATCTTACTAACAGAGTTTGCTTAATCATTCAAACAAACATCCTAGTAAGTCAAATTCATTTTGTATATCCCACCGTCAAGTGGGGTTGAAATGATGTCGAGAGATGAATTCCTAGGTCAACCTATGAGGAGGATATGAACTCTTGATTAAAGCCAAGTTGCATAAAAAAATAAAAGATAAAGTGAAAAGACGTGAAGGTCACATTTGGATCACCCAATTCATATAGATTTTGGGAGGGCCTTGCTGGCATTATTTTCATGCTTTTTAGACTAAAATTAACAAGGTAAATAAAGATCACTTTTGTTCACTTGAGTTCCCTAAAGGGGATGGGGGAGAGCATACACACATCTATCATATAATGAAAATAAACAACTTTGGAAAAAAACAAGCATAAAATAAAAACAATCTTAAGAGTATGTAATATAAGTATGAGTGTTTATTTTAATGCACCAAAGTGAAGTGTTTATGAAATTTGGTCCCATGGCCTTAGTTGAAATACTTTATAAATGAAACTTTCACAAAAAATGAAACATAAAAGACCTAGATTCCTTTTAAGCACCAAATGAAAATATTCAAGACTTAACCATTTTCAAATTTGTGCCTTTTTCTATCTTGTGTTCTATAATTTTTAGAGGGTTTATGTGTACCTTGAAGCCCAAATAGAAATGAGAAATTAAGATTTTAAATCTTGCACTTGAGTTTTTCTATTTTCCTTTCATAAAGATCAATGTCGATCCACATAGGGATTGACGTGAATTTACAGAGATTGACGTCAATCCAAAAAATTGTCAATGTTCCCTGTAAAAACACAAAAAGGCACATAGGTTATTTCCATAGAAAGATTGGTTATCAAGATGAGCATTAGAACATCAAATAAGAATAAGCCATGGAGGTAAATATTTAGTCAAATGATGTTCAAGGTATTTAGGAACAAAAGGAGAACTAGAAAGCTCAAGAACAATTCATCAAAAATGTTTCTACCATGCCCTATTTTTTGCATAAGAATCATGGTCAATTATGGTAATCGATGTTTATTTAAAAAATCAGCATCGATCCCTATCAATTTTGAAATAAAATGGAATCAATCCCTGAACCTATGAGTTGTTAAAAAGAACAAAAATACATGAAATATAGAGACAAAAATTGATTTTTAAATACTTATAAGCATTCATTAGAAGATCTAAGAGTTATATATTAGTCTCCTTGCTTTTATGGGATGTGTGGTCCCATCAGGCATGCCAAAATGTAGAGTAGGAATCCAAAGTGAGTTAGATCATGCATTAGTCAAGTAAAACCCAAATAAACATAAAGAACATAACTCACTAAGCTAACTCCCTCATGGAGTTCTACAAATGAAATCTAAGAGCTATTGAAATAAGGAATACAACATCAAACTTTTCCAAGAGCATATCTCCTCTGAGTGTGGCTCAAAAATGTCATTTCCCCCTAATTTGGTGTTCCAAGTCTTTGTCAATGAAGAGTGGCTTGCTCCTACATCATCTCTCAATGCACCAATGAATTAGGATCATGAAATTGATCAATGTATGCCAATAATTAAAGCTATTTTATTGCAAATTCAACATAATAACATTACACAAAAATATCTTGAAAGGATGAACGAGGACCCTTTTATTTATAGATTTTTAGAAATAATCATAATCAACCATGGTTGTTCATCTTAAGATCAATATGTGTGGCCATGAATTAATTCAATTTTGCAGGCTCAATCCATAAATATCCCCATTAATATTTGGAAGAAAGGGGAATTAATGAGGCAAAGGATGACTTAAATCAGATATTCATTCCATTTATGGCTTATGTATGCCGCTGCATTGATGATGTCACCAGATGATGCAAATATCAAAAATGAATTTCCAATTAATAGATATTTAATAACTTTGATGGATTTTTTAATTAAGCTCTTTATTTGGTTTAATTTAGTTAAGTGAGATTAATTATTTTTCTACAATTCTTTTGAAATTGGTTACCCATTTAATCAAACTATTTGATATGTCAATTTACTGAGTCATAATTTAACTAGAGTATAATTTTAAAGTGTTAGTTGTGTACAAATAAATACCCTATTTAGAGAATTGTGGACATGAAATAACACATGCACATGTCATGTGCTTTTGAATTAGAAGAATGCAGTGGTTCAAAGCATTATTTTGCATGGTCATAATTTGACTTGAAATGATATGAAATTTTTTAATAATCACATAAAATGCATTTCCCCATTCAGGGATACATTTGCCGAAATCGGCACTTGTATATGATAAGCTCAAACCATTTGGCACATTATAATGATTTTGGCCCATATTATGCATTATCATAGAATTTTGAGTAAGATTGACAATTTCAACATGATGGTGATAAGAATTATATGTCTACATGTGGAAAATGATCCAAATTAATGACATATAATGAAACATGCAAAAATCAGTCCTTAAGAAATGATCAAAAGTAAAATATGAACGCTGAAATAAAGTAACTGAGTAAAGTTGAGTAAAGAGAGAGGAAATAAATGAATGCACCTTGTTAGGTACATGAAATAATGCATGAACCTTGTGACAACCTGTATGTGTGAGTGTGCATAGTGATCATAGCAATGGAAAGCTTGGATTGAGCTAATGGCTTATTTAATTCTCATATGGGTGGCTCAACAAATCAATCTAGTTTCAACTCCATCATTACCCACCCCTACTCGGTGGATCTTGATCTTTGTGAATAGTTTGTATAAGATTGTAAATGTGTCTAACCCTCTCATATGAGTGGCTCAAGAACTCAAGTAGGCCATGACTCCATCATTGCCCAACTATGTGAAATAGATGCATCTATAATTGTTCTACACAAAGTGTTGAAAGTATCTAACTAATTAAATCTAAATGTGTATGTTAACTCCATAGCCACTTGGGTATATTAGGAAAATATAGGCCACTCAGGAATACTAACCAATGCATATGGATTAAGGCATGAATATGGTGACAACCTAGAATTTTATAGCCAAGTATATACTACTTAGAGAATGACATGGATTTTTCCATTCCATTTTATCAAGCTGTGTGTAGTTGTGTAAATAAAAACTATGTTCCATGTACATGCCCCCAATTTGGTATTTGAGTATACTGAATCTACAATAATTATGTATTAGTTAAATCTATGTAACTTATATAAATGTATGATAACTATCTTAAAGCTAGGGATACTAGATAATAGTACACCCTATAATGGACAGTAGCACCTTGTAGTAGACAGTAATGCCTTGTGGCATTAGTGTCCCAATCTAGGTGCTAATGTATGGCTGGTCTAATTTTTGAGTGATTTGAACTAACTTCTAAGTCTCTATTCTAATCTATATGTGATGTCTAAAACTATGCCTGTGTGCTAAAATTTGGCTATGAAAAACAAATTAAGAGTTTAATCTCTATGACAAACCCTTGTGAATACCCCCTCTTTTGAGGGTAGTTTTGAAATCTACGTAAGAAATACCCTCTAAAGAAGTAGCTTTGTAAAATGTGTTAGTTGAAGCATGTGCATGATATTCCAATATAATGTACAAACATAACATTGAAATGTAAAAGTATTTGAGCATGTGCAAGTAATGTAAGATGTATGTTGTAATCTATCATTGCATAAGGGTATCAAGATAGATGTAATCAATGTATATAGCAATAAAATTTGAGTAACTACTTAGGGGGATGGGACATGATGTCCATCATGACACCCAATTAGGAAGGGTAGATGCATGAGATCCCTTATGACATCAAAAATTGGTGTGTGTGTGTGTGTGTGTGTGTGTGTGTGTGTAATAAGAAAATATAAGTGTCATGGTGTAAAATAATATAAGAAAACAAACATACAAACACATGAGAAACACAAATTATGGGCCAAGGGGCCACAATTCAAGTGACATGGGCACATGCCACTAAATCTGGGAATGAAGACATACAAGGACATATTTAAATGTCCACATACATAAGCAACAAACAATTTTGTGTAGAGCCACATAGAAGGACATGTTCAAATGTCTAAATATAAAAGCAAAAAATCACCCATAAGGGACATGGGCACATGTCCAAGGCATACAAATAGAGAAGTGGCATAAATCCAAAGAATAATGTAATATTCAAATGCCCTCAATGATGGGAGAAGCATAGGGACAAAATCAAGTCTAATCTAGGAAAACTAGAAATGGAAACATGTATAACTATGTATTACAAATATATGTAGATGCTAGGATGCACATATACTAAGTCTAACTAGTGATAATTGGTAAAAAAATTTGAGCAATGAGGAGTAATGATCAATATCAAGATAAATCAATGCATAAATTGGAACATATAGTATGTAAAGATAAAACCTAGTTATAAAAACTATGTAGGAGATGACCCCAAGTGGGAAAATTTATGAATGTATAAGCCTAAATTAGTGTAAATGCCCATAATGGGTGGATGATAACTAGTCTACATTAGTGTAGTAGACTGAAGTCCTATCTAGAATTTGTAAGCACTCAAAAAGAATAAGTGAAGCATATGTGTATGATAAAATTGACTATACTAGGATAGCTAAGAATATGTAATATCTAACAAGTAGTAGAAATGTAAACATAACAATGCATACAATCTATAAAATTTGTGTTTTTTTGAAATATTTGAATGTTTTTATATTTTGACATGTTATATTATTTTTGTATTTTTTGAGTATAAGATATGTACAAGTAAATAGAAATAAACTATGTACAAGGAGTGAGAGAGAGAAGGAAATATGTACAAGGGTAGGAACCATACTAACCAATGAGTCTCATGAGATACTCATTATCACCATGAACTATGTAAAATATGGGAATTATGATCATGTGTGTAGTGTGAAAGGGCAACTGTGATCCCATGATCTATTGTGCTATATAATATGAGTATGAAGCTACCTGTGAAGTGATGCTATGATGTTGTGGCATTGACTGTGAAGCCCTATGAACTATAGGGGTGTTAGGGACCCATATGATAGAAGTAGAATCTATATGTGATGTAGGTTCCCTATGCTGAGAATGCCTAGAACCTAATATAACTAATATCAATGTAAAATAAGTAGAGGGAGGTCCTCTAGATTCTATGATGTATCTTTGATGCAAGGGTCTCTAGTAATGGTCTCTGAGGGAGAGTATGCATACTTTTAGATACCACATGAGTAGACCTAGTCTATATTGATGACTCTACTGAACACTATGATGTATGTATAAGAGTTGTACTCTCTATTGTAACTAATAACTATGTAATATCTGGTAATGGTGCTAGAACTATAAATAGTGTTGATATTGGAAACTGTGTTAGAACTACCTGTGGGATGGGAAGAGGATACTCATATGAGACACCCTCAATCTTAACCGCCTAGTTATCATGTATATACTTTAAGCATTGGTGTAATATAGATGGGATGGATCAGAGTTACTATAACCATGGCTTGCCTAATAATATATTGAATGCACCTACACTAGGTACTATTAGGAATTGAGTGGCTATGTGTGCTGGACTAACCTATAATGGAAGCACAATCTCCCTAATGGATCTCTAAATATGGCCACTAAAACCACTAATAATTGTATCTATGGGGAATATATCCCACTCTATATAGCCTAAGTGATGTAAGAGTGTCATAGTGCACATGCTTATGCTTGACCCATTATCAATTATAACACTATGAATTAATGGTGGCCTATGTATGTTTGTATGAAGAATGCATGAAAATCTATGTCATCATCCACAATATCCTACTCTAAAAATGTGATAAGTGGTCTAAGTGGCACTATAGTATGATACATGTCAATACTGTTATGTAGAGGATGTGTCTCCTCTATAACTGTGTGATATAAAGCTGGTGGTGGTTATGACTGGTATGTATAATTAACACCGAATGTGCCCCTACCTCATTAGTTATATGTTTTGGAAAAGGATCTAAAAATATATTTAGTGCCTTTGCCTCTACCTGTTATTGTTTCGGTGCCTTTATGGGTGTGCCCACATCAATAATGTTGGCCTCAATGAGATCTTGTATCTTGTGCTTTAGGTTAATTCATCTATTTGTCATGTGACTTAGTGCCTTGTGATACTTGTAAAATTCATTTACATTGTAACTCTTTAGAAGAGGCCATGTTGTATTAACCTATTTAATGGGATGGATAGATATCACATTGCATTATAATAGTTGTTTTAAAACTCGTGCTGGTGACTTTGGAAGATTAGTGAAGACTTTGTGCTAAGGAGTGGATAAAATCAATCTAGAAGAAGGCTCAAAAGGTGCATTGACTATGAAATTTTGATCAATTTTCTTTTCTACAGCCTTGACCTTATATGGAGGGTTTTTTGTACTCTTAATAGTTGATTCCTGATCCATTTGTGTACTTGAGTTTGCCCATTGACAAGATCTTAACCTCTCTTTCCTTGACTATGTGGCACATATTGAAAATGTGGGAATATTCTTGAATAAGATAGCTTCACGAAGTGATGGTAATAGAATCTATTTAAATATATCCTAAAGCTCTTTGTCTACCATGGGGATAGTTAATTTAGATAATATTATCTTGTATCATAAGACATAATCAACAATAGGCCCATTTAAATTTTAGTTTAACTGTACCACTTGTACATATGATATATTATCACCAATGTTGATAGAGAAGTGTGATAGGAACATATCAGCTAAAGGATTGAATGTCATGATATATTGCTTGGAAAAATCATAGAACCACTTTAGGGCATAATCCTTGAAACTGCATGGAAATAGCTTCACAAGAAACCAATCATTGGACACATAGTCCAAGCATGTTACATGAAAAACTCTAAGGTGATTCTTTAGGTCACCTGTACCATCATATAATGTGAGCTTGGGTGCCATGAAACTGGATTGAAAATGAGTTACCACTATGTGATGTGCCAAAGGTGTATACAAGATAATGTTGGAATCTAAGGCTTGTGATGGCTTAACTATTCCCTTATTGAGATGTAACACCTTAGACTATAGAGTAGGAACCTCATGCATAAGGTATTGTACATCTAAAGTTGAAAATCTAGCCACAAGTGGTATATCTATCACTGATAGTTGAATAACAATATTGGGTTGTGTTATCTAAGTTGGTTGAGTTGGCCCCATTAGAGGTGTAACAACATTATTAACTAGAGGGGTTGTTCTCAAATTATATCTCTAAATCCTTGTAATACCTTATATTTGTTCATAATTATGTCATTATCATTAAGTGGAGGTAGTGTGTCTTGGTTGTCAATGTGGACCTCATCTTGCTCTTGGTTATATTGTTCATCTTTAGATGCATTGTCTTTGAATTCCAAATAATTTGGGTGTGAAGGATTCATGGTTGGTGTTGTAATAGGTTCCTTATCCTTTTTATAGGTTTAGATAGCTAGAATATGAATATGCTCTATAAGATTACCACCTAGTCTATCACTTCTTAATGGAAGAGAGAGAATTTTTTTAGATGGCATATATTAAACAAATTAAAATAGAGTTACTATAATAGAATATATGAATTCTAAAAAATTAATAGTAGCTGAGATGTGTAAATAAATTAAATAAATTATAGTAATTAAGCACTAATTTGTTATGACATTTGACTTATTTTGACTATCTAAAAATAATAATAAATAAGCTGGAATAGGAACTTTTATGAAAAGTGACTCTCATTGATGATCTAGGTTTTGAAAGTTGAGTTCTAGATAATTTTGAGTGTCATCAATAGGATTCTAGTGTCTCACTAGATAGTAGCACCCCATATGGATAGTAACACCATGCTTATGTAGTGTCCTCAATGTGGTGTTAATGTCCCCTTTGTAGGATTGTTGCTATTTTTTGGGAGCACTTGTGCCTATGTTCTTAGGTCCTGTTCCTGCACACATGAAACCTAGAACTCTATTTTGTGCCTGGAAGACTTGATTTAATGTACAAACCTTAATCCTCTTTGAAAGTATGGCATGATCAATAATTATGTGTTCATTATTAGGGTAATATGGACATCCTCAACACCCCACTATGGAGAAAGTTGCCTACATACCAATACTCTGAAGAAGGATCAAGCCTGATGTAGTTCTTCCACCTAGTGCTTGATGTAAGTGCAAGTGAATGCTAGAATGAGAGTGGAATTAGATGCATTGAATGTGCTTAAGCTTTTAAATCTTTGAAAACTAGGCTTAGGGATGATTTAGATGTTAATATGTATAAGTAGGGAAGAATAGGGATCAAATACTTTAATTTTAATCAACTTGTCTTTGGTTTGAATGTGCTTTTGCATCTATTTTCCATCTAGTGAATAGAGGTGATTAGAATTGTATTTATAGAGTTTTTTTTCTTGTGTAGATATTAAAATATTCTTAGGTTGGCCTTAAGAGGGTCACATGTTTGAATAAGTATCTATTGGGAAGATCTTGAGCTAAGGACAAGAACACCCAATTGCGGACCTAGCACCATGTGGCTGTAGTGTCCCAAATGTGGTGCTAATGTTCACTTGGTAGACTATTGAGAAATTTCGGTTGAGATTTAAGATAGTTTTGGGATTGTGTTTTTGATAACTGTACGTGACTATGGTCTGCTCAATGACTAGAAAAGTAAGTCTAAGGCTCTATAATAGGTCTAGGGCTAAGCTAGGAATAAGGTAACTTAAGCAACACTCTTGGCATCTAATTACCACTTTTAGGTGATTACAGATCTATGTCTAATTTATAGTTTCTAACCAAAGATTCTATGTTCTTGAATACTCTAAAGTATCCCCCCTATGAGTCACCATTTGTTGTGTCCCAATATACCCCCCATTTAAAATTTTTAAACAAGACCCACTTTATGAAGTAGCCTTTATTTTCTAAGATCAGTGGGGTAGCCTAAGTTAATTTCTTAAAAATTAGATGAATATGTCAACACTTTCATTATTACAAACCAAATCTATGCTAAGGCTTGTCTTAAGTTATATGTCTAGCCTTTGGTTTATTTCACATATGTTTGTCAAGGTTTTTAGATTCTAACATTTGATGGAGTTTGCCTATTTATCCAAAATCATGTCAAGTTTTGTCTCTTTCAAACAAACCAACTCACGTGTTTGCCAAAGTGTTTTTGCTTTGTATTTTATAGTGTAGGTTATTCTTTACTTAGTTTTTTTCCTACTTTTTGCTCAGACACCTACCAAATTACCAAAGCCTGTCACATGGTGTTCACTCACTCTCATGGAGCCTAGAAGGCAAGCAAAGTATGCATTATACTTCAATATACTAAAAGTTTTATGTTACCTATTGATAAGATGCTAACTTGAGTTTTTTCCGAAATCACTCTTGAGCAAGCAAAAATTATGAGATGTTGCTAAGTGTCATAATCTCACTCACTCGATGACTAAAAAATTTATGTTTAGTATACAAAAGTCCCAAAATAATGGAGTAGTGATAGTCATCCACATGTCATGATCCCATAAGCCTGTTACTATTCAAGCATTTCAAGAAGTTTCCAAGTCTCCTAAGCAAGAAAAGTGTTGAGATGTTTCCACATCTCATAATCCTATTCACTTAGAGCCTACATAGTAAGGAAAGATGGTATATCACTCCTAAGACAATGGAGCAATAATAAACATCCATGTGCCATGATCTTATAAGTTGAAGGCAATAAAAAATCAAATGGCATCAAAGAAAAGGCCTAAGAAGCAACAAAATGGTGAAATTCTAACATTTATTCTTAAAATGACATGAGGGCCTAGGTAACATCAAGATAATGCTTTTAGAGGAAGTGAGAAATTGACAAGTGTTAAATAGAGAAGATGAATCACTTAAAGCAAAAGAAAGAAAATCCACCTAGCATCCAAGATCACAAAAAGGGTGACACTTACCAGGCAAATTCAAAATATGAAAATAAAAGAAAACAAAGGAATCCAAGGCTGTGGATGCCATTAATCCACATGAATTAGGTAACTAAATGCATTTAATTTTGTAGAGTTAACGAATCTAAAAGGAATATATGTAATCAACAAAGGAATATGGCTGTGGTCCCACTGAACCCTAACCCCTACTACTTCTTCCTCGCTCGTTGGAGAATAGATCTCTACCATGTCTGGTGGGATCCTTGGTGCTGGGGCACGGTGCTGATAATTCTACTTTTAATGCACGATTTTGTGTTTTTTACCTCAGATTTCTATCTTGCGATTGCTGTGCTATTCATTATCCTGGTCTGAGCAGATCGCTGTTTTTGTAGAGAGATTTTGTATGCCATGGTGGCATTTCCTCTGGGTGTAGGGGATGATCTTTATATATTTTAGGGTTGATGGGATGGGCGGTGGTGGCAATGGGTCCGGGGGGTGGTTTTTTGGGGGGAAGCCCCTGTGGGAGAGCTGCACAAAGTGATATTCCACGGCCATTGTACTAATTCAAGCCCAAACCCATGTGTCCACCTTGTTTGCTTTCATATTTTGTCTACTGGGGTCGTTGCTCATTTTGAGGTGCTTCTAGACATTGGGGTTTTCTTCAATGATTCAATGGCCATGGCGACATTACCTCTGCTGAGGGGGAGTTTGGGTAGCTAATCAGGTGGATGGATTGGGCGCTGGTGGTGCTAGTTTTGGGGCTTTTTTCATGGTTTTTTCTGCTATTTTTATGGGTAGCACTTTTAGGGTTTGATGGATCGAACCTAGGTTTGGCCGTCCTTAATGTTGTATCTGGCGGTGTTTTCTTCTTTCTTGGTGATAGAGAAACCTAAGGTTTTCTATGGTTTTTTTGTTACAGTTTTTGCTTGTTGTTATTGTTTTATCTTTTGAGCTTGGTTTTAGGTTGTTAAACTTGGTTTTGTTGAGGTTTTAGGTCCTTTTAAAACTTGGTATTGTTACTATTTTTTAGTGGGTTTGCCTTCTTGGGCGGTTTGCAATGTTTTATCTTTCTTGATTTGTATAGGGTTTTGGGGCCCCTTTAAAACCTATTTTTACCTTAATCTAAAACAAAGTCAATTACAAAATATTTTCCATCTAACCAATAACTGAAAGCACAAATTCAAGTTCTATTATGACCAAGTAAGACCATGGTTTTAGATAACTAAAGCTCTTCGGTGCATAACAATGGCTTCTGCTTCATGTCTTCCACCTCCCCCTTGCATATTCCATTGTAGGACCCAAGTAGTACATAGATACAAGGTTCAATGAGGTTGCCCTCAACCTTAAATTCAAGCATTATTATGATATATGGGAGGAAGTTGAAGGATCATAACCCTATGGCTCTTAGGATAAACTCTTAGCCTTTATGAGAAGGTATAGAGAAAAATTAGTGGCAATCAAATTAGTGGGCCTATAAAATACTATGGCAAAACTTGTGGTAGTTCCCTATATTAAATTATTATTTAATTTATTTTTAAAGGGCCAAATTTATGGCAAAAATCTACACTTTTGCCAATGTAACACCCCAATGACATATATTAGTGGGCATGCCTTTGAAATTTACTGTAGACCCCCTCCATAAAATGGACTACAATTAAGCCCTAGATAATTCATGGATGTATGAAAAAAATATAACCAATAAGTTATAGGAAAGAGCTAACAACCCTAGTAACTTCATAATTAAGGGATTTATTTCTATCATCCCCATCATCATCTTCAGGATAGGAATTAGCCTTGTTAAACTCAATCTATGATTTACCCAATAGAACCTATGTCAATGAAGTTTGGAATCCCTTATTGGACACCATCCTCACTTACACTAAGATCATAACTATTGGTGAGATCATTAGTGCCAATTTCATCACCCAAGCTCTCAATATAGCGAATAGACTTGACAACAACTTTCATATGATGTATTATCTCATAGATGCCATAACAGGGACCATTTACTCAACTTTATAGGAACATTGGGATCCATAAACTAAATATCCCAAGAACTGAATTTGTGATGAATTCAATGTTCTCTATATACACAAATTTAGAAAGAATATGACCAAAATGATCAAGAAATTCTAGCCAATGGTATACCAAAACATTTATGTCAAGGACATAACCAATTTTTTTGATCAAATTTGAAGAACCATTGAAAATATTGGTGACTAATGGCTTTATCTAGACTACACTATCATCAGAATAAAGGGTACTCGGGCTCCTCCTATGTATCTACCCTAGTTGGTCCTAAATAAGGTGGAAAATGAGGAAATTATAGCTCATCTAACTAATTCTATAGATGTTCTACTAATAAATGCAAAACAAGGATTTTTCCATCCACCTTCCATCATTATTGGTAGAATCTAACACACTAAATGGGAGTATTTTTTGCTAGTGGGTGAGATCAGATCAGACTATGCTTTTAAGTGGGCACTTTACAAGTAATGGGATCCAATAAAAGGGTTAGACAACACCTAAATAGAGTTACAAGAAAGGTTAAAATTGACTATAGCCACATATCATATCCACATGATGAAATAATCATGAATGATTTGAATGATACAAAGGTCCACATAAGAATAAATAAGGTGAATATGTCCATAATGGTAACTAGGCATATATAATATCATCTAGATACCATTGAGGAGGATGATAGGATAATTGATAAGGATCATTGGGTTATGAATTCCTTAAGGAACCCTATCATAGGTTATTTTACAAGGACAAGAACACACTAGTTGATCAAGACAAACACCTATGAGCAGTGGATAGGGAATCAACCATCGGCCTCCTCAACATCCCATCCCAATGGTTAACATTGTAAAAACCACCATAACATCCAATATTCCTCAACTGGCTGCCATTACATAGGGTCTCATAAATGTAACTCAATTTGGTGGATCATTCTCTATGTGGCCCTTTATTCCACTCACAATAGTATAATAGGTGAGTCTCTCATATCTGCTTCCTCCTATTTTTGGTTTGGCTCCACTCATATCCCCAATCCAAACCATTGCACCACTATCTCCTTTCTTTGGACAAGTGTCCACTTCATTAGGTTCACCCGTAATAGCCATTGCTACTATCACCTCATCACTACCTATTACTCCATCAAATTCATGTGACGTTGCTTCACCGCTTCTAATACCAACTTCTACTCTCACTAGACCCCCTTGTATACAAAATGAAGCAAATAACTCCTTCCATTTTATCCTCTAGGCACTCCAACAAGGTAAACCTTGCAAGAAAAGTTTGGGGAAGGATTAAATAAGAGAAAAGGTTCTAAGGAAAACCCATATAAGTGTTAGATAATGAAAAGGAGTGGGCCATCGAAGATGAATGGGAAGATAAAAAATACATCATTATCTGAGACCATTAGTGAGACTATAAAAAGTGATACCAAGGATGAATGGATACTAGAGGAGGCTCAGTCAGGTGACACTAAGATTTTGTAGACTAGTTTCATCTTAACTAAATTAATCCAAGACCTAGATGGAGACAATGGAGATGAAATAAAGTTGAAGCCTCTAGCTTCTACACATGGGCAATTAGTGAATCTATCTCCAGCCTTAACACCCCCCAACACAATAATGACAATTGTAGCATCAGTTCCCCTTATTGCTACTTCATAAAGGGTAGCTGTATAAGCTCTTTATTCCCCACCTACTATTATTTTAGTCAGTATTTTAGTGACTATTCCTCCTAATTTGGAATCTTTAGGCCAAGTAAACAAGGCCTAGGCGACTATAATACCAAATTTTCAAGCCCTAATCCTAACCCCTATAATCAAGACCATGGCACCATCAAACCAACATTCAAAAGGACCTACTAGGGTTGATCTTACATTGGCAACAAATTAATTATAAATTTTGTTTAATATCCCTCTTACTTATTCATTCTTTGCTTTCTCAAACTCCAAGTCCTCTGGACTCAATAAATAGGTGCATTTAGAAGATTTGGTCTCCACCACCATTTTAGCTTCCCTAGTTATTCCCTCCCAACCATCCATTAAATTAGGCCTACCAATTGGTCATGTAGCCCAAATAGAGTTTGCCACCATTATGAGACATAAGGGGTTAGAGAAAGGGAAACTAATAGTTGACACAATGGCCCCTAAGAAGGTCACTAGATGGAGGATATATATTCCCCATTTCTTTTAAATAGAAACATCTTCTCCCAATTCCATGATTCCCTTGAGGAAATCCCTATATTACATCCCTATAGAGCATGCAATACCTTTACAAAAACTAATTACCTTAAATATTCCTGAATGGATCCAAAAAATACAATGAGAAAAAAAGGTATGCAGGACTTGGTTATTGTTGAGAAACCAATATTCAAGTTTCATTTTGATAGATAAACTAAGACTATGAGGAAGGTCAAAATGAAAACCATAATGGCTAAATAATAGAATATAGAATTATAAAAAAGATACGTTGTGTTCTCTTTAACCAAGAGAAGAAGAATGCTCCCCTTTGATATAGGAAATTACATAGAAGACCCTTACAATTTTGTAGACTCTACAGGGGGAGTAATAAAATAAATATTCAAAGGCTATAATCATGCCATGGAGGCACTGCAAGAATTAAGTACCATATAGCCTTTGAGGGACATCGTGAATAATGTGCAAAGAGCAAATTGAAATCTATATGATGTCATCTAGTTAATAAGGAATACAAATAAGGAGTCACAACCTAAATGGGGAGATGTATACTCCCCCTTGCTAATAAGATGAAGAAAATGGAGGCTAGATTCCATTTTTTAAGCAAATCAACCTAAAATAAGGTTGATGATCACCTGAACCTAATAACTACTCTAAATGTAACAGAGGCCCTGAACTATGTAGCTATTAGAAGAGATGAATTGATTAGGTGGCATCAAGAGATGTGAAATTTAGCACTACAATTCATCAGCTATGAAGAACCAGCCATTACAATTTTAGGGGAAATGAGGATCAATAGTGTGATTAATCAAAGTAGGGAATTAGTCCTTAGGGTCATCATTAAAGACCTTTAGACAACAAGAAATAGTTTTAAGTAGAGGCCGAGGGTGTATCGTTAGGAATATAAAGAGAAAAACTTCATTAGTTTATTTTTAGTGAATCAAAAGAGAATTAAAATCAAATAATACAATAAAAATTAAACCACTCTTGCCTAAGTACTTGGGTGAGCTTAACATAATGAACATAACAAAAAATAGAAGATAAAAAATAACACTATGTTACCTCCCTTATCAAACTAATACTCATTCATTGGCATAGAGGATGCTAATGCTTAGTTTTTGGGTAATAAAGACTTTCATTAATGCAATTTCCATTTGGACAACACTTCTCTAAGACAACTTGAGGCTTGGCTTGGCTGGGTGAATCTTCTCAATCAATATAACATTATAACATTGGATTTAGAGCTTGTTTAGATAGGGGAAATGACACTTGTATTTATAGGTTCTAAAACTTACTCTAACCCAAGTGTAGTTAGGTTTAGTTTTAACCTTGGTTGTGTCTAGATTAACCTTGGTCAAGTTTACATTAACCCAGGGTTGGGTCAAAGTAATTATGAAGGCTTGATAACTCATATAAGATATTTATGAGGTGTGAATCACCTTTTTTTTGAATTTTAGACATTTATAAAAAAAATTATTAGTTTAATTGACTTTGACCTCATCTTTATTGATTTTTTTTGAGAAAATGTAATTCCCTAATTAAACTTGGAATTTTTAATTAACTAATTGAGGTTTGATTTTTAATTAATCATGCTTAGGGTTTTTATCATTTAGGAATTATTTTATTATTTTGAATTAATAGATCAAAAGGCCAATTTATCAATTTACTAGGTCATAATTTGATTGGGGTTGAATCCAAGATAGTTATAATTGCATGTAGAGCGTTACCCCAAATGAGGAATCCTCAACACAAATATGGGTAGTTTTATCACATTCATTGATGAATTTGGGCATTTAAATGATTTATAGGCTTAATTTTCATAGTTTGGTAAAAACTAACATGAAGTCTGGTTTAAACACAGATGTGGGTGAAATAGGGTGTCTACATTTTACCCCTATTTGAGAAGGTGTTGTGAGCCATAGGCACAATAACATATTTTCAAAGAATGAAAAATATGTTGAGAATAAAAAAAATATAATAACTGAGGAGTGCTACTGCAAGCAAAGTTTGGGAAGCCTATGATGCCCCCTTGAGGGAGTGGCTGACACATATGCTTGATGGACAACCCCTCAAAAATAATCAAGAAGAATAATGTAATTAACACATGGGCAAGATTAATATGATTGAGTTAATGATTTCATGTATTTATTAAAATATTAATTTACCCAAAGGTGGTTATAGTCAATAATGAAGGTTGAGACACTAATTTACCCAAAGGTAGTTATAATTAGTGGCACATGTATGTGCCCCATCAAGGTGGATGGGTTGAAATAATGATTTTCTAAAAGGTAATTATAGTCATTTTTATGACCTAGATTGGATAATGATTTTTACCCAGTAGGGTATATTTGATCATGATGAAATATATTTTACCCCAGTAGGGTGGATTGGCAAGCATAACTCAAGGATATAATCCGTCACACATATTAAAGATGAGTGGGTGCAAATGTAGGTGTGATAGTCTAATGCCTTTTCAAATACTAAAGAATCCACAACAACTAGGTACACAAAGATGTGCAAATTGGTGAAAGAGATGATCGGAAGATAATAATGGAGGATGGAAGAATAATGGTGGCCAAGTTGACCTGAGATACATCATGTATATAAGTACTGCCTACATAATCCAAATGGACCTTATGCTAATATAGTTCACCCATAAGTGAAAAAATATGGAATGAGGAATAAATTAAAAGAATAGTAATTGATCAATGTGGATGATTCAATTGTACCTACCAAACTAGAGATACTCATCCTTATTAGCATTGATACAACTAGAATTGTCAATGAGTTGATTTGATCAAGTATGGGAGGATAACTACTGATTTGACATAATAGGGAAAATAAATCTCATGTAATAAACCCATACTCATAGATTGATAGTGAATTGGTATAAAGGCTAGGTATACATTTGGGATACTTGCTAGTACAGAAATGCATGTCCTAACTAGCAAGGATTACCATTCATTTGTAGTTTAATCACTCTACATTTGGGTGATGTTTTGAATAAGACAAGTTGTGAATAAGGATAATTAATACCCAATAAATTCATTTTAAGATCCATTGGACTAATTTTTATTATAGCACATGATGGTATGCACCATGATGAGCTAGCAATAATGTGTATAAGGATCGACTCTGATCCAATAGATAATTGTAAACAATACACTAATGATAAAAACCATGATGATAATGTTGAGATATGAATATTGATAGACTTAAATACAATGCATAAGTAATCACCCAATAAACACATATACACTAAGCCAAGACATAATAATGAAAGCAAATAAATAGACAAATAAATAAATAAATAAATAACTAAACAAATAAGCATACAAGAATCTTTAAGGTAAAAACAACATAAATCATCATGCCATTAACCAAGTCAATGTCTATAAATGAAGGATCAATGGAATGATAAATATATGGTTCTCCCAAGTAAGGCTATATGCAAGGGAATGCCATGCAAGGATAAGATATCTTGATATAAGCTGCATCATTTGATTTTTCTGTAATAGGGTTAAAGTTATGAGCTTGGGATAAAAGTGCAAATTGGATGGTGACCCTAAGCAAGGATACATGAAAAAGGAAGGTCACACCCCTAATGGTAGTGGAATGGATTGGAACCAATAATGAATTTTATTTAGTAGGGTAGATTGAGGATTGTTGACTAGGTTTAGGATAAGACAGGTGTTTTTTGAATTTTGGGGCTTTATATTTCTCTAAGATATAATAAGCCATGTCTAATTTTTAGGTTTTTGAATGTTTTTGGAATTTTTGGGGTATATTAAATCATTATATATTGACAATATACCACTCCAAAAATAGTGATAACATGAAAAAAATGAAGGGTATAGTAGTGTATCAATTCCAAATACACAGTGCACATAAAAGTGACTCACAAAATGATGATAACATTGGCTTAAGTTACTCACAAAATGACATGAGTGTTGGAAAATGGGTAACCAAGCTAACTTGAATGTAAACTAATTACTACCTACATAGTCCTAAAGGAGCTCAAGTCAATGTAGTTCAACCTTTTATTGGTGAATGTATGGAAATGTTTCCAATGTTTTAGGGTTTTTTAGTATCTCAACTCAATGGAAGATTAAAAGATACAAAATGACCTAGCTCACAAAATGGTGAGAGTGTGTTAAAGGGGTGACCAAGCTGAATTCAATGTAAATTGAGCACTACCTACATAGTCCTAAAGGACTTGAAGTTAATGTAGTTCAAAATATGGCAATGTATGAAAGGACAGTAAGGCGAGGAAAAGGGTAAGGCAAGGTAAAGGTAAATGGAAAGGTAAAGGTGGAACCAAAAGATAATTTAAATAAAAAATATAATAGAAACTACACCACTCTTTCCTAAATACTTGGGTGATCTTAACATAATGAATAAAACTGAAAATAGAAGATAAAATACAACACTATGTTACCTCCCTTATCAAACTAGTGTTCATTCATTGGCATATAGGATGTTCATGATTGGCTTGTGGGAAACAGAGACTTTTATCAATGAAATTTAAATTTTGGTAACACTTCTCTAAGACCACTTGGGCCTTGGCTTGGCTTGGTGAAGCTTCTCCTTAATCAATTTGACATTATAACATTGGCTTGAGAGCTTGTTTAGATAGGGGCATTGGCACTTTTATATATATGTTCTAAAACTAACTCTAACCCAAGTGTGGTTAGGTTTAGTTTTAACCTTGGTTGCATCTATATTAGCCTTGTTCAAGTTTAGATTAAACTTAGGTTGGGTCAAATCAATTATGAAGGCTTGACAACTCATAGAAGATATTTATGAGGCCTGACAACTCATATAAGACATTTATGAGGTGTGACTCACCTTTTCTTTGAATTTTAGGCATTTATAAAAGATTTTATTAATTCCTCTGAATTTTACCTCATCTTTATTGAAAAAATATATTTTTTAGAAAATTTAATTCCTTAATTAAAATTGAAATTTTTACTTAAGCATCTAATTAAAGTTTGATTTTTAATTAACCCTATTTAGAATTTTTGGCATTTAGGAATTATTTTATTGTTTTGTATTAATAGATCTAAAGGCCAATTTATTAATTTTCTATGTCAAAATTTGATTGGGGTTGAATCCAAGATATGTTATCATCATGTGCAATGCATTACCCCAAATGAGGAAGCTTCCAGATGAATCTAGGCAGTTATATCCCATGTGCAGATGAATTTGGGTGTTTCAATTATTTCTTAGCTTAATTTGCATAGTTTGGTAGAAATCAATCTAAAGTCTAGTTTAAACACACATGTGGCTAAAATGGGGTGTCTACAGAAGGCACAATATATAAAACCTAGGATGACTTATTGCAGTTAATAAATTTTGCTAGAAGTAGGGTCCTTAACACATAGACTCTTTATGTGGAGCTTAGGGTTGCATTGAAAGCATATATAAAATTGATGGATAGACTCCCCTAACTCTTCAAAATACCTTTGTTGGACTTCAAATCAATCAAGTTGGATTTTTAGGTGAGCCACCCTCTCTACTTGTGAATTTGAGCAAGTAACCATGCATCCCTATCTACCTTACCTACATTGGATATTTTAGTTGCAACTACTTCTCAAACAACAAGGTTAACCACAATTGTAACTCCAGTTACAACTATAATGACTACTAGAGCCCAGGTGTTAACAAATGAAACTGCCTACTCATTGGTAATTTCCTTTGTAATTATATTAATTAAATATAACATAATTTTATTATAACAATTCTTGTCTCTTGTGGATGATTGGCTATGTAGTGGCCATGTATGTCATGCATGAATCTTAGTGAGATATACTAATGGTAGTTAAAATTTGAGCATGGATTGAGAGATGAGGCATCCCCTTCCCAAGAATATATACATTTATCTCCCACATTCCAAAGGGAGGATATATTTTGACATTCAATATAGACAAGAAATCCTTCGAGTTGTTTTGCAAGTCTGTGTTGTATGACTATCTCTTTTATTTCTATTTTATATTGATTATGTGCTTTGATCTAACTGGTAGTTTTAGTTTATTGATATGTGATATAGTAATTTTAATTAGTTTATGGCTTATTAGTAGGATTATATCAATTAAGAATGTGCAGTAACAATTTTAGGTTGATAAATCTTGCTTTCATGCAATAGGTTTGCTAGGCTAATTTTTAGATTTATGTAGAAGTGCCATTTTGATGCAACTTCTTACACTGAGATATAACTAGTCAAATGTGAATTTTGTTTGTTGGATATAATATTTTATTAATAGGTGCAACAATAATCTTAGTAACAATAATATTTAACTAATAAATTTTAGTTAATTGTATTTTTGTTCCTCAGACTTCTTTACTATGTTTATTAGTTCTGTGTGCCAAAGCAACACTATGTAAACATTAATTTGTGGTGTTTATCCTTATTCTAAATATAGTTAGAAAAAATCCATGCTCTCTATTAACATATTTTATTTTATACCTTACCTTTTTTTTTGTTTATGGTTTCTATAAGTCATGTCCATTTTAGAATAAATCCATCATCATACACCCCAAGTAAATCTAGGATTCACATCCATATCCGAACCATCCAGGTTAACAGTTAATTTCCACCCATGATTCCTTCAAAGGTTAATTTTAAATCCAATACCCTAAAAGTCATGCCCTAGAGTGGATTTCACCTCCATTGAGATCCTAAAATTTTAGAGGCAACCTCGTAAGTTTCCTAGGTGTGCATAAAACCCATATTAACAGTGTCTTAACTGTTTCACCTTTGTTTCACTAGCACACCATGCATCCAACCATAAATTTATGTATATTACCCTTGAGTCTTTCCAAAAATAAATCCTTCTTGATTTGATGATAATTTTTCAAAAATTTGGAATGCCCTCCTTTTGGAGATGCATGAAGCTATGTGAGTATCTTGTGCTTGAGGGAAGAATTATTGAATATGTATAAGTCATTCCCTTTCCACTAAACATTTTCAAAGACACGAGAATATTTATAGATATTTTGAATCTAAGCACATGTGTCCAAGTCATTTCCTCATTTTGATCATGCCTCATCCACCCAATAAACCTACCAAATGGTCATTGCACACAACAATGCCTCTATGGATTCATCCCTTATGGATAGTGCATCTTCTACAACATTATATTTTATTTTCTTGTATATTATTTTAAATCCATATCCCAAAATTTTAGTCACCCATTTTTTTTATTTTTTAGATGACAATCATTGCTCCAAAAAATATTGAGATTATTGTGATCATTCTTTACCTTCAAGTGTCTACCCATAATATAAGGTCTCCATCATTTGACTACATGAGGAATATCCATAATCTCCTTTTCATAGAATCAATTTAACCAATTATTACCCTTGAGTTGATGAATCTAAAATGCAAGGGGTCTTCCTTCTTGCATGAAAAATGCCCCAATTTTAGATATTGATGCATCACATTCAATAGTGAAAGTCTTTAAAAAATCTAGGTTAGCCAAAATTGGAATGATGCACATGGCCTCATTTACATTCTCAAAGGTCTTGGTGACATTTTCATTACAATGGAAAGAGTCATTATTTAAAAAAGTTATGGGTGGGGCTGTTATGCTACCCCATGTTTTCACAAACTGGTGATAGTAACTTGTTAACCCCAGAAAACATCATAGGTTCTTGACAGATTTTGGCACCTACCACTCTATTATAGCTTTGATAATTTGAGCATCTATTTTGACTCCATGTGAAATAATGTGACTCAATAATTCCACCTCTTTTAAATGAAAAGAATTTAAGGTTTGGCATAAAGCTAATGTTTTTATATAATTATCAATACCTCATTCATATCATGCAAATGTTTTTCCCAAGTCTTAATATATTAGGATGTCATCAAAGAATGCCAATATAAATTTTTGAAAAAAATACCTAAAAATAATGTTCATCAAAATTTTAAATGTTGATGGTGCATTTGTGAGACCAAAAGGTATTGCCAAAAACTCATAATTTCCTTCATGAGTTATAAAAACTTTCTTATGAATATCCACATCTCTGATCCAAATTTAATGGTAATCAAAATGAGGATCTAGTTTTGTAAATTTTAATACACCATGTAAGTCATCTTATAAATCATCAATTATTGGGATATGGAGCTTATATTTGATGGTACATTTGTTGAGTTCTTTGTAATATGGGCACATCCTCCAAGTATCATCCTTCTTACATATCATGACCAATGGGGATGAATATGCACTTTGGCTATGTCTAATGGTACCAAAGTTAAAACATATCTTGTACCATATTTTCTATCTCACTTTTCTAGGTGTATGGATATCTATATGGTTTAATGTTTGGTGTTTGACTACAAGGGATAAGTGGAATGGCATGATCATGATCTCTTCTTGATGGTAGTCCTTTTGTCATTGCTTCAAAAATTGTTGAGTGGTAATCAACAATCCTTTATAGATTAGGATGTGAAGATACATTTTTTAGTTAGACTTCTATGGAGCAAAACTATGTGATAAATCCTTCAGCCTTTTTTCAAATAATCTTATGTATCTAATGAGAACTAACCAACTATTGATATTTTTTTAGTAGTCCTCATAATTTAAATATCATTCATTCAAAATGAAAGTGAATGAAGAGATCCTATAAATTCATCTTTATCATGTCCAAGGTTGCGATCCATTAGAATCCTAAAACAATATCTACTCCACCCAAGGGAATATTAACCATATGGAAATTGAGATTGTAATCTCCCATTGCTAATTTGATACCATGGCATTTCTAATAACAACTGACTATTCCCATATTTGTAATCATGACCTAAAATTTTGGAGTTGGGTAAATAAAATAATTTAGGGATGCCACCAACTTATTATTGATGAAATTATGTGTACTCTCTAAGTGAATCAACATAATCACCTTTTGTTTCTTGAGGTAACCCAAAACTTTGAAGGTTTGTGGAGTGATAATACTAGAAAGTGTAGGGTGAGAAATAACTAGTTAGGACTCTTCAGATTCTGATTCAAGCACTTCTTCTTCACCAGATGCTTCATCATTATCTTCTTCCTCATTATCCCCTTAAATACAGGATAATTTATTCATGAAAATTTTATGACCTTTGATCCATTTTCTATCACAATTGAAACATAATTTTTTTTCTTATTTATCTTCAATTTGGTGAGGAGGACGAGGGAATGATTATGATGGACCCACACAATATTTGTTAGTAGAGAAATCCCTTAATTTTAATATATATATTTCCTCTTATTTACATGAAAATACCATGGATTTAGATATAAAACATAAATTAAACATGCAAACATATAGTTTGATTGTATCCACGAGACCATCCAATAATAGATCATTCATGTTGTCATTTGAGATGTCATCCATGCATAAGGACAAGGTCTAAAATTGTTGAATATAATCCTTGACTATCCCTAGTTTTCATAGATTTTCTAATTGATTAAAGTAGTTTTCTATTACTCTATTATGATAGTGCATCTATAGCTCATCCATGAACATTGACCAAATAACAATAAGACCCTTGTTTTTCTTTTGAGTGCAAAACCATCTATATCAAATAAATTATTTTGGCTCTAGATACAAGGATTCCATTACCACCTATTGTCCACATGAGATCTAATATACATAAAAAAATATCCATTTGGTTGATTTAAGTGATTGGATATTTCCAATCAAACTTCCACATTTATACTTTTGGATTCATGTTCCTCAAATGCAATGTATTTGGATTCAAATTGGGTTGGCTTGATGATCCACTCTATTTGGGTTGTATAATAATTTGACCCAAAGATCCACCTTGATTGAGTTGAGTAGTAATGAGTTATAGTTAGTTTTGGGGATGCTAATGAACTTAAAAAATTGGAATGAGTTTTTTCATGAGATCATCTAAGCATTGATTGATCTGTTCTAATTTATTTGTGATCTCAGACTATAGGTCACACAGATCAAACTTGATTTGGATCACCTTGTGAGCCACCAAAGAAAATCTTGGAATAAATGATCCACAAATTCTTATTTCTGACTCCATCTCTGTTTTGCTAGGAGTTTTACTTGAAGCTTTAAAATTATTGATTTTACCCCTAATTTGTGGTCCTGCCATAGACTAAACAATGCCAAGCTTGATTTTCACCTTTGACTTGACTTTGACCAAGTGATTTTGTAATGATGTGAGCATCTAATAAGAAAACACCAAGAATTGACCCATATTATATTTATTCAAGCTTTTCAATAATGTAATAAAATCAAGGAAAATTCCTTAAATTTTTGGTTATAGAGAGATTTTATGAAAAAATGTAATATGAAAATAACTCATTTAAAACTCATCTTTAAAAATTAATTTTTTACCATGGATGTATTATATGATTCTCCAATTATAATAAAAAACTTATAGAAAAGTCATAAAGGTTTGAGAGATATAGCAAAAACAAAATTGTTTGTCAAAATCTATGTTTTGATACTACTTGTAATGAAATTACTTCACAACTAAAGTAATATATCACAATGTAATAGAAATATAGTAGAATACATGAATATATGACAAGCCACTTTGAGCGTGCAACCTCTAAAATCTTACAATGAGAATATAATTTATGACTATGATAATTTGAGTGAGCCACAATCATTCCTATATATAGAAATAATATGTAGACTCACACCCATTCATCCCACCCCTAGATCTTAGAAATTCAACCTAAAGTAATAAATACTAATGAATGCAATTATAAATGAAGAGTGTGCCATAGGTCAGCCTGTACATATCCCTATGGATGCTATAGGTTAAGGGCGTAATAGTATGCACAAGTTTAAGTATGTCAAAATGTGTCAAAATTGAAGTTGTCAACTATTTAGTACCAAATTTATGTCTACAAATGCCCCTCTTTTAGTTTAGTATTAAAAATTATATATTAAAAGGATAAAATAAATATATTTGGTACTTATGATAACCAAACTTATTGTTGATAGGTATGCCATAAATATCCCATGTGCTCCATGTAAAACCTATAAGGAAAAATGTATAAATCAATGTCCACTCATGATATAAAATATGAAATAATATAGATCATTGAATAATTTAAGATTGAAAATTCAATGAATGAGTACCCCTGAGGGTATGTGAACCGAGCTACATTTTTAAAACTCATTTAGATAATGCCATGAGGTGATTATGCCCAAGGAGATGTAACTATTAAAACCACAAGTTGAAAAATATAAATGCCTCAACATCCATTAGAGATGAAGTGATAAAATTTGAGTGGCATATAATCCTCAACCACACCCCTCTAAATATCATCATAATTATTATTTTAGAACCTTGAAATGGGTTTATATGTAAAATTAAAATTTTAATCACCTGCTATAGATGGGTTTTGCACCCAAATTACTTACTTAGTACTATTGTTCCCCATAAATATACCTCATAGAAATAGAAAATCATATGCATAACAACATACACATACCTCAAAGTAACATAGAAATGCCATAATACGATTATCAATCTACTCAATATGATAAAGCCTGATAATTTTTTCCTATATAATGTGTCTCATAATGTCATACAATCTATCAAATATTTCACACAATCAGGTAGAATTCCCCACATATACATTACATATGCCTCAATTTTCTCAATCTATCCCATCTAAATCACTTAATCTAATGAAAAATATGAAATATATGTTTGCCATGGCATACATGTCTAATATAATCCCACTATATTCCCCTATTTTGAAATGGGGTGCGAATCACTCATCTCAAAATAATTGAGTTATACACATCATGTGTAATATATAAAAATGTAATCATATAAAATATGTATATGAACATGATAAAATATTTCATCATAAAAACATTTGATTATTTAAGAAAATATGAAACATGTAATCCAAGGTAATGAGCATACAAGTGTCATGTTAAGTAGATATCAAAATTAGCACATAGTAATAAGTAACATAATTGATACATGATATAAATCATGATATTGCATACAATATAAAAATGAGTGATAGAAATCATGACATCAAACTCAATAATGATCATATATGTATACATGCATAGGGACCTAATATCATGATCATAAAACACATAAGTAATGGAGACATAACTTGATTTTGAATTGCCTCTAACCTAACACAAACACTACATGGACATGACATGGGCCAGAGGATCCTTTAACACTACTAATGCACAATGAGATAGTAGACACTAAAATTTGGTATTAGACACTTAGAAATGTTAATCTTGACCTACCTTTACATTACATGACTTTTACGTACACATATGGATCTTATACATTCTTCTCTTCTATTTGCATGATTTATATGGGTCTGACCTTACTAATTTTCTATCAATCATCTACATGAATTACCTAGTCTATACCTAATATAGATAATGTAATTTAATGAATAAATTCTTGACAATGCTTGCCCTTAGAATTTTTACCTTGCTTGGTCAATTCACCATTATGATAACCTATAATCTCCAAGGAAGCCTTTAAAGTCTTGAGATTATTGTGCATATCTATAAGACTTCATTGTTTTATCCCTATTCATCCATAGTTAACATGTACTTCATTATCACTCTAATTTCATAAGCCTTTGTCCCTTCTAGATAAGATTGTTCTATCAGACAAAGATGTATTATGTCCTTGTCATGTAGTGCATCTTTGTCCATAATGCTCTAAAAATCACCTTTTCAAAATGATATGGTTTGTTATAACTCTCCCATGTAAAACCAATAGGTTAATTATCATAAACATTCAAAAGATTCACCTATAAAAGAACATCAAGGCTCACACTCAAAACTCCTAGAAACTCTATCTAGCACTCTCTTATACAGGTAATTTCAAAAGCATCTATCTATTTAGTAGAGATCCTTACTATAATTTTACTATAGTATTACAATCATTGGCCAAATTAATATTATTTTCTTGTAGGTTAAGGACAAGATTTTTCTAAAGCATCTTATCAAAATTTCTAATTGAATCTATATGATCTTACCTAAAGGGAAAAATACATTATCTTGATGTCCACTTGGACTATGTAGGTAACACTTAGTCAATAATGGGATTTTTGAGGATAACTTAGTCATATTCTAGTTCCCCACTTTCCCCCCATTTTGCATTTGGTCTTATTTTATGCACTTGTCTATGTTAACATTTTGATTTTATACGTAATTTGCACATCCAAATAGACTCTACATAGAATCAGATAGGGGAAAACAAACCCATATTTTTAGATCAAATACATTGTCTACTTAGACAAATTTGCATGGAAAATAATGATGCATTGTGACATTATCTTCCTTTTGCATCTTGGTCCTCACATATAATAGATATTTATTTTAAATTAAATATATGTTCTCAAGTTTTTATAGATAAACAAAATCAATGAATAAATAACTTAGTTTGAAATAAGTTAGTTTGTAAGAGCATCTCACTAACCCTAACCCTAATTTCTATTTTTAGCAAATTATAATTTTTGTATATCTCTATATTTATTATATTTTATATTATTTAACTTCTTAGATCAAATTTAAATACTTTACATTTATAATTAGAGTTAATTGTTTACTCTAATTCATTCTAGTGTAAGAACCTAACATGTATATTATCATACTCAGACTATCTCTATATCATCATATCAATATTTTTGTCTTTTAAATAATTTCAACAGAGTCATACACCTGTAGAATTTTGAAGGTGTCCAAGTATGATGTACTCATGACTACAACAAGAAATAATCATTTTATAACTTCAAATCATTTATAGGATTGAATCACACTTTTTAAATGTCAATGGTGTGATAAATTACCTAATGAGACCCATGTCAATATACATTAGGTTTAAGCCTTTTGGATCTATTTAGCATTGTCAAGAAAGATTATTCTAACACTTACAAATTTAAAGGGACTAACCTAAACTTCCCAATTCAGTAATTAATCACAAAGAGGACTTATCCAATGCTTGAATAATTAAATCCAAACCAAAGTTATTATTTGACAAATTTTTAAATCTAGATTACAAGTTACATTCATTAAAGGATCACTTGTGCACACATACACCTAATAGGGGGAACTACATGAGATTTAATTTCCCTCTTTAGAGTACTAGATATATAGGCAATTCTCAAATTCTCATTTGAGACTTGATGAGGTTAGTTCAACCCACCATTATTCCCCTTTTATAGGCCTAAACCTAGTGTCAAGTGTAGACATAGGGTTTCAAAGAGATGGAGATAGGTTTTTAGATTTGTGTGCATAGAGAATATTTGATATCACAAATGTAAATGTATTTCAAATAAGTATAATGAACTATGCTAAAATAGTGAGACAAAACCTCATATGAAAAAATCATAAATCTTAAAATGTCTGCATGATATGTTAGTATCTAAGTATTGATGATTTCATCTAGGCACATCCAAACACCCAGTTCCTAATCTTAGTGACTCTTGATCTAATTTTTAGCCCTTCAATCACATGCATTCAATTTAAACCTTTGAAAAATAGAAAAATGATAAGTATATAAATCCCTTAGGTCATTTTTATTTATATCAAGTATATTTGTTTAATCATCTTTTAGATTTATGTTCAAATTTATGTCTTATTGTTATACTTCTTATAACCTAAATAGTGTAAAATTTCTTTATTATTAGATCATATTAATATAAAATAAGGTAAAACATAATAATGAACCTACATTTTTTCCAGAACATTACAAAACCTTAGGTTTCCCTTAGGGTTTCATTATTCATCATAGGGTTTTAAATTTATGTATTTAAATCTGATTTTTAGACCTAATTTTTTATTTTTCCCCATTTACAAACTACACATGACTATAATGGATGTACATAGTTTGTATTTTTTAGCTCAAACTATGATTATAATTATTACGTGTTGTTTGCCTTTAATATGTAAAATATGGAAAAAATATGTAGTTCCATGGGTCAAATATTTGTGCAATAATAAGGATAAAAATAATAATGATCAATGTTTAGATTTCATTAATTCATATTATTGTAATATTTAATTCAAGTTCTGTCCTATCATGCCTAAAAACTGACACAAAAAAACACACAAAATAGGTAATTTTTTTTGATAACATATAATGCACATCCTACATAGATGCATTTATCATATCCAAAAATGTGGAATAAGACACATAATTCATCTAAAAAAACTCACGTGCCTATACAACACTGATCATAATGTGTAAGTGGTCGCACAACCACGACACAACCATGTTGGCCCCCACTTGATCTAAATGGCCTACAAGGTATAAATAATCTTACATATCACTAAGTATACCTAGTGGCCCCCATGACCCCAAGGCCAAAAAATAAAATTTGATTAATTATAAAAGGGTTCAAACAACCCCAAGATCAAACTACACTAACTAAATCTTCATGACACTCAAAATCATCTTTGGGGGAAATTGACCAATCACTAGGCTCAGTTTGCATTTAACTCATAAATCAAATCAATTTTAAATTAAGTAAAATTAAAGGAAAGAGATCACTTAAATATCATATGGTCCCCATATTACCTCAAAAGTGGTCTAAAATATCCCAAATAATCCCTTTGAGGATGGAACACTCCATCTCAACTGTTAGATTGATTCAACCTTGACAGTCAAAGGATAGGAAGACTTAGAAATACTTATGAAAGTTAATAAAGGATTAAAATTAGACATTAAGTCAAAATTTCATATTTTTGAAATGAGGGAGGAGGTGTTGGAGGATGACCTTTCCATAATCATTCCTCCTCTCCTTTTTTAGCTCTAGATGACTGTCATTAATGGAGTCTCCAAGTTTTTGATATTTTTTCCAATTATTTATTTTTCAAATTTATTTTGATATATGTATACATGATTTATTTATATAGGTACCCATATTTTATAAAAGTTTTTAGGAGTTCTTATCCTCCCATAATTTCCAAAATGGTCTCAAGGACCTTCAAGCTCCACCACAATCATTAATGGCCGCCATCAAGGTTAAAAGTAAACTTTTAGAAAAATTAGAGTTTTAAAATTTAAATTTTGTCCCAAAATGAATAGGAATTAAAAAAAATATGGGTTAACTTTTGTATCAACCCATTTTAGGGCTCCTAAGAGCCTTGATTGTCAATAAGGCCCTATCAAGCCTCCTTAAGAAAAATCAATCACAAGGTGGAAAATAAGAATTTTTAGGCGCCAAAACAAATTCTAAGCAGAAGGGAAAAAATTAAAGTTGGTCTATTTTTAGGTTCCACCACCTTTGAGCCATCGAATCTCTATAATCATACTTTCAAAATAGGTTTACTATGTTGTAAATAAGGTCTAAGGCTTACTTGAGTCAAAAGGGTCATAACTAGAAAAATATGCAATTCTAGGTCTTAAAAATTATTTCATGTGGAAGAGCATAAACAATAGAGGGGGTTCCCTTTTTGGGTCACCATGACTTTGTAATTGACAAAGTAAAACCAGGCCTATTGGTGGATATTAGTTTTGGTTAAATTTTGTTTGTGTACAGGTTTAAACTTTAGAAAACTAAATATTGATCTATTATTATTATAAATATTATTTTATATTTTATAGAACCATTAATGATTAGTATAAATAGTAGTCATAGATAATAATCTATGGTTAGTGGCTTAACAACCACTTGACTTATTAGTTGCTTGGCTTTTAGTCTAAATGCCATAGGTTGTCATGATGGTCATAAGGGTGGTTTGTTAACTGTATGGCTCTTTAGCTACGTTACACCAAGTGATAGCACTTTGGGTCTCCATAGAATGTCATGCAGTCACATGGGTGACCTATGGATAAACATAAGAACATGCCCTATGCCAAGTGGCCAATTCCTTTCATAAGGGTCTATGTTTGGTAATAATTGCCTTACATAGTGATATTTTTCAAAAAATCATATCTTGTAAACTGCAAAGCAAAAAATTACAAAACTAGTGGCATTGAGTTTAAAAAATCCATAATTTTATGTTAAAATTATTTAAAACCTTCAAATGCAATGTTTTAATTACCAAATAATTAGGCAAAGTGAAGGAAATTTATAAAGGACATATAAGGGCTTTTAGACAAGAAACTTTAAAATTAATAAAAAATTACTCGTAACTCCAAAAATTATGTTGTCAATTATGTTAAATCCCTATTGAACTAAATTTTTATTATAATTTAAATTTTAAGAAATTTGAATGATTTTGTGATGAAATTAATCAATTATAACTAGTTTTCATGGCTTCACACTAATTAATGAATTTTATAATTTTTGGTAAAAATAAAATGATTATATTCAACCTATTACAAAAATATAGAGTTATAAATGCATGTAACAAAATATTGTCAGGGGATCTAGAACAACAAACATGCTCTGATTCCACCTCCTAGTTGGGATCTTGCTCCTCAGAAAGAGCACAGTATGATTACCAAATATAAGCAATTGAATATGCGGAAATAACCAGAAACACAAGTAACTAGAATTCACCAATAGCACAGAATATGAGAGACAATACACTATCTTGTATTAACACTAACAGAAAAGAATACAACAAAGAGCCGCCACACTCTTTCACCTTACAGAGATTCACCACACCTCAAGTGTTTAGTAATTCTTCTCACACACACTCTCCTACACAAAAACGGTCCCAACAACCAACTCACACACAGAATTGGTGTTCACCTCACCAACCAGTCAGTAATAACCCTGCCGGTACATCAAGCACTCTATAGCACTTCAAGCTGATCTCTCATGAACCTGCAACCTGCAATTCAAAGATCAAACTTACATGTAGATCCTCAATGAGCTTGCAACAACCTGCAACTCACAGATCTTACAACTAGAAGGAACTCTTCCTTTCTATCTCATGCTTATACAATACATGCCAATGGGTCTATAAATAGATCCCTAACTCAAACAATAACTTAGACTCTTAATTTAGACAATAGTCTTCACAGCACAAGACTCTAACTGGTCTCAACATGTAAACTCTTCATTTACTTAACTAACTGTCCGTGAAACGGGCAGTTCTGGAACACACAGGCGACCGACGTCGGTCCCTGCTTGTCTGGTTCTGCCGACGTCGGCCGACTTCCTGCCGTTGCCGGTGGCCTTCTTCACTGGTCTCTGCCGTCGTCGGTCCTGCTGCCGACGCCGGTTCCTGTAGAACTCAGCAACCATCTGTTCCTCAGTTTGCAAAGGGTTGAAGCTTTTAGCTCCACAACCTAACAATCTCCCACTTGGAGATAAACAGCTGCAACCTGTACATGTACCTGTACACCGTCTAGTTTGTTACCTTAGCTATGTATCCATCTTCAAAATCATCCTTGAAGACCAACCACCACAAAATCCGTGGTGCAAAACCTGTCATCCAAATTACCTGCCACATCCGCATCTACAACCATGTAGAAAAAGAACTTGACCCTGCATAGCATGTGCACTTGCTGCTGGTCCCACTGAAATGCCCTTCAGTACTACTTTCCCGAATTGACTCCAAACTTGTGATAACTCCCACTGCTTGGGAAAACTCAAGTTTAGTACATACCATGCACTCAACCTCATTACGTGAATCAAGACACCTATTCTATGAACTGTCTAACCATCGGCGTGCTAACCGGTTTCACACAATCATCCTGAAACAAAGTCAACACATGACCTTCCATGTCTCTAGAACACACTCATGCCAAAGAATCTTGCTGCTCCCAGATTCTCCATGACAAACACCTGAACTAGCTTTACCTTTAGTTCAGCAATCCCTGTATATGTAAGCCTGCAACAAGCACATCATACAGAAAATAGGATAGTGTAGCTAATACTATCCAACCTGGTAAAGAGAAACACAATGAACAAACCTCCATTGCTCTGCAGCTAATACAAGATCAAATACCCTGATCTTCCATCTCATGTATCCATTTCCACTCTTCTTTATCCTTAACATCCATTCGTCTCTCAGTGCTTACTTCCAGCTGGCAACACTACCCAAAACACCTGTTTGGTTCTCCTCCAAGGAATCACATCCTCATCCATGCCTAGCTCCCACTGTTTCCTGGATCTACCTATTCTGCTTCTTCAATAACTTCCTGGTCCTATGCCATAAGTGAGCAACAAGTAGTGTAAAGAAGGGAAATGACGAATTTAAGAACTTACTTACACCTTCAGTCCTCCATATGGGCGCTTGAGACTCCATGACAGCTTGCTGTCCACCCAACATTCATCTCAGTGACCGAAGCCGGTCGCATCTCAGTCTATAGCCGACCGATGTCGGTTCCCTGCGACTGCCTCTCTGCCGACGTCATTTTTCCCTGGCCGACGCCGGTCTCTGTCTGCCCTGAGTCACCGATGTCGGGCTGCACATAGCTGACATCGGTCCTTGTCTGGACACCGACGCCATTTTTCCTGCCGACGTCGGTCTCTGTGTTTTTCTTGTGAGACCTGACTTTTTCCTGCGAGCTCCTTTTGGATCAAACCCTTGTCCAAATCACCCTTGCTCTACTTAGAATTCATCTGCATCTTGTGCTGAACTCTGTCCGTCACTTTCTCCTTGAAAACCAAAGCTTTCCTGTTCTTGTCACTAACATCGGATTCCTCAAGAAACCTCACCTTCTTCTTCTGCATACAGAAATCACGATCCATACCTTCCAAATCCGAAAGCATATCCTTTGACTCAAGAACCAGCATCTCCTTCTTATCTATGTGACCAAGCCTATCAAGCCACATCTCCGAATCTACAACTGAAGTAGATAACCCAGAAAGAGAATCAGTAAAATAAGTAGATAGATAAAGCGTACCTACTTTCTTACCTCTAGCTACAACAAGTGTACCCTTGGTAACCTTCCAAGAGTCCGCTGTGAGAGTTACTGTGCAACCCTCTTCACCCAAGCTTCTAACAGAAATCAGATTCCACTTCAGAACTGGGACGTGCATGACCTCCTTTAACACCCATGTGTTACCTGTCTACAGTTTCAGCTTCACTTTGCCTTTGCCAACAATCTGACAAGGCTTACCATCCCCTACACAAATTTCTCCAAAATCTCCTTGGACATACTCATGAAAAAATTCTCTATGTGGGGATGCATGAAAAGAGGCACCAGAATCTAATACCCAAGATTCTACTTTATCCAAAGAACATACCAGAGCATCCTGTGCAATGTAACCCGCAACATCTGCATCTTCTTCATGTTCTTCATGTTGATCTGTACCTAATCTGCAATCTCTCTTTAAGTGCCCTTGCTTTCCACATTTCCAGCAGGTTATTCTGCCATACCTGGACTTGGATCTCTTGCCCGTCTTCGACCTTGATCTCCCACGCTCTATCTTCTCTCTTGGCCTTCCTCTTCCTTCAACACTCAAAGCATCTCCAGATGATTCACCTGTGCTTTTCCTGCGTATCTCTTCGTTCAAGATTACACTCACAATATCATCCACTTTTAAGACTTTTGAAGGAGACATAGTATTAGAATTTGCCATTACCAAACCTTCCCAACTTTCAGGTAATGAACACAAGATTAAGAGAGCTCTTATTTCATCATCAAATACAATATTGACTGAACTTAATTGGTTTACTAAACCATGGAAATCACTAAGATGGCTATGAACAGATCCACCTTCCAACATTTGCAAATTAAATAAACGCTTCATAAGAAATACCTTATTCGAAGCTGAGGGTTTTTCATATAAATTTGCCAAAGATTCCATCAACTCCACCGTTGTCTTACACTGTGATAAGCTGGAAATCACAGATGATGCAAGACTCAATCTAACAGATCCCAGAGCCTTCCGATCAAGAACCTCCCATTCTTCATCTTTCATATCCGAGGGTTTGCTAGCAACCCCACCCAACGGTAAGTACAAATCTTTCTGATACAGATAGTCCTCAATCTGCATCCTCCATAATTGGTAGTTCTTGCCATTAAACTTTTCCATTCGTAGTTGACTGCTTTCTGTCATTGCTCAACTCCCACTCAAACAAAAACCCTGTGAGTAACCTGTAATCAAAACACACTACCCAGATCTACACCAATCTGTTAGTATCCCAACCTAAAGCTCTGATACCAATTGTTGGTATCAAGCTTAAGAACCTACAACCAAGGCTCTGATACCAGTTGTCAGGGGATCTAGAACAATAAACATGCTCTGATTCCACCTCCTAGTTGGGATCTTGCTCCTCAAAAAGAGCACAGTATGATTACCAAATATAAGCAATTGAATATGCGGAAATAACCAAAAACACAAGTAACTAGAATTCACCAATAGCACAGAATATGAGAGACAATACACTATCTTGTATTAACACTAACAGAAAAGAATACAACAAAGAGCCGCCACACTCTTTCACCTTACAGAGATTCGCCACACCTCAAGTGTTCAGTAATTCTTCTCACACACACTCTCCTACACAAAAACGGTCCCAACAACCAACTCACACACAGAATTGGTGTTCACCTCACCAACCAGTCAGTAATAACCCTGCCGGTACATCAAGCACTCTATAGCACTTCAAGCTGATCTCTCATGAACCTGCAACCTGCAATTCAAAGATCAAACTTACATGTAGATCCTCAATGAGCTTGCAACAACCTGCAACTCACAGATCTTACAACTAGAAGGAACTCTTCCTTTCTATCTCATGCTTATACAATACATGCCAATGGGTCTATAAATAGATCCCTATCTCAAACAATAACTTAGACTCTTAATTTAGACAATAGTCTTCGCAGCACAAGACTCTAACTGGTCTCAACATGCAAACTCTTCGTTTACTTAACTAACTGTCCGTGAAACGGGCAGTTCTGGAACACACAGGCGACCGACGTTGGTCCCTGCTTGTCTGGTTCTGCCGACGTCGGCCGACTTCCTACCGTTGCCAGTGGCCTTCTTCACTGGTCTCTGCCGTCGTCGGTCCTGCTGCCGACGCCGGTTCCTGTAGAACTCAGCAACCATCTGTTCCTCAGTTTGCAAAGGGTTGAAGCTTTTAGCTCCACAACCTAACAAATATATAATTAAAATTTAAATATAAAATAATTATTTCCATTAATTTTATAAAATGAAACATTCTTTAGAAGGAGTATGCAAGTATTAAAGGAACATCATGCTAATTCTAAACACTTATTACAAATTTTCATTCCAATATATACATATTCTTAGCTAAAATAATATAATAATCACGAATCTCAAATTGTAAAAATGTTTCATTAAAAGTATATACAAAAGGTGTTGATCAAGTTGTCTTAAATAGACTCCAAATGTAACTATAATGCCTACCGAAGGAGGGTTCAACTCCCATCCTTTTTCTATCATCAAGTGGCTGCCCTAGGCACCCCCAAGCCTAAGAATTTCAACTCTGGGCATCACCACATCATGGTTTAATGTATGCAATTTGATACAAGGAGGTTTATATGATATAAATACTAGGTAAGGGATGCTCACTAGGAAAATGCATCTTTGAGGATATAAGCTCAACTACACAAATGAGGGATTCCATTTCCCAAAACTAACATACAAGTAAATGAAAACACAATATAAAATGTGTAGATATTATTTTTAAATTATATATGACTTCAATCTTATACATTTGGAAAATAAATATCATAGATATACCTTTAGCTTATAGACCTTTCCCATTACCAAAAGGATTGCATACATTATCTCTCTATGTCTAATTACTTATCTCTTAGTCTAACCAATGTTTTTGATTAATTAAGGTGGCAAACCAGGGGCCGAACCCTATACAGTCAAAAAAGTAAGAAGGCTGGCAAATAAAAAATGCCAGCACCGAACCAACGGCACAGTCGAGAAACAAAGTTAGAAGAAAAAAAATACTAGAAAGACCATAGTTAAAAAGGACAAAACTACATAACTATAGAATTAACAAGATCCTTAAGATTCTCATTGTCCACATTGTTAGCATTCCTTGGATTATCCACTGCTTCCATGATCCGCAATGACCTTCTCCACGTGGACTACCTTCGAAAGCTATCTTCATCATCAATGTGTATCATTCATGCTCCATCATCTCCTTCTAAATGATCTCTCTAATGTTTGGGGGTATATGAGCCCCTTGTCGCCATACCCTCCATCCTGAGAATTACTGACCAAGGTTGGCACAAGCATCAATGACCCTGTTACTTTCTCTGTAGGTGTGGGTAATCTCAACTTTGGAAAATTTTTGTAGAAGAAATTGGATGTCCGTAATGATGTATTTTAGATGGATACCAATTTTAGATGCTTTATTAACGACATCTATGATCAACTTAGAATCTCCCTGAGTATTCAAATTTCTAATTCCTAGGGATATAACTAACTTTAATCCCCAAAGTAAGGCCATAGCTTCAGCATAGTTATTGCTCTGACAACCCATGCCACCAACATAGATAGCAGACATCCCTCCTTTTTCATTTCTTATTATTCCTCCACTTGCTTTACCACTCAACTTGGATGTCCCATCAAAATTGAGTTTCATCCAATTGGGTTTAGGTGGTATCCTTTTAGTATGAATAGTCCAACCAATGTTATTATGATGACTCAAATCTTATATATTTTCCAAAATATTATAAGCCTACTTATCTTCCATCTCTACAAGTTTTGGACCTGCACTTATTTTATATTTACCCAAACACTTACACCCCAGTCAGACACTTGCATTAACATAAGTGTCCTATCCCAACATGTGTTTAGTGCCATAAATTTATCTAATTTATAAATGAAATTTATTACTATGGTTGTCTTGAGTGATTTAATTTGAGATATTATCCAAAGAGATTAGTATAAACATAGTATCAACCCTCATTTATTCCTCTCCTAGAAAAACCTAGCAACTCACAAGGAAACTTACCAAAAGTATTCTATCGAATACTCAAGTGAGAAATCTTCCCTATTTTCTCCTATTTCCATACCAATCATAGGGAAAACACATATATAGGCCTAAATTACTAAAAGGGTAGCCCAAGAGATATATTTTCCATGTTAAAAATTAGGTCATTATTTTATTTTCATTTTACACATTGTACTATTCACACACAAGCCAACACCTAGGGGAGAACTACATAAGTCTAAGGCCCTCTTCAAAGTATTGTCTATGTAGGTAACATTCATTAACAAAGGGGTTTTTGGGTTAGCTCGACACCATATTCCCACTAACCCATTTAAACCATAGCTAATATAAATATGAAGAGCTATGGTTTTACTATTTGATAAAGAGAAATAATCCATGAGCTAGATTTTAATACACTAGAGTAAAGGTGACGCAAAACCTAGAGTCATCCAAGTGGTTATTCAAGGATATAAAGGAAAAATTTCTAGAATTAGGTGAATATTATAGAATCTAAATCCAATCCATTTTGTACCTATTATATATCTAGATTTGTATTATCATAGAACCAAATACATATATTATTTTCATTATTACTCTAATATCTAACATAGTTATACTTTATATCTTTAGCATCTCAACATAATAAATATAGATATATTCTATCTAAATTTCATAAAAAATTGGACTAATTTAGAGATAGTCTACCATATTTGTGCCCTAGGCTATCTATAGCCCTTTAACCCCACATTCCCCACATCTAGATTTTAGGGTTAAAAATTTGGTGAACCCAGTCTTTGAACATCATTTTTGCATAAACATATCATATATTATATTTTTCACTTATCTTTTCCTAATGTTTGTATTATTTATCTCCATTATCATGTATGATATTTATTACTTTGATGACCATGATTATGAAACTCTCCAACTTTTTATCAAAAAAGGGGTAAAAATTGATTACTCTTGTATTCTTCCCAATGCTAAAGCAACTAATCTCAAATATTTGAATGGTGATAGCTATCATCCATCTAATTATGTCCATGCTCTCAACATTTCAAGAGATGATTTGATCCATCTTAAGGTAGATAAAGAGCCTTTATTGTTACTTCGTACACTGTCATCATATGATTTTGGCCTCTAGCATTTGCTAAAATATGGAGACAAATAAAAAGTGTAGAGAAAATATTAGAAAGGTATAACCCAACCTATATTTATAAACTATAATACATATCGACAATGCTTAGGATTTTAAAAAAAATCCATGAGACACCAACAAGGCAAGTCATCTAATCATGCCCTTCTTGAACATTCTACCATAAAAGTGGGTACATATAACCAAGATATTACTTCATATGATCATTAAAAGTTCTAAAAAATAAATAAATAAAATATGAATAATTTTTAAATTACTTATAAGGGGGATATTCCTTCTAATAAATTAATTCAAAGCCCCATAATTCTAACATTTATAAATAATGTCCCCCTTATCAAGGGTGATAATTTTATTTTCCCTTCATTTGACATTGTTGCATATTTACCAAGTAACTTTAAGGCACCAAAAATATGGAAACATTGCAAACCTAAAGTTCCAAAATATACTAATGTTCCATATCTTGAAAATAAGGTATTTAAACCAAGGGATATTTATCTCCCAAAAGATTCATTCATGTACAAGTTTTATACCACACCAAAATAGATACCTATACAAAATCTCCCTCCAATACAAATTATTATATCTATACAAAATGTGAATGAACCAAGCTCTTAAAATTAGATACCAAGGGTACCACCACCCAAAGATCCAACATATTACCAAAGTATACTAAATTTAGTGATTCAGAACTTGCACTTGTTATCTATGATGATGATGATGATACTCATGTGCCTAGATTTAAGAGAGGTGGTGGATTAGAATCAATGATAAAAACTATGTCAACCGCCACTATTCCCATGGAGTATCTTATTTATATGATGAACACTATTGGGAATCTTAAAAAAAAAGTTTCTATAATTCAAATGCAAATGGATTTCCATAATACTAATGGAAATGTTACATCATTTAAAAATCAAACTCTTACACAATGTATACTTAAACATCCTTATCAACAAGATTTTGAACTACTAGATTTACCTTTCTTTTTGATTAATAAGGATCCATTCAACCACATGATTGAATTTGTACATTCTTTTGGTCAATGGGCAAAAGATGACAACCTATTACTAAAAGTATTCCATATGAGCATTTTTGATGAGGCTCATAATTGGTTATATAGCCTACCAAAAGGTTACTTAGCCACTTTTACACAATTAGAAGATGATTTTTTCATGTCTTTCAATATCCACAAGGTTCCAATATTTAAAATAGAACATTTACATAATTTCAAACAACGTTATGGTGAATCCCTTCAAGATTATACTATTTTATTCAAAAATACATCATATGAGCTAGCATTTAGATCTTTATATTTGGATTTACAATTCATTTTAAGTAGAGGTATTATTTCTCCATTGAAATATAGAGCATTTGATAAACAATATGAGTCATTTACACATTTATATGTGGATGTGAATAGATATGCTTCATTCATCCTTACTCATCCAAAGGAGCTCAACATATCCCATTATAAGTACTAAAGTTTTATTCCTCACAAAAAAGAGGGAGATGAATTACCAAATGAACATTATGAAAAAAATATGGAGTTATTAATCTTTACATGGGTACTCTACAAGGGTTAATCAATATGGGACCAATCCCAGGTTTGTATCTTATGAAAAAACCCCAAGGTGAACAACACAAAAACATCCACACCAAAAGATTTGACAATCACATTATTCATGGATGGTGCTTATTTTTGGCATAACCATATTTATCTTATATAAAAAAAACTACTTATAATATAAGATGCTTACAACATATTAGATTTGATCTAAAAGACTTATAAAACAAAGGAGGTTGGAAAGACTCCTTGGGAAACATAACCCTACCAACTACCTGTGGTCCTAAATTGATTCAAACATAATTTTGGGTTATGCCAAAAAAATATCCATATGCATTTACATTTGGCATGCTTTGGTTATATCATATGGAAGCAAAAATTGACCAAAATTATTAAGGTATTTCTTTTTCTCATGAAGAAAAATTGATCTATATTCCAAATGATAGCATCAATTATTTTACTACACATGTAAAATGTGAATAGGAATATGCCATGTGTTATTTACATTCATCAAACAATGATATAAAAAATGTAAAAGATCCAACTTAAGGTTTCTAGGTCTCATAGATGCCAACAATACCAAAAAAATAAAAAAAACTTCAAAAATCCAAATTATGTTCAACATTTACATATACTATTAGCTCCTTGGCATATATGTTTCTGGTTCCATGTTAGTAGATAACATATCAATAATTCCTATATACATATGTGTCACACATATTTTTAGTGTGACATGTGCATACACAAATACATGATTTATGCATTTTTAGGTATTGGGCCATCCCTCTACTCATGTCATTTGGACATTGGCAGCATCTACTTCTTTGATCATGATATATCCAGGTTATATCATTCTATGGTAAATTTACATTATCATGTTTGATCTTATGTACTTACACATGTATTTATCTATACTTAAATATTTTACAGTGTACTTGACATGCTATGTACTTAACATTTTTTGCTAACACATATGATCCATAAGCTAGTATGTTATGTTTATGTTGGTTGATTATGATTTTATGTAGGAACTACCTTGTGTGTTTTACCTTGTTATTATCTTACTTATTTTACCATTTGATTATGATCCATTGTTTGTGCCCTCCATGACTTTGTTTAACTCTTCGACATTTGAATATGCCATTATTTATTATATGATGACATTTGAATATGTCATTCTAGCTTTTGTGGACATTTGACTAAGTCACATCCCTTAAATTATATGACATTTGAACATGCCCCTTATTTGAGGTCTCTCTAGACCATTGTTTTTTTATATGATTTTGAGTGATCTTGTGTGTATGATTTATTGCTTGTTGAGATGGTACTATTACTATCTAGACATTGCCATGATCTGCATCATGAATCTTAGGACTTGGTGTGATCACATTCTTTATGCTTCAATGATATATCTACCTATACATTTTACCTCTATATGATACATGGTACTTTCATAGTTTACATGGTTATCTTATCTTTTTTAAGGTAAGGTAACTATCAATTACTACTTCCCTCACCTCAAAGGGGGGCATATCAGTGGGGGCATATCATGGAGGTATGAGTTTCACATTTTGTCATAATTTTAGATGCAGTGGAGGCATGTTTTGGAAACATGTTATTTTCACTTTTTTGATATTAAACATACCCAAATTAGATTAGGTGCATGTTTTGAAAACACATCCTCTACATTAACACTTATACCAATTTTTAGATTATAGTGGGGGCATATTTTGGAGTCATGTTCTCCACACTTACATGGTTTAAAATTAGTCAAATTCATAATTATATGATTCAAATACACATTTGTGGTATAATTCTATACATTGGTAGCATTATTTCATAATTTTAACATGAGACATATCTGAGGTGCATATGCTATTTAATGTGCACCTAATATTGTAAAATAAATTTACTTTCATATTATAAACACTTTTAGGGATTTCACAACCCACTAGATTAGAATTTTCCATTGTATTTATCCAATACACTATAATATTTGGTTAAATTTTTTGTATGGTTAAGGTAATTAAATCACTCAATCTTTCCAATTTTATAGGTTGTACTTGATTACATCATAAATTCTCACCAGTTTTATAATGTGAGTTGACTTGGTTTACTCACACTCACCAAGTTATAAGTATGATTGGGTTTCATAATTGAGATAATCTTAATTGCTGGGCGGTAACTCATATTTTCTCCAAGGTTGGGGCATGTACCCTCTAATCTCTCTCTATCTATTTATATATATATGCAATTTACATATTTATATTTATCCTAATCTTAGTTTTATTAATTCATTAATGACACATCTTTAAAATCAAATTACTAAAAGGTAAGATGGTTGCACTGATACATAGGTGTACTCCTAAACCTTGCTCTCTTTCAATTTCAATCATTTTAATGCTTTTAATTTTAGATTATATGCAATGATTATATACCATAACATGCTCTTGGTTGTAGGTCAATCACCAACAAAGCACTCAAGATGGACTCAAGTAAAGGCAAGGTGTGTTATATAAACCCATGTATGCATTCATTTTACTTTAAACTATTAATTTCATTATTAGGTTAAATTGGGGGAATGTAGTCACTATTTCTAAATTATATAACACCTCAATTTTTTACACGTATAAAATATATATCATGGATATACCTTTAGTTTCTATACCTTTCCAACTACCAAAAACTTCACATAAAATATCTCTTTGTGGATAATTTCTTTTCCCTTAGTTATACCAACATTATTCTGATGACTCAAATCTTCTATCTTTCCCATAATGTTATAAGCTTGCTTATCTTCCATATTTTCAAGTTCTAGACTTGCACTTATTTTTCAATTGCCCAGACTCTTATGTCCTAGTCAAACATCTACATCAATGTAAGTGTCCAATGTCCTAAAGTCATCTAATTTTAAAATGAAACATATTATTATGGTTAGCCTAAGTGGTTTAATGTGAGATATTATCCAAAAGGATTTGTATAAATATAATATCAACCCTCATTCATTCCTCACCTGGAAAAACCTAGCAACTCATAAGGCAATTAAAAAAAATCATTCTATCTCAAGTAAAAAAAAGATTCCCTATTTTCTCATATTTTTATATCATTCATAGGAACAACACATTTATAGGTCTAAATTATTGAAGGATTATCCCAGGAGATATATTTTCTGAGTTAAAATCTAGGTTACTATTGTACTTGCTTATTATACATTACTTGATTCACACGTAAACCAACATAGAGGGGAGAAATACATAAGTTTGAGGCCCTCTTCAAAGTATTATATATGTAGGTAGTGCTCAATGACAAAGGGATCTTTAGTGAAACTTGACAGTGTATTCCCATTAACATATTTTTCCCACAACTATTATGAAGATGAAGAACTAGGGTTTTGATATTTGACAAGAAGTGACAGTCTATGACCTAGATCTAAATGTACAAGAACAAAGGTAACATAAAACCCATAAGCGTCTAGGTGGTCACATCTAATTTTAGTAGGTATTATGTACTTGACACCTGCATCCAAGTTAGACAGTTAAATTAATGAAATCATCCTAGGTCGATGCAAATTTTTGAGGCTACATAGGCATAATTTATAGAATTAGATGACTATTATAAAATCCTTATCTAGTCCACTTTTTACTTGTTCTAGATCCAGATCTATATTATCACCAAAACTAACTATCTTTTTTTCATTTTTACTATAATATCTAACATAATTTCACTTTGTATCTTTAGCATCTTAACATAATATATTTAGTATATGTTCTATCTATGTTTTGTAAATAATTGACCTACTTTGGAAATAGTCTACCATCCTTATGCCCTAGGCTATCTCTACCCCTTTAACCCTAGATTCCCTAAATCTAGATTTTAGGGTTAAATAAAATGGTAAAAGATAATAAGGTAACCTTAAAAATTTCCAATACAAATAGGCCCATCGAATGAGAAGAAGAACATGGGGATAATTTACCCTTGTTATATAATCTCTTGGACATAGGAAGGCATAAACACCTCAAACCATTACAAATAATAGGTAAGAGGGCATCATGAGGTCTACCAACCATTAAAAATAATTGAACTACATCAGTAGGCATCAAGAATTTGGTTCACTTTCCATTACAAAAATGTAGAAGTCCCTCATGAACTATGGTTCCAACAGCTAAATAAAAATCATGCAAATAAACATAAAAAAAAAAGAAATTTTACACCCATGTAGATATCCTAATGTTGTCAAATTTAAACAATACATATATTTTTAAAAAAGCCTATAAGATTAGGAGGGATTGTACATATCCAATCCCCAAGAGGGTAATAAAACCAACTCAATGGCCATAGGCACAACTGTGGAAAGTAAATATAGAAAGAGGGCATGCCAAGTGGCCCTACACCTCTTAAAAATGAGTCAAATCAAAGGAAGGAGGAAAGATAGCAAATTTAATGCAAATAGACATGGAAGCCTACCTTAGTTCCTTATTTCATCAACTTAAGAACCTATAAAAATGTTTGGGAATGACTAAGTTCCTCCTTATCTAAGCTCTTCCTCAAACTCCTCCTCCTCTTTTTCCTTTTCTCTACTTCCCATTTTATAAATTTCAAATGAACAAAAAATTCTCTCAAGGATTTCATTTATCATATAGTAATAATTAAATTCTCTACAAGCCAATGGGAAGATGACATGTGTCCCTTCCCATCTCTTGGATTATGGTAAAAAAGTCTTCTCCCTCCATAACTCCACTTACAAGTCTATGTGTGTAATCAAGCAAGACCATACCTCAATAATGAACTCACTATCCCATGCCATACATGACACATTATCTAATTCAAAAATTACTCTAAGGCTCCTTTAAGGACTCTCTTATCTTCCTTTTGATCAAAGGGTAAAAAAATTATCAACATAAAACATCTCAAACCTACTTTATGACATTTTAAGAAGTTGGATCTCTCAACACATCTGAGTTTTGAGTAAGAGAAAACCATTTGGCTTATGAGATACATATGAAATGAAATAAAATTTTAAAGAGTACTCATAAGGTTAACATTTAAATGTGAGAATAGTGTCTAAGGGTGGAAAATAGTGATAAATTGGTTAAGGACATCTACACTTCTAACTAGGCCAATAAAAAGGTACAAGTAGTTTAGATGATGTTAGGGACAAGTAGACATGTAACCAATCTACCCATTCTATGCTCACCCAACATAGTCATAATTCACTTGTTGGCCTTCCCTATCACCTGCACAATATTGCACACATAAAATTCCTTACCCTATAAGTCAAAGCTACAAAATATAAGTAATAAAATTGATCTTAATCCCCAAAAAAATCACACAATCTATCTAAGGCATCACATATCAATGGTGATAAATTAATATCAAACATATAAACATATGTATAATCAAATACATTCTCAAGAACACTAGCTCTAGTGTATGGAATTAATATGCACTATAATATATAAAAAATAACACAAGTAAACTGATATCAATACATACAATAATATAATAATCTAAGCATACAACTATACTTGTTTAATAAATACATAAACATATCATAACATATATAATTTGTGTCTTAATCACAAGGATTCAATAACATATAATAGCATTTATAATATCTATCTCAGTCACAAGGACTCAATAACACATAAAGCATGTCTTAACAATATGTGTGTACAACACATGTCTAAAGTAAGCAATATAAAAATAATGGTCTCACATCCCCTCACCTTACTCATAATTCCTTTTGGAAGTCATTGAGGATCAAAAGTCTAGTTTAAAGGATGTTATAACAATCACTAAGAATCTTGTTGACTCAACTAAACATTTTATCTAATTTAATTATCACATATCTCTATTAATAGATCATAAAGTGAAATTAAATACACTTACATAACCAATATTAGAAAACAACCCATCTCCACCACTTTGAGAGTTGTGTAGACACTAGAAAACTATACACTATGGTTATAGATGTCAAAACACCCTTAGACCACCTTGAAACCCCCTAGGAACCCAACCCTGACATTTCAATCACAAACCAGACCTAGCTCTAGTTAGCTTGACCTACTAGATAAACCCACATTTTGACCCAACTTTAACCTTCACCCTTGACCACTGATAGTTGATGGTCTGACCATCGATGGTCACCCTAATCACTGATAGTTAGGTTTTCACTACCTAAACAATAAACTCCCACAATAACCCTAGTTTGATTTTTTATTCTTATCCATTTGTGAATTATGCATGTTAAGACTCAAATTATAATGTGGTGTTGAACCCCTCTTGAACCTACACTTCCACCTCTCCTTTCCTTCTATATAAAGAGAATAGGAGGAGGTGAAAAAAGGGGATTAATTATCAGAACAATTGTCATCAAAACTTTTTGGGCAAGAGATCAAAGCTTCTTATATAGGTATTCTTCTATTTTCCAGTGTCCCAACTCTAGGAATTCTTCAAGCCATCAACTATTAACTATAATCTAAGTATATTGTTCTTGTTTTAAGTTTAAGTTAGTTTCAATAGTTGTACAACTCTATATATTACCTCTTCCACCATAACACCATCTAACCATTCTTAACAACCCAAGTACCAAAACTTTACCTTTGATACTTCTAAGGCTCTCTCTTAACCTTAAAACCATTAAAAAACCTCCAATAACCTACAAAACCTTTTTGAGATCAACCCATAACCTATTCTAAATGGAATCAATACCTATCAAATCCCACAGTGACTGCTGATGGTCACCTTGACTACCAATGGTTGGTAGTCTGATCGTTGATAGTCATCCTAACCACTGATAATAGTTGTGTGACAAAATAAAAACAAGCTATTTTCACCCACCAAACCTTAAACAAATCTCACATTCTGACCTTTAGCCTAATCACAAGACCCTACCCTATTTTCTAAATAATACCCAAGCTATTTAACATTAATATTAATCTTTTTATTGCTATAATTAGTTAAATATATCTTCTTGTATTAAATTTTAGTATCTTATATTATTTATGCAAGTACTTTATAATTTTAAACTTGTTTGTTTAAAAGTGTGGATTGACAGCCTCTAAGGAAGTTCGTGCTTATTGGATCTAGCTAGCATTAGGCAATCTACCCAACTATCTATCTAACCAACCATTTGCTTTAGTGTTGTCTTATTTTAAAGTCATCCTCTTAAGCCAAAGAGGATCTATCTATAATAATCTAATTTAATGTGCACACAATCAAATAGGTTTTTCAAACACACCCATATCTAGTTTCTTCTTCATTTCTTAAAATATAAGCTAAAATTCACTAAAATAGTTATGAGAAAAAAAAGTGAATATGCAACATAAAAACTAAGACTTAGGATCATATTGTCCTTACAACATATATAAAATGAAAAAGTGGGATGATGTATCTTAATATAAAATAGAATCTCATCATACTTACAAACTCTATAGAATATATGTCTCATTCACAAGGACTCAATAACATCTCATAACATATAATTTTTTTTATCTCAATCAAAAAGACTCAATAAAACATAAATATGTTGGAAGTATAGATACTAAGAGGGGGGGATGAATTGGTTGTATTTAAATAGTCCTCCAATGTCACTTAACATTCATGAAGCATTTATTCACTTACATAAATTCAATCAATGCATACATAAGTATATAAATAACATAAGTACATGAGATATATGTGGGAAAAAATCTAGGGGAATAAAAACCACTAAAACACCACTTGGAATATGGTACTATAATTAATGGATCAAAATTTTAGTGAGGCACCAACCCCACAAGGAACACCAACCCCTCACTAGTCAAGCACCAACTCAACTAGTCCTTTAGCAAGATTCAACCTGCAAGGAGGCTCCAAATCCCTAAGTAACTAAGCACCAAATTATATACCTTGTATTTATTATAATACTTGGACAAATATTTCTCACTCAACTAAATATGACCTTATTTTACTCTTCTCACTCTTTAATCTCTTTCAAATAGCCTATTAGGCCTTCTCACTCAACTAACCCTTTCTTTGGTAGAGTTAGGTCTAATGACCTTACTAAAAACCTATAGACACATAGTTATATATTAATATAATATCTAACACAACTCTCTAGTGATCTTAAAACCCTTTACCTATTATCCAAAACTCTATATTCTTCGCTCACTTGCTTAATTCTCTAACTAGTCAAAATAGGCTTATCAGGGCTTCTCTTTATACTTGACTCTTGATCTTAAAAATATTGTTAAAAAAAAGAAATAAAAACACTTGGATAAAAATTTAAATATATTAATACACATGCTTATAAAGTGAAACAATCATTACATAGGTTGGTCACTACCCTTAAGGGCCAAAACCATCATTAGGCCTAATAGAGACCTAATGCAATTAGGCCTTCTCTAAGCACATGTTTCACTTAGACATCCTTAGAACACTTTTAGAATTAAAAAATGGATGAAAAAACTCATATGTCACTTTAATATACCCATGATAATATCATATTATTTCCACAACACCATTTGGATCTTTTCACTCCTTGAACCACCCAATTAGGTCTACTCACAAATAGGCCTTCTTACTGCCAAAAAGTTTGTCTAGTAAATCTGATGCATACACCTAAATTTTACATATAATATAATTAATAAAATGAATTAATATGATATTAATGACCTAAAAACATCAATAGGTGCTATATTATTTACCACACAGACCAAATGGCCTCAAGAACACTCATGTAAAAGGCTTACTTAGAACCATCAAACACTATCAACATACAATCAAGAAAATTTGAATTTCCATACTTTATTATGGACTTATAATGAATATAAATAAATTAAAATTAACATATGATAAATTTATAACACCTTTATGAACATTATATCCTTTAATTCAGTGAAAAATGACTCAATAACATCATTTTCACTCACACACATAAAACTACTTGTAGTATCAAAAACACAGTCATGTAAACTAAGCCTTAGAACATTTGTGTGAATAATTTTATGATATTAAAATTGGTTTAATTTAAAATTAATAATCCATATATATTATTTTTAAATATCTATTTCATGTTTATATATCAATATTGGACTTATAGACCAATCTCACAACTTCAGTCTACACAGACTTCACTATGTTAGATAGACCAGTTTGATGACAAATTTTTACTTTAATATAAGCATCATAAAAAATTATAAACCAAGGGGATAGGAGGAATAGGTATTTAATAATTACCCCATGCATTTATGTCTATCCTTAGTCATCTAAAACCAATCCCTAATCTCATTCTCATTCTCACCTAGTTTTCTTACTATTTTGCTCATTAGGCCCATTTAACGATAGGTCATCTTCCATGACTGGTGTAGAAAATTTTAGGTCTATATCATACTAAAAAAATTTCATGTTATTAAAATAAAATTCTTACACATCATCCTTAATCCATTTGCATGTTTTTACCTAGTCAACCGCACGTACTACATCAAAATTTCTCAAAACAAGGGGTTTCTTGTAGGATTTAGTCATTATCAAGAAAAACCAAAACCACCTTGAAAAACTTGGAAGAGCCCTTTAAATTTTATAAAAATAAAAATATGTCAATAAAACTATTCTGATCCATAAATGACAAGATCTTTCTTATCGGGTCATTATGAGGGGTTTAGGAGGGTTTTGACTGGTTTCCCTTCTTAACAATCCTTCATAAAGGATTTCCCCTCAACTCCAAAACCAATGCCAAGAAAATAAATATAGGGACCTTAAAAATCTTCCATTAAGTGATCAATATCTCATGAAAATTTTACACATGCCAATGAGCACAATAAATTTCTTCTTAGGTTTGCAACACCCCATTCTGTGCACACATAGGACCTTATCACTAGTTTTCATGCTTTATTATTAAAGGAAATGATCTTAAAATTTGTAAACACACTTAAAATAACCTCTCAAACCTATGTAAATGATATCAATATATTTGACACCTTTGTAAATGATCTTGACCCCTCATTAGGCCATTATAGGCCACTTTATACACTAGGCCTTATACTGCCATTCATGCTTAGATCATGATCATGCCTTGAAAATTATTGCACTCTCATAAATCCTAATTAACATGTCATATGACCTCATATCCTACTCATACACTATCAAACTTCATAACACAAGTCTCATATTGATCACCTCAACATGTAACCAGGCTTATGCCTTCTCACTAGGTTTTCATGTGAGGCCTAATCCTCAAGCATTGACCTTGAAAATCATTTAAGGGTTTTTATGCTTCTTGATCATGTTTAAACAACTTTTTATAATTTATCATACATATACTAACATAAATCATCAAGATTTAATATGCTTTTATATAAACACCTTCTCTTAGAACTTAGACTAGGATTATCAACATACTTAGTACACAATAGTAGCTTACCTTGTACCATGATCCTAAATTTGACATGCCAAAAAACTCAAAAGAATTAATTAGGTTAACTTAAAATTATCTCTCATAAGAGAAATAAGAGGCTTTTGTAGACATCAAAAATATGCACATGATGATTTTGAATGTCGTAACTCCCCTGAACCACTTTAAGACCCCCTAGGGCCCCAACTTGACCTTTTGATCAACAACCAAACCTAAGCTTAGTTAGATTGACATAATAACTTAACCCATAATTTTAAATCAATTTGACCTTGAACTTGAATTATAAATGGTTACCCTAACCTTTGACAGTCAACCTGACCGTCGATGATCAAGTTCCACCATCTAAACCAACTTAACTTTCACATCAATCTGACTTGGTTTTCTATAATTAGATTATTTAATTCATGTGCAAGCCAATGCATGCATGAGTTATATTTAGACAAAAATTTTAACCTATTGTTTACATATTGTTACACCTCTCCTTCCTTCCTATAAGAAAAGAGGGGTAAGAGGTGAAAAAGGATCCATCCATGACTTCAAGAGCCTTTACATCTAGAGTTTCCTTATAGGTCACTTCTTCCAACAACCCAATCATATAGCCATCACATCAGAGAGTTGACTTACCACCACCACTTGGATAACAACTAAGTACTATTACTCTACCTGAATCATTCCAAACTCCATCAAGAAGCTAACCACCTCAACCATTCATCTGACCAACCTCAAACAAGCTAAGTATTCATTTTTACTTTGCCAATTACTTTATTTCTATTACGCAATGAACACAACATAAGCCAATCTACCAAAATTTCCTTCTATGATCCCATCAATCTAACCTCTTATTATCCAAGCCCAACACATAGTAACCACTGAGGGTCATCCTAATTGTTGATGGTCTATCCAACTATTTATGGTCATCTCAAGTACCGATAGTCACCTCAACCACTGATAGTCACACCAACCACTGATAGTCACTATGGTAGGAAATAATAACAAGCTATTTTCACCCACTAACCCTTAACTAAATCAAAATTTATTTTTATCTACTTATTCATAGACCCCTTACCTATTTTATAAACCACATCCATCCTATTTATCATTAGTATTGACCCACTTATTGCTATATTAGCCATTTTAGTCTATTTATTTATCAAGCATTTCTTGTATTCAATTTCAATATCTTCTATGATTAATGAAAGTACTTTATCTTTTATTTTCTAAACTTAATTGTTTAAAACATGTGAATTGATATCCCCTGAGGAAGATCTTGCTTTCTATATCTAGATAGCGCTAGGCAATCCACCTAACTATCTATCTAACCAACCATTTGCTTCATTGTTATCTTATTTATAGGTCATTCATCCCTAGTAAAAGAGGATCTCTTTACAAACATTTGATTCAATACACACACAACCAAACAGGTTCTTCTAACATACCCGTATCTAGTTTCTTTCTTCTTCTTTCCTTAGAATATAAGCTAAAATTCTCTTAAATATTCTGGCATGCCTGATGGGACCTTGAGTCTCTACTCAAGTTCTTTTTATTTGCGTCTACATGCTCTTATCCCTATTTTGTGCTCATAAATGAAATTAAAATTTCTTTTGGGTTTAAAATTAACTTCATACATTAGTTTCTTGAAATTATAGCTCACTTAGATAAAATCAAAGTAATTTGATCATAGAAACACTTGTATCACACACACAAACCAAACCACCTACATCAATCAAACATATAAACAACTTGACATAAGGCCCAACTAGGATTTCATCACCTAGTAATCACCTTACCATTTCTCATCAATCCTAATTGGAGGTCATTATCAAGGGGAGAACCAACTCAATTCTTTATTTGAGTATAAACTCTAAAAATCAATATATATTAGCTAAGCACCTGACACCCTTATCATTGCAGTGTGTGAAGTGAGGGTATAGGCCCCAATACCAAGCCATGTATTGATCTCCAATACATATCCTTTTGAGAGCCCGAACAACCTAAAACTAGCCATAACCTTCTTTTCTAATACCCGTTCTACAACCCAATTTCAATCACACAATTTATTACAAAGCTTAAGGCATAAGCCAAAAGAGAGACAAAATAAATTTAGGACTTAACATTTTTTTTTAATGTGTGTTTGATTTCCTTGCTCATTTCTTGTCTTCATTTTTTTTGAGTGGTGAGATTATTTTTGTATCTTCTCTCCCTTATCTTGTATGGTTGTAACTCACTGGCAGTGAAAAAATCTGGTGGAATGTAACCCATCACCAAACCAATCAACCACTTCTACCTCCTCACCCATGGAGTACATCTCTAAACTAGAAGAATCTCTTTGCCCTTAAAGAAGTCCTTCCTTCCCTTGTATAGTTCCCCAAAGAGATATAAACTTTTCCACCTTATTAGATAACAATCCTATGGCCCTTCAACATTATCTTAACACCATGCCTCACCATACCCCTGATTCAGTTCCACCTATGGACCCATCTTATGGCATGCCTTCCCACTTTCTAGGGAACCCTTCCACTACCACAATCACCACCCAAATATTTAACACCCAAGAATCTTCATCCACCAATAATCCCTTTTGATACTACTTTGGTAAACCAACCTACCCAATAAACCAACACCCTTATGCTTTCCACCCTTGTAAACAACTCCTCTACCATAGGAGTAACCCAAGTATTAACCACATACACTCTATTTACTTGGGAGCACCTACTACTAAAATTTACAACTTTCCTTTAGCTACTCCCAATCCATTAATCACTACACTTCAAAATCTTGTGGTGTCTATACCTTCTACCTTACCACCAATCATTACAAAGGTCACCACCTTTACTTTGGTTAAAAACCTAACCACATATCCTACCCAACCCACCTTAAACTCTCAATATGTTCCCATCATGCCCAACTTGGGTTACATCCTTAACCCAAAAGGTTATGTACCTCTACCTATTACCCAACCACTTACATCCACCTACCCCTACATAGCATCCACCCAACCACCTATGTCCATATATCAATATGTGATAGCTTCTTAGCTTCCTACCAACACTCAATATATTAACCAACCACAACCATATTATTCACCTCACAATTTTTTAGGTACACAATCCCAAATATATCTAATGAAAATGCTCATGGATAAAATGACTACTTTAGAGTCATGCATCTTTGGTGCTCACAATATTTTATCATATGACTAGATTTGTAATGAACCCATTCACCCATATATCCCTATCAGACCATATTATCCTAGGTGGGAACTTCCCAAGTTTTCTAAGTTTTAGAGTAAGGAGGATCCCCAACAACACCGGCACTTGTGTTATTTGATTGCCTATAATGATGCTCTCCTTCTTTGCACTTTTCCTATGTCTTTATCAAGGCTGGCATTGGATTGGTATAGTGACTTAACCAAACATTCCATCTTCTCTTTCACCTAGCTATCTCAAACTTTATTGGATCAATTTTCAATAAAAATCTCCAAGAATGTTTCCATCACTGACCTTTACTGTATCCAACAATTTGATGATGAATATATTGCTGATTTTGTATCCCACTGGAGAAGCTTAATCAATCAACTTTCCTTCTCTTTACCCCAACATAAACTAATATAATTTTCACTTGGGAATTTACCAAGAAAATCTCTTCTACATTTCATGTGAAGAGCTTTAGAACCTCTAACAAAGCTTTTACCATGGCGTGTAAGCTAGAAAATACAGCCATCAATGAAGGAAAGTTAAAGTTGAAAAACAAAAACTCTACCTAGAAAACCAATGAGGCCTCTTCCTCTAAACCAAGTAACCAAACCAATACCAATACCAAAATCAAGGGAACTATAAATGTGTTTGACCTTAAGACCACTCCTCCACCATCTATCAATTAACCAAACTCGTCTAATTCCTCAAAACAAAACACAATAAACCAAAACTAAAACAATCAGAAGCAATTTAATCTGCTTGGGGAATCTTATGTTTTGGTCTTGGAGAAGTTGCTGAAAGCTAATATCATACAACTTGTACCTAGTTGGTATAATGATAACTACCTATGTACTTTTCATCGAGCAGTTGGGCATGATGTTAGTAGGTGTAATACCTTTAAAACTGTTATCCAAACCCTCATTGATAAGGGGGAACTTGTGTTGGAAAACCCTAATTCACCTCCAAACTAAGCCTTTGGCATTTTTAGACAAACTTTTCCCAATAATTCACCTACCAAAAATGAGAGAAACATAGCTGAGTCTTCTCATGATGCCCATACCATCAATATGGTTCTTGACATGCTCATTGCTGAAGAACCTACTACCCAATCTACCTATTCTTCACCCTCTCCACTTATCGAGATATAAGAATTACCTTCTCTTCCTTTGCATACCCAAACCATGGAAGTCACTTTTTCTCTTCCTCTAATTATTTAGGTAGTGGATTAATCAACCCCTCCTTTAACTGACATACCAAAGCAAGCAACCATCACCACTTTACCTCCTTCCTTAGCTACAAAACAATTCACTCCCATTTTGGAGATCATTCCCAAGGAAGAGATCACCATACCTGCATCTCCTATAGATCAACCACCCATCCAAACCTTACATCCTTTGATTAAGGAAAAGGGTGAGGTTATCATCCTCCTTTCTCAATCTATGGGTTTATCTTTTAAACCCATTGCCTAGGGGACAAGACCAGTCTATAAACTATTCTTTAGATTAGTTTAAAGATTTGAATTTGTCTCCAAACTTGACTTAGATCAGGCTACTTTTTGGCAGCAACTAGGGCTCCCTTAAATCACCAAACAAGAACCTCCAACCACATCTTTGATAGATCAACCCACCACTTATATTATACAACCCACTATCATATCAACTAAACCAAGCAAAAAATATACCAACCCAACATCCCTTAACCATCCAAAACAACTAAACCCTAGATAAATAAATATTCTATCACTTTAACCAAACCAACCAAAAACTTGGCATATTCCCTACACAAAGCCTTAATCACCCATTTATGAAAGTGGAAATAACCTCACCATACCCACCAACCAAGCACCAAAACAAATCAACCAAGGAGGTAAAGCCACCAAAAGACTAGAAAGCTAGAACTATACCACCCTCAACTTTGTTGTCTATTTTGGGGCTTCATCCATCTACTTTGATTAAGAATCCAACTATCTTAACCAAAACCCAAACACCACTCTTAGTTATGCCATCACTCTTGCTTTCTAACACACCCATCTATATTGATCCATCAATAACCAAACTAACTACCTTAACATCTTCTACATCTAACTTATCAACATCTTTACCTAAACCAAAATCATAAATTAAGAACACCACCTTACCCAAGACCTATACCACCAAGCCTATTTATAAAAATATTTCTATCTCACCAACAAAGGCCAAAACCTCTAAACCCTCTCCACCTCTAGCCAAATATTACTCAACTATTTTCCAAAGGTTATTGCAAGCTTCTTGATTGACCTTATCTCCTATTAGGCCTTTTAACCCTATAGGTATAAAACACATCTAGTATAATGACCTCCAAGTATTCTCCTATCATAGGACACTTAGGCATGACATGAAAGATTGTAAAGCTCTCTAAAACATAATCCATAAACTCTATGATGAGGATGATCTATTAATAGATGAACCTACCACGAACCCACTACCAATCCAACAAATAATAACCACTAACCAACCCTACCTACTCCACCACCTTCACCTTAGAGTGATGGGGAATCAAACCAATCTCTTACCCCAAGTCTTCCCTCTATTCATACTATCCATGTGGTCACATGATCACATGCTCAACAAAAAGATAAGGGGAAGGCTAAAATAACCATCCCATGGACATACCCATCTTCCACCTCCCAACCAAGTCAAATTTAAGTGCCTTCACCTTTAGCCAAACCCAAGGTATCTATCTTGGGTACCTTTCAATCCAATCCCTCCAAATCAATCATGAGAGTGGTACTTAAAAAACTTCACCAAACCCAGGCAAAGATGAGCCTATATGAGTTGATTTCTACCACACCTAATCATCACCAAGAAATGATAGAGGCATTTCAATCAATAGAGGTCTAACTTGAAGACCCTCAACCTCTGGCAACCTGTGTTGGTGGTCTCCAAATTTCTAACCTTGTCACCTTCAAGGAACCAAAAGCACCTTCTATCCACCTTGATGACCCCGATCCTCCTATTTTCATCACTACCTACATCAACCAAACTTGGCATCAAATAGGTCATGATTAATGGGGGATCCAACATTAATATCATCTCCTCTCATGCCTATGATTAAATTAAACTACCAAACAATGTCATGTCTAAAACCTCAGACATCATTCGATCTTTTGATGACACCATGACCACTACTCTAGGAAATGTTGTCTGTCATATCCATCTAAGACATCATACACTCCTTGAACACTTCTATGTAGTGAAAGGTGACTTATAGTATAACATTTTGTTGGGATAACCTTAGATCCTCTTCATGGGTTGTGTACCCTCTACCCTTCATTATTGCATCAAATTTGAGCATGATGGTTAGGTTGTCACTATACAAGCTGGTCCCCCAGTTCCCTTTCATCATTAAACATGACTTATTAACCCAAAAACATCCTCCTACCTCCATTTAACACACCCTCATTATCTAAAGACAATCCCTCAACCATGAAGGATGAAGCCATATCTCTTTCAAAAAATGAGGCATCTACTAGCTCATCCATCCCCTCAGAGCAAATCCCCACTACAGACCACTTGGAATCCACATTTCAACATCTTTCACTTGGGGATTATCACCTCCTCACTTTTGATGCTTTCCCTACTCCCTAAAAATATGGGAAACTTGACCACTAACTTAATTATGACCCTAATATCAGAACCATTGTCCCTTTCAGGCTTTCAAACTATCAAACCCATTTCATCTATGGAGGATTTTATAAACCCCTTAGGGCTTCTATCACCTCTTTTTTACCTTGACTATTCACCTCTATCTTCTCTTACCTAGATAAACTAGAGTTTGCCAATACATACCTCCACCAGTGTGCTTGGAATGGATTTGGTCTTGAATGATATGAAAATAGGTCATACAAGTTGATTTCAATTAAAAATAGAAAATGTCATGAGAAATGTGGCCTCATCTTCATTCCACCCACAAAGAAAACCAAATTACCTATCTCCACCATTGTTGAGGAAGACATCCCTTCCTCACCAACCTCTTCTCCACTCAAGTGTGAGGATGATGAAATCATCCCACCTAACTTTTTTTTCATCAACATGATCAACCTCAGACCCCTATTTTATGAAAAGGATGGGGAAACCATAATGATCCCTTTGAACCATCTTGAGATGATAGGACATGACTCTCTTACCACTAATATCATTCGATGTTAGGATGATGATTCCATTCTCACTTATCTTGGTGCATCAAATTCTTCCATCTATAAATCTCTACCCTTGAATACTTCAAGCATGTTGATCAAATCCACCATAGATATTAACTTGGGCACTCCAGACACCCCTCATATTGTCAAAATTGGCTAATCACTTAATTTTAAAGAACTTTAGGATTTCCCCTTCTTTTTAAAAGACTATAACATATCATTTTCTTGGTCTTATAGAAACATGCCATGAATTGACCCATCTATAGCTACCCATAATATAGTCACTAACCATGATGCTAAACTTGTTAAGTAGAAAATTTGATGAAAGCACCCTCACATAGCCCTTTTCATCAAAAAAGAGCTTCAATGTCTCCCTTTTGTCAATTTTATTCAACCCATTGACTATTCCTAATGGGTCTCAAATATCGTGCCTATCAATAAAGCTAAAGGATGAATACACATTTATGTGGACTTTCATGACCTCAACCTTTCTTTCCCACAAGATGACTTTCCTCTATGAAGCATCAACCAACTAGTTGATCTTATAACTAACCATAAGATGTTATCTCGCATAGATGGATTCTCTAATTACAATTAGATCTTAATTACCCCTAAAGATCAACATAAAACTACCTTTATCACCACATGGGGGACCTTCTACTATAGGGTCATTCCTTTCTAACTAATTTTTTTTGGTGCAACCTCCAATGTGTCATGACTTACATCTTCCATGACCTTATCCACAAAATTGTCAAGGACTATGTGGATGACCTTATTTGGAAATCCAATATCATAAGGATCATTTGACCATTCTCAAAATTATCATTGAGCGAATCATCCATTACCATGTCTACCTTAACCCTAAGAAGTGCATTTTTGGGGTTTTATAAGAAATCTCCTTGGATTTATCATTTCCCTTTGGATAATCGAAGTTGATCTTTCCAAAATCAAAGCAATCCTTGACATGCTTCCTCTAATCAACCTAAAGTAACTCCATAGTTTGTAAGGGAATTTAAAATACATTCATCACTTTATCTCTCAGTTCTCAAACCAATGCCAACCCTTCCACCACCTTATGAAGAAGGATTTCTCTTTTAAGTGGAATGACAATTGTCAAAAGGCCTTTGATTCACTCAAAGAGTACCTTTTATCCCCACATATCCTCACCTCTGCCAAGGATGACCAACCTTTATAACTTTATATCTCCACCACCAACCACTCCCTAGGAGAAATGGTTGCTCATATAGATGAAAAACACAAATAACAAACTATCTACTACATCAACTACATGTTTTTGAGTATGAGACTCGGTACACCCATACCGAGAGACTTTGCCTTGCCCTAGTCATTATGGCCACTAAACTCTTCCACTAACTTCTTAACCACAAAACAGATGTCATAACCAATAAAGACCCACTCAAGTATATGTACTCCAAGCCATACCAAAACCAATGTATGGCCAAATGGCTCATGATTTTAGCTAAGTTTGACCTTGATTTTCTTTAGCAAAAATTAATTAAAGGACAAGTCATTGTCAACTAATTGGTTGACCCCCTCCTCTTGAGTTTCTTGATGAGTTCATCACAACCCTCTCTTAAGAAGACTTCACCTATCAAGTAACCATATTCTTCGATGGATCAAAGTGTCAGCATGGTGGGGGATCCAACATCATCCTTATCCCCCTTCACAGTGAGCTTCTTCTTTTATATTTCAAGATAGATTTTGAATGTACCAATAATATGGCTGAGTATGAAGCCCTAATCATAGGCCTTCAAATTAAATTAACCTTAGGAGTCAATACGATCAACATCTTTGGTGACTCTCAACTAGTGGTTAATCAAATCAATGACTCTTACTAGTATAAGAATGATGTTTTACAACAATACAAACAAGTAGTTGATGATCTCTTAACATCAAGTAACACTATCATATCTGATCCACCCCACAATCTACCAAAAGGTTTTTTGACACCATGGCTTACATCACCTCTCAAATCCCATCTACACCCTATTACCCTAAGCTATCTATCATTATCCACAGACTTACCTAGTCTTCTTATGTCAAACTAGATTATCTCACCATCTTTAATTTACAGGAGACCCAACTTGATCTTTGATATTAACACAGCTTTTAATATCTTAAACTTACCATCATTCCTTTTGGTCTTTCCAAGAATGTTTGAAGAGCATTTATCTAGAGTACCTCATGTTATACCATTATGGGAGAAATACTTTATAAACACAGATTTGATGGTCTCCTCTTCCATTGCCTATGTAGTCATGAAGCCTCTCATGCTATCAAGGAAACACATGATGGGATTTTTGAGGGACACTTTAGTTGCCTTGCCATGGCTAAAGTCATCCTTCACCTTGGCTATTATTGGCATAACCTTATTCAAGACTATTATGATTATGTGAAAAAGTGTGTTAAGTGTTAACAACATGCCAATTTGCATCACACACCTAGCCATAGGCTTCATGTATCCATTGATTTTTGGCCCTTCTCATAATGGAGTTTGGATCTTATTGGTAAAATTAACCCTTCATCTTCATAGTGACACCATTCTATCATCACAATGACTAAATATTTTATGAAATGGGTAGAGGCTATTCCTTTAGTCTCTGCCAAAGAGGAAAAGATTATCAACTTCATCAACCATCATATCATCTTCCATTTTAGTGTTCCTCATAAAATTATCACTGACAATGGAAAATATTAAAAAAAAAGAGTCTAGGGTCCTTATTATGCATTCAGTATTAAGTTAAGTTTCTCATTGCCCTATTTCCCTCAAGCAAATGGTCATCTAGAAGCCTCTAAAAAAACTCTTAACAACATGCTCACTAAAATGGTCAATGAATCTAGTCAAGATTGGCATTTGCACATCCCCTTTGCCTTATGGGCCTATCATACTAAAATTCAAACCCCTATGGGTGCTACACCATTTTCCCTTGTGTTTAGAGTGGAGGCTATCTTACCTCTCGAGGTCTAAATTCTATCTCTTTGCATATCTTTGAAAAAGCTCATTTTTAAACATGATTATCACCAACACCATTTAGCCTACCTTGAACTACTTGATGAAAGTTATTTAGCTTCCCTCACCCACCTTCATGTCTATTAAGAATGAATCAAATAGACCTATAACAAACACATTAAAGTGAGAGAATTCAATATCAGAGACCTTGTCCTAAAGTAAAACCAACATGTCACTAATATGAAGAAAAACAAGTGGGGCAAGTTTAATTCCAATTGGCTTGGACCTTATATCATCACCCATAAATATGGATCGAGAGCTTATTGGTTATCCTCTCTTAAGGGAAACCCAAAACTTGAGCCCGTTAATGCTTCACATCTACATCTTTTCTTTTGTTAAAAGGGATCAAACACACCTTTTGCCTAACTTAAGCTCATCCCTTACTTTCAAACCACATTCATCTCCGTATTTGAGGGGCAACTAATTAAAACTGAATCATGTGATTATTTTAATAATCATAGCCTAATATTAAACAATGGGTACCATGGCTCTACCCATGGTATGATTCTCATGGTACTTTCCACCCCTTTTCCTAGGATGGATTCCCATGGTCATTTTCACCTAAACCTCTTTACACTTAATCAACCTTCTTATGATTTTAGTTTTACCTTCATAAAGGTCAACCTTTGAGCCTATATAAGTAAGTCTATGTCAAGATAAATCAAAATCAAAAGAAAATTCATAACCAAAAATAATCATGGGTCATCCCTAGCATTCACAGACTGCTCCCTCAAAGGACAATTACCATAAATATATACAAATTGATACAAGTAAGGTGGCATACTCCCTTAAAGGATAGTTATCAAAAGGCATTATACAAAGCACACAAACTTATACCACTCTCTTGAAGGATGGATGAGTAAAGCATTTGTCAAAGTGAGCAATTAATTGGAAGCTTCGCACATTGATTAGATTCCCCAACCCTCCCAAGTAATAAAAAAATAAGTAAAAGACCCATTATTGAGCAAAAACAAAAGAAATTTTGAAAGCCACATTCGGCTCTCATGAGTAGACTTCCTACATCGACCAGTCTACACTTTGTATGACATAGACTTATTTATACTGGCTCTTTGGTAACCTATAAAAGAGGCATACTAGTATCATAAGAAGGTTCCATTTTCATCCATCTCCCCTTTATAAACTATAAAGCAAGGGATTTTTGATCTCACTTGACATTATGTGATCAAGACACATTTTTAACTAACTAATGAATGCTAATGCAAAGCATTAAAATGGCTTATGTTCCTTAAGCCAATCTAACTTCAGATTTTGTTTTAGTCCTTGCCAAAGAAGAAACATCATTCCCTCCTCTTATCCTTTCATAACTGGTTGATATGTATTCACTTGGACATTTGTCTCTTAGTTACCTTCTCATTCTTATATCTAAGGTTGTTATTCAACTTACTTTATGTGTTTTACCTTAAGCACAATGACCATAACCATAAACATATCACATCATATCAACATATATCATGAGTCAAAATATACATCATTAGCATAAACAATGTCCATAAACATAACCATCAACATTATATTAACATTTTACCATCCATGAACAATAAAGCAATAAAACCATTTTCACCACATGTCTAAATCTAAATAAGGAAACATATATTCATTGAAATTTAGCATGTCATAACATCATCATAACCATACATTTTATAAACATCATCACAAACATAAAAAAAATGCATCTCATCAATGCCTAGCTAAGTGAGTTTACATCAGTATCCATATCCATAACATAAGCATAATCAATATAGCATCATCAATCATCAACACAACTATAATTAACATCATGAACATAAAACATGAATCAAAAACCATGAATGATAAGTAATAAATGAGGATCATATCTTTAAATCATGAGTCTATCATCCATAACATCATAATGTATACAAAAATCTACATGTCTCTCTTTCTCAAAATATACATCTCATTGCATCATCTTGTAAGCTGGTATCAAAATGATATACAATAAAATTTAATATTTCATAGCTATGTCATGAATATACCCCTAGGGCATCACTTCCTCTTGGGGCCTATCCTCTCGAGGTCCCTACTTGTCCACCTATAGAAGCAACCCACTAACTTGGTGTCACCATGCTAGCACCCCCTACCAAACTAGATCTACACTCACCCCATCAAGGTTCATCTAGAGAATGTCTTAGGATTATGGCCTCATAATAGCATATCTCCTCCACTATGGATAGATACCATGCCATAGGGATAGTCTCTGGTGGTCTTATAGATGTTATAGTTCCTCCTCTAGTGTGTCTCAATGAGTTTCTCTCTTGGGTAACCAAGGCTAGTGTAGCTTTAGCCTGGTCTCTCTCACTTATAACTATAGGTATCTGACCTTATGCTATAGCTATTTAACCTTATAAAGCTACCACCTAAGCTTCTACTATGGTTAGCACCATTCTTGCCTATGCACCTAGGGCAACCCCTATACCTATGCTTGTTGACCTCTACCAATTGGGTCAACATCCATAGGCTTCTTGCCACCACCATCACCACCAAAATTTTCTACTACATATAGTGATTGGTACCATGTAGGGTAACCATCTACAAATCTCACATTATCTATCTCAGCCCTATCTAATAACTCCTCATGATCAAGAAAAATCTAAATAGGCTATGGCTCTAGGAGAAGAACCTCTACATCTTCCTGCCTATACCTTGGGAATAGACCTAGAATCCCCTATATCAAGCCAAAATATCATTATACCCTATCAAATGGGATGAAATTTGCCTCACCATCCCTCTTGTTAGAGATCCACTTATAGCTCTATAGGGATAGTGTATATCTCTTATATCCATCCTAATTTGTAAACTTGATGTATGACCTCTAAATCACATCACCAACAACCAAGGCCTCTAGTGCACCTATAAACCAATATGTATCATTTAACCCACCTCTTACTCCTATGAGGGTAAAATTAGCTATCTACCTCATAAAGCTGATTCTGAACCCCATCTAGGCATAACCCTCCCACAACAATAACACATCAAGCAAATACCACATTCAAATTCCTTTGTAAAATTCAAAACTAAACTATCAATTTAATGCAACCCCTACCTCATTCCTTGATCATTATCAAGGAGGAATCTTGGGACCCACTACCCAACCACATCCTCATCCACCCTACATCCAGGCTCAATCACTCTGTAATACTTCGGTCCACTTAGTCCACTCAATTAATCTAACTCAATACCTCACCCAACCAATCACTCACCCTTAGCAAACAAACTTCACCAAAAAATTCCAAAACATAATTCATCAAAGTTAATAAGTTCAAATGGTCAGGGTCTTACCTCCACCTCTTAATTCCAAAACATAATTCACTTTTTACCTCCACCTTTTTAGGGTCTTATACCTAACCACCAATTGGTCAGGGTGCTGTTGATGATTGACTTCAAGACCCCTAACCTTCGACAGTGAGGATGTTAGACCTTTTTTTGGTTTTATCCCTAGAAATAAATTTTTTATCACCCACACCATGTGCCCACCCATAGAAATCACCTTCTCTACCAACCAACCACCTCATCACCTTTCCATTACTCCATTTTGGCCCAAACTAGTGCACATTTTGTGATGACTTTTACCTGGTCCTTTTGATCACAATGACAACAATTGCCATGTCGACTTATTTTTGAGCTTGTGCTACCTTACACACACTAGACCCACTTGTGTCTTCACAAAATTTGAGTAGGTTGTGGCTCTAGGAGAAGAGGATCTGCATCCTCCTACTTATACCTTAGGAATAGACCTAGAATCCCCTATATCAATCCAAAATATCCTTGTACCTATCAAATGGGATGAGCTCTGCCTCACCATCCCCCTTGTCAAAGATCCACCTATAGCTCTATAGGGATAGTGTATATCTCTTATATCCATTCCAATTTGGAAATTTGATAAATGGCCTCCAAATCACATCACCAACAAATAAGGCCTCTAGTGCACCTCTAAACTAGTCTATATCATTTAGCCCACCTCCTACTCCTATGAGGGTAAAATTAGCTATCTACCTCATAAAGCTAACTTTGAAGTCCATCTAGGCATAACCCTCCCACAATAATAACAGATCAAGCAAATACCACATTCAAATGCCTTTGCAAAATTCAAAACTAAACTATCAATTTAATGCAACCCATACCTCATTCCTTGATCATTATTGAGGAGAAATCTTGGGACCCACTACCCAACCATGTCCTCATCCACCCTATATCCTAGCTCGATCACTCTCCAACACTCTAGTTAACTCAATCTACTTGATCAATCCAACTCAACACCTCACCCAACCAATAACTCACCCTTAACAAACAACCTTTACCACAAAATTCCAAAACACAAGTCATCAAAGTCAATAAGCTCAAATGAGTGAAATGGCCCTTGAATTCAATTTTTACCTCCACCCTTTTAGGGTTTTGTACCTAACCACCAATGGTTAGGGTGACCATTGATGATTGAATTTAAGACCCTTGACCATTGATTGTGAGGATGTCAAACCTTTTTTTGGTTTTGTCCCTAGCAACAACTTTTTTGACACCCACACCATGTGCCCACCCATGGAAATCACCTTCTCCACCAACCAAACACCTCATCACCTTGCCATTACTCCATTTTGGCCCAAACTAGTGCATGTTTTGTGATGACTTTTGCCTGGTCCTTTTGATCACAATGACAACAATTACAATTTTGACTTATTTTTGAACTTGTGCTACCTTGTACACACCAGACCCACTTGTGTCTTCTTAAGAGTACTTCCTACCTTAGATAACGGTGACTAAACTTGACCAGTTTATGTTTTCTTGGGAGCACTTCCTACCTTAGATAACCATAGACACATATAACTTACCTAGGGAACTTTCATTTACTAGTGTACCCAGCTGCCACACCTAAATGCAGTCATATCAACCATTTATCACTTATCCTTCTAACACCAACCTTTATTTTTACCAACTATGGTAACCTAGTCAATGCATGATCTTGGCTATCATACTTTTGTCACACTTTGTGCACATGTTTACAATATAGTGCCCAACCTCTAACATTCACATTTCATCACCACCTCACCCACTCATCAAAGTAACACTTGATTATGTTTCACTTCATCACTTCTTAGTTTGAGGGGGAACACCTTCTCCCATGCTTGAGGCAACTAAACCTTTGACCCATACTCCATTTTTGTTTTTCATCTCATCGATACAAACTACATAATAAAAAGGGGAAAAATGTAGACACTAAAAATCCACACATGATGGTTTTGAATGTCTCAACTCCTGTAGACCATTTTAGGACCCATGAGGGCCCCAACTTGACCTTTTGACTAGCAACCAAACCTAATACTAGCTATATTGACCTACTAATTTAACCCATCCTTTTAACTCAACTTGACCTTGACATTCAAGCATTGATGACAACCCTAGCCATCAATGATCAACCTAACTACCAACGGTCAGGTTCTACCATCTAAACCAACTTAACTTTCACATCACTCTAACTTGATTTTATATAATTAGATTATCTAATTTGTGTGCAAGCCAATGCATGCATAAGTTATATTTAGATAGAAAATTGAACCTCTTGTTTACGTATTATTTCACCTCTCCTTCTTTCCTATAAGAAGAGAGGGGCAAAAGGTGAAAAATGATCCATCCACGACTTCAAGAGCCTTTGCATATAGAGTTTATTTATAGGTCACTTCTTTTAGTAACCCAATGATCTATCCATCATGTTAGAGAGCCAACTTACCACTACCCCTCAGCTAAAAACCAAGTACCATTACTTTGCTAAAATCATGCCAAACTCCATCAATGAGCCAACCACCTCAACCATTCATCTAACTAACCTATGGTAAGCTAAGTATTTATTTTCAATATGTCAATTACTTTGTTTCCATTTCATAATTAGTACAACATAAACCAATATCCTAGAATTGCCTTCTATGATCCTACCAATTTGACCTCTTATCAACCAATCCCAACACATAGTAAATATCAATAGTCATCTTGAATATCGATGGTCTATCCAACTACTGATGATCATCTTAACCACTGACGATCACCTCAACTACTGATGGTCACACCAACTATCGATGATCACTATGATAGAAAATAACAACAAGCTATTTTAACCAACCTACCCTCAACTGAATCTAATTTTCTTTTTGTCTACCTATTCATAGACCCTCGAGCTATTTTTTGAACCACACCCAACCTATTTAGCATTAGTATTGACCTGTTTATTGATATATTGGCCATTTTAGTCTATTTATTTATCAATCATTTCTTGTATTTAATTTCAGTATCTTCTATGATTAATGCAAGTAAGTTATCTTCTAGTTTCTAAACTTAATTATTTTAAAAGTGTGGATTGACAACCCTCAAGGAAGGAAGCTATTGATTTTGGGATCTAGCTAGTGCTAGGAAATCCACCCAATTATCTATCTAAATTACTATTTGCTTTAGTAATATCTTATTTACAAGTCATTCTTCCACAACAAAAGAGGAGCTCTCTATAATCATCTGATTCAACATGCACACAATTAAATAGGTTTTTCTACCATACCATTACCTAGTTTATTTCTTCTTCCTTCCTTTAAATATAAGCTAAAATTATCTAGAATAGTTACCTTTAAATTTTATCTTGTCATGAGATTTATTTGACACATATCATATTACAATACATGACCTCAACTCTGACCTTGAAAAAAATGACATCTGTCTTGACTTTGACATCAATGCCAATAACAATGCTTAAAAAAAAACAATAGGAATAATACCTCAATAATCTCCCCCTTTGTAATTGATGGAAAACATCCTAATATAGAAAATATTTCTTATTACCTCAGGCTAAATCTTTTTTGATGCTTGGTATTTCTTCCAAATAGGAACTTTATCCCCCTTTGACATTAATGACAAAGGTCAATGTTCTTTGTAACTTATCTAATCTTTGGACTTGAACCAATACATATTTTATTTTTCAAAGATTTTAACATATATTAGGTTTACATACCTGCACTTTGAGCATGATTGACTCCCCTTATCTCTATGAGAGTTTAATTTTTTTTTAAAACTATGACTTGGTTTGATCAAGTCATCATGTAAAATCTTTATGACCTGTCTCTTATGATCACACCTATAATATAATCTTGTTTGAACCTTGAATTTGAATGTTACCAAAGATCATAAAACTCTCCCTCATGACCAAGAATCCTTCATGCCTCTTGATTACTAGTTCAGTGCCTCCATGAAGCCTAATGGAGTCACCTATGCTCTAGTGAATTAGGACAACACAAACTTAGGATATTCCTAGATCTCCATGTCCTTGCTGGACTAAACTTTCTTCATGATCCTCTTAGGTTTGAATAGTTATTTTGACTTGAATTTTGTAATCTCTTATTATACACCAATATGACTTGATCTATTTGACTTGACTTATTCATCCATAATATGAGATAATAAGAATAATTATTAGCACTCCTTTACATCTTGACTATGCTCTACCATGGAAAATAGTACACTTGGGCTTGTAAAATGGTCATCAACTTTAACTACCTTAGGTTTCCACTTACTATCTTATCTTCTTTCTTGTACTCTAGGAGACTTAACTTGCTTGTTTTGTCTTGAGATATCATGATTATAGTATTTTTCAATATGACCAACCTTATGAAAATTGAAACATATTATTCCTCTTGATAGAAACACACTATGATCCATACCTCTTGACTTATGACTTTCGTCATAGTTCCATGTATATTCATTCTTGAAAAGCCTTCTAAAATGCCTTTCTCTATGATCAAATTGGTTACATTAATAACAATAGCCATTATAAGGATTATCATATCATATGGTATTAGAATTCTTGATAGTATTATCCTTCATTCTATCATCACCCTCATTTTTTTATTGATCATTGACCTTTTTGATCACATTACTATTCTTATTTTGGTCTTCATTAAAACCAAGGCCTATTTTGTCATTAGGAGACTTTTAACTACTCAGAATGTTGTCTAGGTCATTATCACCCTTTTCAAACCTCAAAAAGGACTTGAAATATTTGATGCTTGTTTTAATTCAGCTTTGAAAGAGTTCATTTCAGCTATATACCTTTCACATTCATCTTATTTGGCCTCTAGTCCTATAGTCACACTTTCAAGTTGAATTTCCACCTATTTGACTATTTCCTCTTGTTCTTTTGAGTTGTTACTTAGTCTAGATTCAAACAAGTTGATTTGATATTCATAATATTTGATAAGAGACCTCATTACCCTATTATTTTTCTTTACCATCTTTAATTTTTCTAGAGTGTTCATCAACTCAACCTCAAAGTCTAACTCATCTACTTATTCATTTGAATCATCAACAACACCTCCAATCTAAATGGAATCTTCTTGATTTGAATAACTTACTTCTTCAACCATAAATAGAAATTCATTGACATCAGGTCCATCATATTCATGATCACTCATATAATCACTTCTCTCACTCTCATAAGATGAGCTACAATATTCCTTGGTGTAGAAACTTCTTTTATTTTTGGAAAACTTCTTTTTATCATCATATTTTCTTTAGATTTTATTGCTCTAATTAGACTTGTAGGACCTTTTATCATCATCATGAACTTTATAATGATCTTCACCATATTATATTTATGATTATGAGGGCACTTGTTAGAAAAGTGCCCAATCTCTCCATGATTGAAACATTTAAAAGGCAATTTGCCCTTATATCTATCTGAGCCTATATTCAACTTTATTACAAAAATAAATATAAACTCATCATCATAAATATCAGATTAATCATTATATTTTACTTTCTTACCTTGTCTATTCTTCATTTTTTTCTTATTTTCTACCTTGAATGTAGCTTCCTTCTTTACAGGTCTTCCTTCCTTTGTCCTCATCTCATAGGCTATTAAGGTGCCATGAAGTCCATCCATATCTAGCTTGTATAGATTTTAAAATTTTTCAAAAAAAGACACCTTAGAATAAAATTTGGTAGTTATAGACGTCAATACCTTTTGAACAATAGTAGACTCTTTCAACTCTTCACCTATACCTCTTATGATGTTGACCACTTCATCAACTCTTAGCAAGGAGGATGCAATGGTCTCATCTTCATTCATTTTTAGGCTTTCAAATTGTATTTTATAGGTCTATAGTTTGGCCAATTTTAACTTGGAGTATCATTTATAAATAGTATTCAACTTGTCCCATATCTCTTTGGTAGACATACGATGCATCACTTTCACAACTTTTGCCTCTGATAGGCTACACATAATACCATTTATCACTTTTGAGTTATTGTCACTAACCTTCTTGCCTTTTGCATTTCTAGGAGGAACAAGGGGTGAAGTATATCCATCCAGGACTAATTGATAAACATCATGACCTTGAAAGATTAGATATGTCCTCATCTTGACACTCTAAAAGTCATGATTAGATCTATTAAATAATGAAGCTTTTCTTGTAGAGAAACCACCTTATGTTTGACTAGTCATCTTTGCTTGCTTAGAATCACCATTAAGTTGTAAGACCTACTTAAAAGGACCTAATTTGATACCAAATTTTTTAAGTACATATAATGAGATGGGGGTTTAATTATTTATATAAAAACAATCCTCTAATTTCACTTAACATTCATGAAGCATTCATTCACTTACATTAATTCAATCAATGCATATATAAGTATATAAACGACATAATGACATGAGGTATATGTGGGAAAATCTATATGGGAATAAAAACCACTAAAATACCACTTGGAATAATATCTTATAATAAATGAATCAAAATTTTAGTGAGGCACCAATCCCATAAGGAGCACCAACCCCTCACTAGTCAAGAACCAACTCAACTAGTCGTTTAACAAGATTCAATTTGCAAGGAGGCTCCAACCCCTTAGGTAACCAAGAAAAAACTCAAATAAATTGTATATATGATCACCATTGGACACATTTTTCTCACTCAATTTAATATGACCTCATTTTTCTCTTCTCACTCTTTAATCTCTTTCAAATAGCCTATTAGGCCTTCTCGCTCGTCTAGCCCTTTTTTTGGTAGAATTAGGTCAAATGACCTTAATTAATAAATATATACACATAAATATATATTTATACAATATAAAACACAAATATATGGTGATATTAAAACCCTTTAACTATTATCTTAATCTCTATATTCTTTTCTCACTTGTTTAACTCTCTAACTAGTCAAAATAGGCCTATTAGGCCTTGTCTTTATACTTATCTCTTGCTCTTACCCATATTAGTCAGCCAAGGACCTCACCATAATTGGATAAAAATTTAAATATATCAATACACATGTTTAAAAATTGAAACAATCATTACATAGGTCGGTCATCACCTTTAAGAGCCAAAAGCATCATTAGGCCTAATAGAGACCTAATGCATTTATACCTTCTCTAAGCACATGTTTCACTTAGACCTCTTTGGAACACATTGGGCCTCAAAAAATGGATTAAAAAATTAATATATCACTTTAATATACCATTGATAATCTCACTTTATGTACCCAACACCATTTGTCTCTTTTCACTCCTTGAACCACCCAATTAGGTTTACTCACAAATAGGCCTTCTTATTGCCAAAAAGTTTATCTAGAAAATATTATGAATACACCCAAATTTTACATATAATTAAATTAATAAGATATTAATAACCTAAAAAACATACCTAGATGCTATAGTCTTCACCACATAGATCAAAAGGCCTCAAGAACACTCCTACAAAAGGCTTACTTAGAACCATCAAACACTATCAACATACATTCAAGAATATTTGACTTCCCATGATTGATCAGGGAATTATCATGAATATAAATACATTAAAATTAACCTATGATAACTATATAATGACTTTATGAACATTTTATCCTTAATATCGGTGGAAAATGACTCAATAACATCATTTTCACTCACGCATAGAAAACTGCCTATAACATCAAAAACACAATCATGAAAACTAAGCCTTATAACACCTATGACAACACTTTTATGATATTATTATTAGTTTAAATGAAAATTAATAATAATTATATAATATTTTAAAATATATATTTCATGGTTATTTATCAATATTGGTCTTACAGACCAATCTCTTAACTTCACTCTACACATACTTCACTGTGTTAGACAGACCAGTTTGATGATAACTTTTTGCTTGAGTATGAGAATCATCAACAATTTTAAACCAAGAGGATAGGATTAATTTATATTAAATAATTAATACATTCATTTTTATCCATCCCTAGTCCTTTTTAACCAATCCCTAATCTCATTCTCATTCTCACCTAGTTTTCTCACTATCTTGCTCATTACACCTGTTTAGCGATAGGTCATCTTCCATGACTAGTTTAGAAAATTTTGGGTATGAATCCTATTTATAAAATTTCATTTCCATAAAATAAAAGTCTTACACATCATCCTCCATCCATTTTCATGCTTTGACCTAGTCAACCCTAGCTACTACATCAAAATTCTTAGAATAAGGGGTTTCCTGTAGCTTTTCCTCATTGTCAAGACAAACCAAAACCACATGGAAAAAATTGGAAGAGTAATTTTCATGTTAAAAACATAAAACTAGGTCAAAAAACCATTTTGAGCCATAACTAACAAGATATTTCCTATCGGGTCTTTATGAGGGTTTTAGGAGGGTTTTGACTGGTTTTCCTTAGTAATCATTCATAAAGGATTTCCCTTAAAATCCAAATATAATTCCAAGAAAATAAATCTAGGGACATTCCAAAAATTCCATGAAGTTATTAGGATCTCATTCAATTTTTTCACATCCCAATGATCACAAGAAATTTATTCTCAGGTCTGTAACACCCTATTATGTGCACACAAAGGACATTATCACCAATTTTTATGCTTTATTATTCAATAAATGATCTTAAAATTTGTAAAAAAATTTAAAATAACATATCACACCTCTATCAATTCTCTCAAAATCTATGTTACATTTAAAAATTATATTGACTCCTCATTAGGCCACTATAAGTCACTTTGTACACTAGGCCTTATACTACCAGTTATGCTTAGATCATGACAATGCCTTGAAACTTATTGAATTGATCATAAATCATCATTAAAATTTCATATGAACTCATATATTTATCATACACTATCAACCTTCATAACACAAGTCTCATACTGATCACCTCAACATGCTACTATGCCTATGCCTTCTCACTATGTCTTCATGTGAGGCCTAATCCTCAAGACTTGACCTTGAAATTAATTAGAGGGTTTATATGCCTCTTGATCATGTTTACATATATTTTTATATGTTAACATGAATATACTAACACAAATAATCAAGTTTTAATATTATTTTATGCAGAAACCTTCTCTTAGAATTTAGACTAGGATTCTCAAGACAACTAATACACAATAGTAGCTTACCTTGTATCATGATCTTAAATTTGACATGCCAAAAACCTTAGAATAATTTATAGGTTGCCTTCAAATTATATCTCATTAGAGAGAAAAGAGGTTTCCTTAAATTTTTTTCTTATCATGAGACTACTTTGACACATATCATCTTACCATGCATGACCTCAACTTTGACCTTGACAAAACTGACATCTGTCTTGACTTTGACATCAATGAAAACAAAAATGGTTCAAAAACAACAAAAAGAATCATGCCTAAAAAAAATCATGTCTCAACTAGACTATGTACAACACAACTTATATAAATTAAGTACTATGAAAATAGGGGTCTCACATTTCTTGTTACCTCTATTCACCAAAGGGCATGCATGAATCCTTTTATTCCTCCTCCTGTTAGACTACAAGATTATGATAAATACCATATCTCTATTATGGAGGTCTATAATGTCATTCTCCCAATAGATAGGGTAACCCATCCTATATTAAAAAATTAAGGATTATAATGTTCCTCCTAATCCCCATCTACTTCTAATGCACCAAATTGAAAATGTTTGTATGCATATTCAATCAAAAGTTTATAGGGTTTATGTTTGTGAAGCCATTCTAGATCAGATAGTTACTATGAGGAATTCCATAGAGGAGTTTCAAAATAAAATGTAAATAAATATTACATTACTTTAGGATAATATTTCATATACCAAAAATATTGAGTATGCTAGTGTCAAGTTCATTTATGCCTCCCCATTTTATAATTTTGAACCTAAAAAAATTTCATCTCAATAATGGGTTAAAAATTAGACTACATATATGTCTAATGGTTCAATTTTTTTTCATAAGGTTGAAAATACTTCAAGTGAAACTCCAAGGGACATGATTGAAAAATGTTGATCACTTTAACTTCTATGAATCATGTTAAGAGATTCAAATACTAATGTTCCTATCATAAAATCCATGGACATTATATGGATAATTATTAGGATTTGAATATAAAAATAAAAATATTATTGATATTAGTGATCCTAAATTAGATAAATACATTAGAGCACCACCAAATTCAAGCATACCTTCTATAATTGAGCAACCTACTCAAATTATGGTTACATTTTGTAAGGGACAATTTGAAAATAAAAAGTTATAGAAGGAGAAATTAGAAAATGAAAAGTGACATAAGAAACATTTAGAAAAAGAAAGTTATATTGTTGTTATGGATTATTGATTATGCTTGTTTAGGTTATTTATTGATTATGCTTGTTTAGTTCTTGATTAGTATATAGCATTTATTGATTGAGTGTATAATTGTGTGCCTTGTGTGATGTTTGATTATTATTTATGTTCTACCAATGACCTTGTGTGATATTAAGAGTTATTGCATGAACTTTTATAGTGTGCTTATGAGAGGATAAATCTAGGATTTTACTTTAAATTTGTTGAGTTTTTTTGTGTCATGATCCTTATTGTGCATCTCCCTATTTTTATGGTGTATTGATCCATATCATTCACCTTCATGTGTAGTTATTATTTAGTTTTTTGTTTAGCCCTAATTTTGGATATAGATCCTATTGGGATAGATAGGGATAATAATATAGAAATGAATAAGCACAAGGGTGATATATATATATATATATATAAATTAATTATAAATAAAACAAATAATAAATTTATTATATTGAGATATGATATAAATGAAAACTATAACTATGCAAATATTATAATGAAAAAGAAACAAGATAGTTGGTTATTATGCTAATATAAATCTAGATATAGAATATTTAGAAAGTAGATTAAAAGAATATTTTATAACAGTTACCAAATTTTAGATTTTATGCCTTTGTACTTACAAACACTTGTGTCAGCCTAGGATAATTGCATCGATGTTAGTGTCTAGGTTGGATGTAGGTGTCATGTATGGAATACCTATTAAAATAGGATGTAAGCACCTAGATGTTTCTCAAATTTTTTCACCTTCACTCTAGTGCATTTAGATCTAGGTCAAAGACTATTAATCCTTGTCAAATAGAAAAACCCTAATTCTTTATCTCCATATTGGCTATGGAAAAAATAGATTAATGGGCACATGAATTAATGGGAACATGGTGTCAAGCTAACAAAAAGACCCATATATAAATGAAAACTAATTACATAGATTATACTCTGAATAGGGACTCAAAATTATGTCGTTATCCTCTATTTGTTGTCTTGTGTGTGAATCATGCAATATGTGGAAAGAAAGTACAACAATAACCTAGTTTATAACTTGGAAAATCATGGCCTTGGGATACTCATTTAGTACTTAAGACTTGTATATTTATTTTTCCTATGATTGATATGAGAATAAGATAAAATAATAAATCTTTGATAAATTAAGTGCTTGATTGAATGGTTTTGATAAGCTACCTTGTTCTAGACTAGGTCTTCCATAGGTGAGGAATGAATGAGGTTTGATCTTATATTTATACCAATCCCTTTAGAGAATATATTATATTTAAGCACTTATGATGACCATTAAGATATGTTTATTTTGAAAATTAGATGACTTTAGGGCACTAGACACTTATGTTAGAGCAGGACACCTACATTGGCATAGGTGTCTATCCAAGATGTAAGTGTCTAGGGAGTAGGAAAATAGGTACAAGCTTAAAACTTGTAGAGGTGGAAGATAAATAGTTTAAATTTTTTTTAGACAATATAGAAGGCCTAGGTTATAAAGGATGAGTGTTTTTAATCTCTTAATTTTTATCAAATCAACTTGGTTGATGTCATGCCAAACTAGATTCGATGTATAATGACAATGAATAGTAAGATGTCAAAGATAATAAGTAATAATTATCTTTTTTAGGGGGAGTTATGGATCATTTATCCCTAAATATCTACTCTAATTTATTGAATATAAATAACCTAATTAATTGAAAGGAAAAAACACTTATATATAATTGAAATTCTAGATAAGATAAATAAACACAATTGATTTGAAACAAAACACACTTTGATTATCAAGGAAATTATTTGGAAATGAACCACTTGATGATAGAGGAAAACACACCTTAATCTATTTTATACATTGAAATAGTTTTTGAAATTAAATGCTTAGAGTGAAATTTTGGAATTAAAAATATATAGTGTCTTACAATAAAATATAAACACACACATAAGGACCTAAAAGTTATATCAATTCAAACTTTTAACATAAAAATATAAATATTAATTAATAGTCATATAAAACATAAAATACCATAAATAATTCTAGTTGCTCAATTGAGTTGGCCCTTGATATCCTTTGGAATATGATGTCGATCACACTTAGTCTTATATAAACATCAAATCTTAAGTACCTCAAGAAAATGTTTACAAATCTGGAAAATGATTTTACAGTTTGGATACAAGGGTAAATGCAACTGATCTACAAATCAATCCTAGCTTGGAGAAGATAAATGATACTTACATTTCTGCTTGTTGGTACATTTAGACAATTAGGGTCATGACCAAGAGAAATACTCTAGACCTAACCAAGGGGTCCCTTATCAAAATAGTGTCACTAAAGAGGGTTTCAAAGCCTCTAGTTAAGCAACACCATGCAATAACCTTTGCTAGGTCCTATGTTTTATATATTTACAAAATAAATAGAAAGTAAAGTAAAATATTACCTAGTGCTCACAAAGGCTTGTGGCAGAAAATGGGGGTAATAAACATCAAAAGTAAACATTCATAAAATAATTATAATTAAGCTATGTATAGATACAACCCTAATGCATGTAGATAGAAATACATTCAAAAGACATTACTTATGCTAATTTTATCTACTAAAATAGAGGATTAAAGTTAGAGATATCTACCTTGAAGATGAACCCATCAAGACTCAGTCTCTCCCTTGGCCAATGGTGCTTTAAAAGAGGTTGTTGTGTATTGTTGAATAATATAAGGATGGATAATGGACTATAGTCTAGCCAAAGACCTCTTAGTGAATCTCAAGCTTTCATAAGACAAAGTTTCTTCTCTCCAAGTGTAAACCCTATGTAAATAACTCCTCAATCAAAATAGTGGAAGAGAAGATTATAAAGAAGCACAAATGAATAATTAACTCTCTCTCTTTAATAGATGGTGGAAATGGATTTGTATATATAGCCAAATCTAACCCTAAACCTTTTGAAAACTTTAGCTAATAGAGTCATCCCAATCGACCCTATATTATTATTTGTTAAAATCAAGTTAAGTCCTATTCTGGGTTGATAAAGGCTGACCTAGACCTGTAATGTTCTTAATAAAATTTGAATATAGGGTCAACCTAGGCTGACTTTATTTAGTAAATGTTAAAATAAATTTTTGGCTTAGGTCTAGGTTAATTAAGGTAGTGAATTTATTAGATTAGTGTGTAAGGGAGGTGTTAAAGCTTAGGGAAGTGTATAAGAGAAGTTTGTGTTGATTTCAAGTGGTGGTATAGGGGAAGAGAATATTGTGAAGCACTAATGGTCTACCCACCCCTTTCTTAGTGTACCCTTTAAAGCATACACTTAGAGAGATTGAGACTCGATGGGTTCCTACAAGAGAAAAAATATCAGTAATTGATAAAGTTTTAAAATATTAAGTATATATATTTTCCACTCAAAGTTCATCATATATCACTTAGGTGTAACATGGGATGGTGATTTGAGAAAAGAATATAGAAACACACATCATTGAAGTTAAATAAATTACAATATTTTAAGTCATAAAGTAATTGAAAGTAAATGGTTGAAATGAAATAACTAAAATAAAAGCAATATATGAATACCTTGACTTAGCTTTATTGCTAGATGGTTGTCTGTTATATTTTTAATTTTGATCATGGAGGGAAAAAATACTAATTTAGACAAACTCAAGGATACAAAACTAAAGATAAAAAATAAACAAATGCAAAAAGACCAAGATAACTAAACTGTGTAGGCATGACATACTTGGAAATTTGGTAACCTAGGGTGATAAATTCTAAGTTAGGACCCAATGACCCGATCAAAATTTAGAATAAATTGTTTAATCAAAAATTCAAGGCTACTTAATCACCAAAGAATTCAAACAAGTAAACCTTAAGTAAGAAAGGTAAACAAACTAAGTCAAATTAAGGATATGAGTAAAAATGGTAATCAAACACTAATGTGAAAGTAGTAACAATCCTTACTTAAATAAAGATGGACAAGAAAATGGTAAAATGATATTGATGAGTGAGCAGTAATTTTACTTACTCAATCATCAATGGAAAAAGTACATAAAAGGGAAAACACCATTAGTGAGTGAGAAGTAACAATCCATCCTCATTCAACAATGGAAAAAGTACATGAAAGTAGAAATAAACATAATTGTCCAAAAAAAATAACTACAACAAAAATAGAAATGGACGTATTTGTCAAAAAAAAGAGTGATGATGAAAAATCAAAATAAACCAAGGAAATTCTAGAAATGGAAGACAATGGTATAAAGAAGAGAATCCATAGTCACTCAAACATACTATTTTGTTCTAAAGATAGATAAAACTGAAACAAAGAAATGCTAGCATGTTTTTAAAATGTGAAGAAGAAAGAATATAAAAGTAGGGAAACAAATTTATAATAAAACTTGCCTATCAAGGGAGGAAATGAAATGGGTGGTGGGGGAAGTGAAGGAAAAAACAAGGTAGAGAAACTCTTTATCGAAGTCAAGACACTTAGATTAGGTTTGTCAAAATAAGAAGACTTTCAACATTAAGGACTGTAATAACTTGTCTTAACCAAACAAATCTTTGGTCATTAAATGAAGTATGAATACCATCACATGAAGGATATATGCATGAAAATTAAAATAGACTTACCTTCCCACAATGTGTTCCTTGTTCCTCAGGATCCCTTATAGACCCATCAGTCTAATGTAAAGATTGGGTACTTGCATGAGAAATTAGTATTACTTATAAATTTTTTGAACTCTCCTATCCTAATCTACTGGCCTACTACACCCCAATGAACCTCAACTTTATCATGAGGCCAACTATGGAGTTTGAGATTTGATTGGAGATAGAAGATGTGTTATAAATCACATCTTTTGGTGTGATGTTAACTTTTTTATTTTTTATGTTACCTTTTGATCATTGCATTTTATGTTAAATGATTTGGCTTTTAAAATTTTATAGCTTTTTCTATCCCTCCATACAAATTCAAAGAACCAAACATGGGTGCTAAAAATGACTATCATTTGAAAAATTTAGACTTGGTTTATAATAAATAGATATTAGAGAGCATGTTGTCTAAGAGTCTTATTTATTTATGTGAAATAAAAGTGATATATTGAATTTGACCTTGTTTTATACAAAGTGGAAGGAAAGGAAATCAAGGAGAAAAGAACATGAAACAATTTGAATTGCTTCAAATCATAAAAATGTGATCAAGTGAAAATGGATACAATGACAGATAAGTATGATTCCTTATCATAATAATGTTTTTAAGTATATGGAAACATGCTAACATAGTTTATTGTGAAAGTTTTATCTATAAAAGAAATAAAAAATGAAGCTGAGAATATGGGATCACAAATTTGTAACCATTTCTTATCATTCTAAAAAAAAGAAAACTTGGTTTGGTAAAGGTGTTGTGAAATAAAATGGTGATTTTATGAGGAGAGCCTAGTCCTATCTATGGTCTTACATTGTAACTCATAAAATAAAAACCTAAGTGGGTGCAATAAATGAAAAAAATGGTATTTGTGAGTAGGGCCTAGTCCTATCCATGGTCTTACACTCTAACTCACCAAAAAAAAAACCCAAGAGGGTGAATAAAACATTAGAAAAAAATGGTAAAAATGGTATTTGTGAGGAAGGCCTAGTTGTAAGGTCTTATACTACAACTCACAAAAGAGAAACCCAAGTGGGTGTAAAATTCATTAAAACATAACAACTTGGTATGAAAAATAAATATATGAAATTGAAAGGAATTCATGAGGAAAACTAGGTCCTCTCCATGGTATTATAATTCAACTCATGAGAGAAAGAAACCAAAGGACCAAGAGAAGGAATTAAGGTTTATGTAAAAGGAAACTACTGTAGAGGGTGAGATCCATGTAGAAATCCCATAATAAGTGTTTTTATTATATCATATATAAAGGTGATAATAAGGTATATATCTAAGCAAAATATTTATTCTAAAATTACGCATTGGTGGGTTCTTTGAAAACATGGCCTTCATTAATTTGGAGGTGATAGGTGCTAGGACCAAAAATGTCTTTCACTACATAAGGGACCCAAATTTTTTGGGTGTATTTACCTTATTTATCATGGGTATATTCTAATTTGAGGATGATATCACCGACATAAAATGTGCAAACTTTACCTTTTTTATTATGTTTTTGGTGATACAAGCCTTGTATTGGCAGTTATGTTAAATATTGGCTAGATGATGTTCATAGAGAATATCGAGAGCATGAAGGTGAACTTCACACAATTATTCATCAGGAATGATACTATCAATATATATATATATATATATATATATATATATATATATATATATATATATATATATATATATATATGCAAGGAAGGAAGATCAAATTTTAATGGTAAGATAGACTCAGAACCATAGGCTAACAAGAATGGTGTTGCCTTAGTGGTAGTACATATGCTAGTATGATAGGCCCAAAGTGCTGGATGTAAATGAAGATGCCAATTAGTACAAGTTTCATGGATGGTATTTTTTAGAATTTTATTGAAAATTTTATTATTGGCCTCAACTTGGCCATTGAATTATGGATGGTAAGGTGTGGAATTTTTTTGGTATATTTTAAATTTATCAAATAATTACTTCACATCCTTATTCTTGAAATTGCTATCATTACCAAAAATGATAGTATGGGGAACTTCAAAGTGACAAATGATTTGGTTAAGGATAAATTTATAAATAATGGTTCTTATGTAATTGATAAGAGTCATGGCTTCTATCCATTTGGTAAAATATTTAGTAGTAGTGATGATGAAAACATGACCAGCTTGTGATCGAATAAGTTTGTCGATGAGATCTAATCCCCACATGGAAAATAGCCAAGGAGATTTCAAAATTTGGAGCTCAACTGGTGGTTAATGGATTAATAATCATGACATTGGCAAGGACTACACTTTTTAGTAAAATTGATAGCATCCTTTTCTAAAGTAGGCCAAAATTATCCCATATGTAAGTATTTATGTGCTATAGTGTGTATGCAATAATGACCACTATAAATTCCCCCATGTGCTTGTTCAAAGAGAGGAGGGACCTTTTACATTACACAATAGAGAGGGTACTATTGAGGTAGGTTTTATACATACCTCAGAGACTTTTAAATGATGTAGCTTATAACATTTTGGGATCTCTATGGAACTAGGTTCCACTTTGAGACACGAGTTGTAGGGATGTGGTTAGAAAAATTAGATGGTGGAATAAAAGGTTGAGCCTATGAGTTGTTTAACCAAGTTTATGGATGAATGTGTGGATTCTAATAGAAATTATAAATCACTAGATGAGTTGGATGGAAGACTAATCTATAGTGGGTAGATCTCAAAGAAACTTTAAAAGAGGGAAGGGTAAAGCATAAAAGAAAGATTCTATGTCTCTGAATAGGAATTCCATAGTCTATCTCTTTAGTGGACAAGTATCTAAAGAATTAGTGTTTTGTATTTGTATCTTTTGCACACTCATGAACAAATATGACTGGGAGTCTGGGTATTTAGATATAGGGTGCTTATTGGTCTTAACTAAAGATTGATCCTTTTAAGGATTTTATTGCATACCTTTATACAAGAGATTAAAATTCAAAACAATAAGTTATCTAAGGCAATTATTGCTTGCACCTAGAATACTATATCAAACAAGACATTTATACACACTTTAGATTATTTATTCAACCTATATTAACTATATAAATCAATGAAACATATCAATCTTTAATAGATGTACACATCTAAGACTAACATTCATTCGTAAATATTTAGATTCATCTGTAGCATTGGCACACATCAGAATTATTGAATCAATTACAAACAAAGAAAATTCAAATTCATTAACATAGAAAAGGAAGAAGAAAGAACAAACATAGTTTCATGACAATCAAAATCCTTTATTTCTTCCTATATTTCATTCAAAACTTTAACCCTTTGAAAAGAGGGTTGTACATTTTATATATAGATCTTGGGGAAGGGGTTGCCTCATCCTCCAAGATTAGAACACTTCATTTACATATAAAAATACTATAAGATAAGTCTCAGTTACATATCTATGCATTAAAAATATCCCCATCATGCAACATGTACATGTTGCCCAAAAATTTAGTTAATTACAATATATATATATATATATATATATATATATATATATTTATATATATATATGCATATAAGACTTAACTATTTGGTTATGATCTTTAAATGAAAAATGTACAAAATTAGCCTTTATCTAAATTATCTCTTGCTTGGCTTGTCTCAAAACTATTGTGGGAACTATAGTAGTATTCAAAATTGATGCCACAATAACTAGAAATGCACTTGAAGATGCACTAAATGATAGAACTATTATTAACATTGGAACTATAACATGAAGTGGAGATGAGGTTGATGTAGTTATTTTTTCTATAGGTGGATTTGGCATAGTGGAACTAGTAAGTAGAATTTGTTTAGAAAATTTCTTCTTTGCATCCAAGTCTTTATAGTGTTTGTACACCTTAGCATGTTGTGATATGATTAGATTGATATCTAAGAGAGATGGCCTAGTTACCTACTTATCTTACACATTATCTTATTATGATTTACCTTAGTTGATCTAAAGCTAACCTTGAATACCTCCACTTTTGTTACCTTCATCCTTACTGTGCTTAATTTGGCCTCAATGTCTTCTAGGCTCAAACATTTTAGACTCTATATGAAGCTGTCAAAGGCTTGTTTAATCATTTAGTCAAATACATCCTGGGTCATTATCCTACCTTTTTTAATCTTAAATTGTTTCCAATTTTAATCCTATCATAATCTTCTCATCCTCTTTCTCTTACTCTACTAATATATTTACTAAAGCCTCATAAGATAGTACATAATCTTGGGCAAACTGCATTCTTATTAATGCTAAATTCAAATCATTATATGCCTCTAATGGGTCATCAAGTCCAAATGGTTGAATGTATTATTAGGGGTATAAATCACCATGAAATTTAGTTTACTATCATCTTCCTTGTGGCTTCTAAATAATTTGGTTATGTTATTAACATGTGGAGCCAAGCTGACTCTCAAAGAATGAATAGAATCAAGAATTTCATAAAACCTAAGGGAATTATCTTGCACATCTTGTTCAATGTCTTGGGAACCCAAATCATTTGTTATTTCTCTTTGAGTGGCTCTAACTCTTTTTTAAGCTCTTATCTGGCCATTTTGGTCCCCTGATGTATGGAAAAGATGGCTTCTATATGGGTCTCCATTAATGACTTCAAAACCTCAATATAATGGGACTAACCCTTTTGTTTATTTTTCCTTTTTATTAGGGAATAGACTTCTTCCCTCTCCTCCATGATTAAGGTTTGGCCTGAGCTATCCTCAATTTTCCTCTTCCTCACCCTCTGTACTGATGTAGTGGCTTTGTCAAATAATGAGCTCACCATTGGCAATTCTATTATCTTCAAATTAGGCCTCTTAGAGGCCAAGGCTCCTAATTTCTTAGCCCAATATAGAAGAGTGATCTAAGGGATACACTTGAAATTGAGCATGTTCTTCAAGTTCTTGCTTAGTTTGTGTGGAAGGATTGGGCATTATAGGCTAAATAATATCTGACTAGTCTATGTTTCCATATTGTGGCATTGGATGGACAATAAAGGTTGGATGCCTTATGGGTTCTCTTTTGGTTGATACCATTATGTTTATGGTGGTGGGAGTAGAAGGCAAGGGTGAATCCAATTGGGTAGAAGGAGATGTAGTTGAAGTGATGGAATAGGCAATGGCCAGAATGGATAAAGCTAGCCAATGGAATGGAAATTGAAGGGATGGAAACCACCATGATAGAAACTATAATAGTGGAAGTTAGAGAAAGTGAAATGATAGTAGGTATACTCATGAATGGATTCAATATAAGTAAACCTATAAAGAGTGTTTACTGGGGAATGAATATGGAAACAACTAGCCCAGGGGAGATGGAAAGTATAGGTAAAGACATCAAAGGGGAAAAACTTAAAGGAGATGTGAGTAGGTGACCCTTATCAGATGATTCACCTATGATATGTGCTTTGGCCTTGAGTATTAAAAGGCTTAAAACTTTTTCCTATTGTAGGTCCTCCTCATCCACCTCTTGGGTTGGAAAAGTCTGTGGTCTATCCTTAGACTTATTTGATATGTCTTTATGGTTCTTCCTACATATGGGCCTATGGATTATGATGGAAGAGAAGGGGAAATAGTGCTTATCATTGGGGCTTAATTATTCATTATTTCCTCTTCATAATAGGAATCCAAGCATATAATCCTAGCTTATACTTGTGCACTACCTCCTACTATAGTTAGCTCCTCAGCTAACTCTTGCTTTACCTTGATAAATTCAATTGTTAAAGCCTAGGTTGGGAGCACTAGTTCCTCCTTTTTTTGTGTGTAAGAAAAAATTTATTATTATTTAGCTTGCTCTTACTCTTATCCAATGAGTGGTGCCTTAGCTACCAACTTTTGTTAGTCCTGAGGTTGCCCTTGAGCTAGTTGAGGATCTATCTCTTCTCCTTCTGGTTATTGTAATTGCCTACCACTCTAAAAATTTAAGGATCTCCATCCTCCATGAGGTGGAATTTTTAAATTTGCTTCATCGAGTGTTAAATATGGTTTTTATTGAATTAATCTCAGTAAGTCCTCACTTAATCTTGTAGTTATAGCCATTTCCTTGACCTTCTCATCATTTTTCCATTCAAGAAGAGAAAGTCATGATCCATTGGCTCATGCTTGTGGGCAAGTCCAAAGGTATGAATCTTATATTGGACCTTGCCATGAGGATCCCAGTCTCTATGAGGAAGGGTAGGCAATGCATAAGCCTTTATGGCATTTCTATCCTTTTTAAACTATATACTAATGGTGTATTGCATCTGCCCAATCATGATGTGATATTGTGGAAGGTGGCCTCCTTGTTTCTTGTCAATCAATCAATATTATTCCAAATTTGATAGGTGATTTATTGTTTAACTACCTTGTCCAAAACACACTTTAAGAGCTAGAGAAGATCTACCTTGTGCCCTACCACCATGATTATTGTGTAATATAGATAAATCCAATAGTTTCTTATGTTGTTGGTTAGTGTCTAGACTATGCTATGGGAAATTATTTCAAAATGATGACCATATATGGCCATCTAAACTTGAGGATAGATGTCCTTAACTATATTCATTATATTCCTCACATATAAATATATATACACAAAGCTGTAGTAGTCACAAATCCTATTCTTGATGACTTAAATGTTGGGCTCTCACAAGACTCTATTGTGTCTATACACAGTGCCCATGACTATATCCAATAAGTAAAATAGCATTTAGAAATTTCCATCAAGTGGCCTCTTATCTTTATGTAGAACTTATTATTAGAGGCATGCACTAATCACTTCCCCTAGTGTGTAGGTGCGATATGAGGTAGTCAATAGGTCCAGTAGGGGAACCCACTCAAGGTGCATGAAGTAAATGTTTAGATGGCCAAATCTTATTTAGTAATGCCATTCCCATATAAATTACCATTCTAAAACTAGTGATAGAGATAGGGCTCTTGGCATGCTCTTTCAAAGTGAAACATTCCCTAGGGAAAACCCATTTTGATAGTGCCTGCTTCATATTGTTGGACTTATTCCATGTAATTATTGTAAGTAAATCATATGTAACATCTACAATGGGTAGGATCAAATACCTATTAAATTCCTCTCCCTAAATGTACATAATAATAGTGTTATTATCTACATAATGAAGGTATCCTCTATCCATGACTTTCCCTTCAAAAAAGAGGCCCCATAGTAGATCAATGCATGACATCACCTTTAACTTTATGGCTGCATAATATAGGGCTTGATGTTTGAAAGGGAGTAAATCCTTCACCAACTACTTATCTTCAACTACAATATCCTACTCAAGTTAAAATGAATATACATTCTCTACCAATTCCCATAATGCTAAATAATTTTAATAACATCCATCAAATTTAGTAACATCAAACACATTATTTAGGTATTTTTAAAAATCCTTGATCTAGAACCTAGATGGTGCCATGGATGCCTTATAGGACCTAGATAATGATGCCATGGTGATTTTTTGAGTACTAGTATGCTTTAATCTTTTGATAATAACATATTTTCACTTAGCTAAATTTTAAATCACAAATCACTATGATAGTAGTTAGAGCTATTGGGATCACTTGAGGTTGAAGTCTACATAAACTCAAAGATGGAATGACATGAAATCAATTGGGGGATTGATGTAAATAGATATTTTAAATTTATTTATAATTTTTGCACCATTACTCATTAATGTCTATGAGCTTGTCACATTCATTCAATTCAAATTTCACCACCCTATCCTAGTGTACATGCCACATAAGATGCCTTTTCATTTGGGGTGTCATAGTGTAACCTTTCATCCTTTGCAATGTGTCATTGTACACCAGTCAATAGAAGTTAAACTTTGATTTTAGTCTAAAAGATTCCAAATCATAGAATGGTCTTAGGAAATATATGCTTCCAAAGTTCCTGAAACTAAAGTTTATAAAACAAAGCTGCTAATGACTAAACTTGCTAAAGGAATCCTTCTAATGAAAAGTTTTCGACATGAAAGTTCCCAAAAAAATCATTCCAAAATAATCCTTCCAATATAAAAGTTAGCAAAGAAATTTTTGCTGATGAAAAGTCTCTAAAATGAAATTTGATGAAATAAAATCTTCTAGTGAGAATTCTCCCAAAGAATTTTTTTCCAAAGCAAATGTTTCCTAATCAAAGTTGCCAACATAAATATTTCAAAATGAAAAGTTCTTGAGGACTACATATCTAATGAATATGCTTACAAAGAGAACACTGTGAAGAAATATGTGATGAAAACTTGCTAAATTAACTATTATTGAAATGAAACTTCCTAAAAAAAAGTTGCCAAAGTGAAGCTTTTATAGACCAAACTTATCGAAATAACTTTTTGATGAAAAATTACCGAAGTAGAAGTTATCAAAATGAAAATTTCTATAGAGAATATTTTTGAAGATAAATTTCCTAATGAAAGCTTCCAAAATGGAATTTTGTTGATGATTGAATGCTCTAAAATAAAACAATCTAAATACCTATCATTCAAATCCATTCTTTCCATCCTTTTTATTAATAGGTTAGTCTAAACAAGTACTTCCAAATGAAAAAGTATACCAAAACATGATTCAATGTTAAAAGCATCAAATTTATATAGATAATACAAGTATTATAACCCTAAAAACTCATGGGTACCACTCCAAGATATTCATTATTTCTAAAAAAAGGGAGTCCCCATTTTTCAAAGAAAAATATAGAGTGGGGTGTGTTGAATACAACATGTACCTTATGCATTACGATAATAAAGGTTGTTATATCAAAAGACATATTTAAAAGCTTGTTTATAAATTCTAGTCTTTTCATGAGAATCCATGTTTGGAGGATAGGTTTGATGTTTAAAGAATTAGATAATGTTTTTATACCATGGGATCTCTAATAGTGACAACCTCAATGTGATAGATGAGTGAATCTTATGATTGGATAGAAGATGATGACTTTATTATTTAAATAAAAAATTGGAAATTGTTAATTACTTGATGAAGATGAAATAAAGATGCTGAAGAAGCAAGCAAATTAGTGACAGTTTTAATCTCTTGGAATTGGATCAATGGTAAAAGAGGAAAACACTTTGGTGAGTGTTGTGGTCATTTTATGATAAGTAATAATATTTTCACTTTTACATTGGTAATCACCATTAACCTGGTGGCTGATAAATTCGGAGTCACCCAAAGCATGTAGCTATGGGATATCTAAGTCAAGTGCCACTTTCATGCCTAAGATTAATGATTCATATTATACCATGTTATTAATGACATCAAAGGTTAACTAGAATGCCACAGGGATTATTTTATCACGAGGTTTAGTAAAATACAACTTGACCTAGATCTTTGGAGGCATTTGGCACTATCAAAGTGGAGGGTCCAAGTGTGTTCATATAAATCAATGGTGACTTTAGGAATTTATTCAATAACTAATTTGGATTTAGTAGTATTAAGAATGATATTTATCTTCTTGATTATTTTACTCTAAATTAACAATGAAATTATGGAAATAATCTTTAAGAGAGATACCCTGATTGAGACCTTCAATATAGAGAATGTTATCACCACGGAGACTATCTTGAAGGTGATTTGTAGTGGGTATGGGAGTTGCTGCAAGTTTGTCAAAAATGACTTTACCTTTGACATATTTTTGTGTTATAATTTGAAGGTCAAATATAATTAAGAGAACCATCCACTTTCCAATTATATCTCCAGGTAGAAATGCTTTAGAGAAAAAGTGATGAAGTGGGTCAAAATAGACAATGACATATGTTGTTTGATAGAACATGTAGTAACATAGATTTTTAGCTACAAAATAGATAGTGAGGCAATCATGTTCTACTTTTGTGTAATGTTTTTTGTAGTCAATGATGCCTCGACTAATATCGTAAATAACATTTCTCTTTCGATATCATCCTATTAAATGAGCATTATCCAAAATAATATGGGAATGGAAGAGGTATACAAATTTAAATGATGATCATTATAAGGTGGATGAAGGGTAGGTAGATGGAGCAATGATTATTTCATGTTATTGAATGCCTTCTGACAAGGATCAATCCATTCTAGATCATTACCTTTCTTAAGAGGGGAATTAATAGAGTAGATGCAATAAGTAATTTTGGGGATATATCCTTGGATTTCCCTAAGCTTTCCAAGGTAAGTGCGAATATATGAAATGGAGCAAGGAACAAACATGTTGAATATAGCATTGATTTAAGTGGGATCAACATCAATACCATGAAGAGAGACTAAGAACCCTAATAGTTTACCAGATGTCATGCCAAAGACACATTTTTATGGGTTGAGTCTAACTTTGTACTTGATTAATCAATCAAAGATGATGGCTAGATTAGAGAGATGGGTTATGTTAATTTTCAATTTGGAAATAAGGTCATCTAAATAGGTTTCCATAATTTTATGTATAAGATCATGAAAAATGTGAGTCATGGTGTGTTGATAGGTAGTTTTGACATTTTAAAGTCTCGAAAGCATTTTAAAATAACAATTGGTGACCCATTCCTTAGTGAATGTTATATTGTGTTGGTATTTATGGGATATGTGAATTTGATTGTATCTCAAAAATACATCCATGAGTGATAACATTTCATATCCAACAGTGGAATCTATGATGGCATCTATTGAAGGTAATGGAAAATTATCTTTGGGACACGTGAGGTTAAGATTGTGAAAGTTGATGCATATACAAATAACCATGGTGATGTTTTTGTGAATAGGAATAATATTTGACACCCATTAAGAATAGTCCACCAATTTAATAAACTTGGCATATAATAGTTTGATAATTTACTTATGGCATAGTTTGGAAACTTCAGGTGGAAATTTATATTGCTTTTATCAGATGGCTTTGGCATCTGGGTATGTGCTTATGTTGTGCACAATGATACTAGGGTAGATATCTAGAATGTACTCATATGACCTAGTGAAAATATCATGATATTTATCAAAAAATAGGCTAAAGTTATCATGTTTGGTCGGTTTGAGTTCTCTAAAAATTGTTATAGGTTAAGGACATGAGGTTGTGCCATATTCTATTCTTGTGGTTTATTTAATGAGCATATAATTTATACATTGAAAATGATATGGAGCATTGAGAAGAGAAAAAAATATGATTTATATTGGGATCTATTCTAGCAATGAAGTTATTAAAAGTAGGAACCTTTCATTTGAAATTCCCAAGTTTGTGATGTTTCTGAGGAAGTTGAGGTTCTTGGCAATGGAACAACTCAAGTATGGATTCATCGCTAGGTAGTATGGGTAGAGGTCCATAGTATTCCACATATACTTTAAGATCAATTATTTTATTACCATGGTGATCATATTAAAAATGTATCAGACATACATATGTTGCCTTGGCATCAAGGGTAATCTTGGGAGTAGGTAGAACTATGTATGAAAGTGGATTAGATTTAGTTAGATTAATAATAGGTGTATATTTAGAATCATTAGTAGGGAGAGGATTTGATAGAGTGACTGGTGAGATAAGAGGTATATAAAGTTATATAAGTTTTGAATGTGTGAGAGGTATAATTTGTTTAATAACCTAAGCAGTATCAAGAAGTGGATAATTAACTAAAGATACATGACCTTTAGGTTCTAACTCAATATTTATGGAAATGGCATGAAAATATCAGTTAAAAGCATGTATTTTAGCTAAGGTTTGATGATAGTGTTGAACATCCAAGTATCATGATTGATATTGGGCCATGATGTAGTTATAATCATAGGTGGGAGAGATAGTACATGCTTGCATCTCTAGAGGAACATCAGAAGGAGATACACCTATATCACTAAATTTATGGGGTGACATGGTTAAAGGGTCTTGAAATAACTTGGCCACTCCATATTCATTATAGGTGAAGTCATATTCCATGTAATATACTTCATGTGAATTACATGGAAGAGGGAAATCAATCATCGATGAGAGGGATGGTATGATCATGAGGTAGAAAGGAAGGAGGGAGCCTAAAATGTAAGGAGATATCTTGGTAGTATTTCAAGTGTTTTTCAAATTATTTGGCTCATCATCATTAGAATAAACAAGAGTGACCTATAAATTTAGATTCATATTGAAAAATTCAAGTAAAGGTGCACTATTAATTCTTGGAATAGTTATAATCCATTAATGAGATTGGGATTGGGAAGTTGAATACTCCATGGGTTAGGATTGGCCTCATGTTTATACTATTTACCATTATGAATAAACTTGATACATTGGATATTGGAAGAGGAAATATCCCTCATGCAATATTTCCATGGATGAATTAGGAGTATATTATAGGATAATGGTAATTCAAGCACCATAAACTTGGTACGTATAATTTTGGGTCCAATAGTAAGAGGGATCCAAATACAACCAAGTGGTTTTTGATCGGTCTTATCAAATATAGGATGTTAAATGAGTTTGTTTGAGATGATATTCAATAAATCCAAGTTTTTATATGATCCAAAGAGATGTCACATTAATTACTGACCCTTCATCTATGAAAGACAAAAATTGCAATGTCATACCTATAGGGCCTCACCATACTAGTTGTGGTCTCCTTTATAATAGCCAAGATGGCTCACAATTATAGAATTTGGAAGAAGAGAGAGGGAAGAGAAGTTAAAAAGGAACAAGGATATGTGTTGCATGGAAATGAGGTGGAGGAGAGATTAGGTAACTAATGTGGGAATGTGTCTATCCCAAACTAAGCATCTTCCTCACATGTGGTGTTCAAACTCTTCACAAGCATCTTTAAGTCTTGAAACTCCTTTACAAGTGGAAAAAGGCAAGATTTTGATCATGAGATCTCTTGGAAAATTAAATTTGCATCAAAGGGAACTTGGAAACTATCTTGAATCTTCTCAAATAGTTACATTATCGGCAATCATCAATTCCCCTCTAGGGTATCACAAGACCTCCTTGTCCCATTAGTCCTAATTTGGCCAAAATAGATAAAATTTGGATTTATCTTAATTGGTGAAATTTTTCTTAATGAAAGGCCTATTATCATCATATTATATTGAAAATAATCCATTTGGAATCATTAAGCTCTCACCAAGACCCCATTTTGCCTATAGAGCTTTCACTAGGCCTATTCCTCTTGTAGCCCTATTTTTTCATAAATCCACTTATACAGAGGAATGTACAAAGTTAAAAAACTAAGTGAAACCATTTTTTAGTACCCTTTTCTCTCATTGTGATCTGTGCCAAGTTTCATGGTACTACACCTAATGTAAGTGTCTCTTTTGATCAATTAGTCCTCTTAATTAGGCCTAATTAGGCCTCTTTAGCCTAAAAGACTAAAAATGCTCATTTTGTGCTCCCACACATGTGAACTAAGAAAATATACTATGATTCACTTTTTTCATCTCATGTTGAATTTTAGGTCTTGATCATCTATATGGACTCCTATTTTAACATTAAATGCTCTTTCTTGGCTTATTCCATACAATCCCGTACTTGTAAGTATAGAAAAGTGGAATGAGGTGGATATTAAGAGAGTTATAAAGGTAATATTTATGGGTTTAAATATTTAAACATCCATTTGAGTGATTTTTTTGGATTTTATTTCTCATTGGGTCCTAAAATAGGCGTCTCGAGGGTTTTGGAGTGCTTTACTCTCTTAACAATAGTTTATATAGAAGGCACATTGAATCATTGAACTAATGGAAAATACTTAAAGATAATGACCCCATAAAAATTATAAAATATCCTCTAGTTCCCATTCAAAGTTTGATGAGAGTTCCAAGCATTTGAAGTTGGTCATCCATGTCTTTTCTGCACATTTTGTGAAGTTTGAGTATACTTTAAGCTAAAAATGGCTTTTTGGATAGTTTATCTACAAGATAAAGATTTTGGAAATTTTTTTATGTCTCTAAAACATGATACAATCATATAAAGTGCTTATCAATATCTATATTTTAAGATGACCACCATTACCAAACCATTTACTTACCATTCCTTTCCATGGTGACTGCAACCTTTGTAGTGTAGGGTACCTTGTTTGCTTCCAAGGATTATAGCAAGGTTTTTTAGGTCTCCCCATGTGTGTTTCAGCTTATGAAACCTTACTTTATTATCCAAAACATCCCCTACTCACCAAAACACCCTTTAATCACAAAACTACCTGTTGCTTACATGAGAAAATCACCCCTATTCTAAGATAGAAGAGGGGTATGTTACCTTGTTATATTTAGAAAATTAACCATCATATCATATTATTTATAACCCAATGATGATGTGTATCAATTTTTATCTTATAAATCCAAATATAGATCACCAAACTATCACCATTTCTAAGGTAGACCTTCTCTAGGCAGGCTGTATACAAGGTAGACAGGGTATAGGCTGTGCTTGTAGGAAATGAAGGTTCTATTTTGATTTTTCATGACATCTAAGGGTAATTAATGCCTACCATGGCATACTAAAACAATTTTATATCTTATTTTAGCTTTCAACCACTTCATGCCTTTGAAATTATGGATTAGGTCTATGACTATCTAAGAGGGAACTCTTTCTTAACATACTAGCTATAGGTGATTATGAGATTGGTTTGGATTTCAAAATAAAACCTCCCTTGAGTTTTTTAAAACTCATATTGGTATCATTTATCAAATCTCCAAAACTGAGTTCCATACCCTACCTTAGTTCATCTCTTATTTCCAAGATTAGGCCTCTACTTGTTAAGGACTGAGACACTCTTAGGCTCCTACCCATGGATATTATGGATTGTATTGGTCCTAAAACCAATTATTGAACAAATATTTGAGAAATACATATTAAATCTATAGTATCTTTCACCCACTAATTGACCTTGGGTGACATTAACATCAATGGAGACACTCTCTAACTCACTACCCATTTGGACTAAGACATTCTCAAAGCCCCTACCTATAGGTGGTGTTGACCTTTTCACTTTGTTCACTTTGTGTTTAAGTTTTACATGATTTTATAGTGTCACTCTAAATTTTTATAAACTAAATTTCACCACTATAACCTCTTTTAGTGCAAGGAAAACCCACTTCTCATTCATTGTCTTGCCAACATTGTTTGACTGTATTTCATGGACCCTTTAGGCCTATTGTAGGTGTCAATGGCTCATTTTGGAGTCTGTTGATGAATAATTAACCTTAAATTTAGTTATTTTAATCTCAAAACACCTTATATCTCCTTGAAAACTTAAAATAGGGTCTTAAATTCTAACCTTTACCTCACTGTCCACATAACCCAATTGTAAGTGTCACTTTCCCAGACCTGTAGGTGTGAAATACCTAATGAGGTCATGCTTAAGGTGATTATGTACACTTTAAAGCATCTTGAGTTCATATATTTACATTTTTAATTTCACCTAATGCCTTAAAATCCCTCAAACACCTTGGTACTAGCTCACTATTAGTCTTGGCTGTAGATGCTTATTTTAGGCTTGTTGTATGGATATGGAGGTTAGCTTAGAGGGTTAAAACATGAAACTCCATCTTCTCTCTTCATTTTGGTTCAGAACTACATATTGAATCATTTGGTATGATTTACCATTGATGTAATATCTTATTATCATCAAATTTAAGTGCAAAATGAACTTTTTAGATAATATCCTGTAGACTCCATTGGCAAAATTTAGTGTTTTTTTGCCATTTTTAGAGCTTAGAAACTCCCATCTCCACTCACCCTCTACTCCTCAAAATTGGCATAGGTCTTCTCCTCACTATATAAAAAAATATTGGTAAGTTATGGGTCTTAAAACCTTAGGGAGACATGTTTTGAGAGGTCTATAACAACCCTTAGGACCTCTATCTACAACTTTCAGGGACAGAAGAACCAATACACTCCAATCATTATTTTGAAGGAAAATTCCTCTTAGCATAGCATTATAACTCTCATGGAAAGAAAAATATGAACCTTTGGATATGTTAGGAATTCAATATTAACTCCATCATTTATTCAAATATTTTTGCCTCTATACAAATCTCTTAAACTCAAGCTTAAGCTGACTGTGAGTAGACTAGGCATTGAACAAGGAATTTAGGCAATTTAGTTTTGGAGAAGTATGAAAATTTGATATTTCACAAGGTAATTAAATTAATAAACCTTTCCAAACATGAAACTAAACATATTAATAATCCCATGGAACCATCTTCTACATTACAGAACTCAGGTTACATGCTCATGGATGCAAACTTTGAGAAATAAGCATAATTTGGAAGTATCCATTAAAGGCATTGAATGATAAGAGTTGTATGATTTAAAAATAATGGAGAGGACCATATTACAACCTAAAAACATTCCATCAAAATCAAATAGCTCCATATATTCCTAAAATCAAGAAACAAATGCACAACCATACCCCTCTTAAATGCAATTTCATAAAAAGCTGCCTGGAGTCAAACTGATTATTCATAAAGGAGGAGTCACAAAGTTTAAACATATTTATATGAAATTGAAGTGAATTTATATTAATATCTACCCCCCAAAATCACTCTTCCCAATTCTACCTGTATGACCCATGCCAAGTGATTGAATTTACCCTTCATTGGCTTGCCAATGGAAAATGAAAGAAAAGAAGTTGGAAATGGATATTATATGAAATTTATGCAAAAAAACTTGGAAATTACCTGTGGGGAAGTGAAGAGTCAGTCCACCATGTTTTAAACTGATGGTGGACTTGAGAAATCTATACAAGTGCCCAAAAACTCCTATTTTTGAGGGAAAACTACCATTTTATGATCATAAAAGATTTATAACTATCCCATAAATTATTATGATGTGTTTTTACCTTATAAAAATTGATATTCATCTTGATAACATATTTTTTAACTCCCACCATCTGTATAATTCAATTAATTAGCTAGAGAAGTGGCCAAATGACCCTTTTAACACTTAAAACCTAAAAAGTGGTCAATTTATGACTTGTAAACACATTAAAACATATAAAGTACAATTTTAAGACATTTAAAAAATAAATTAAGCCTTTGAATAAGTTTTACCATAGTTGACCAATGTTGACTAGGCTAGTACAAAGAGGATGGGTTTCAACAAGGACAAGGGAAAGGGTAAGCGAGACATGTAGGACAATAGATGACCCCATAGGACATATGAAACTTTATCTAAAATTTAAAAATAGTATGGGTTGATAAAAATTTGACTTGGGGTCAAATTTGGTCAACAAGTTATTCCACTTCTTAAGGAAGATGGTTCTTCAATTTCTTGTATTTATTTCATTAGGAATTTACGATCATAGGGAAAGGTATGAACTAACTCCATGAGAGGTATTTCACAAGGCATAGAGTTAAGTTCATATAAGAAATTAAAATGAGTTTTTGAAGAGTAAAAATTAACATGAGGCTTGGAAGGTAAAATATTTTTGGTAAGAAGAGAGGTAGGTTGAAGTTCAGATTGAGGAAGTGGTTCCTCATTGGTTTCCTAAGGCATATTAGTGGTAGTGGTATATTTGAGAAGTTTCTATTCAAGTTATGGTTTCTTTGGTTTTGTGACAAGATATTTGTGGGTAGTTTACACTTATAATTTAATTTATCCACATTCATGTATTGAGAATTGATAAATATTGATTATAATCAACATCAATCGTATAAATATCCTTATTTGAATGTTGAGGGTTGGATGAAGAATTTTTTTTGGGTTGTTAGAGGAAGAAGGCTTGAAATATTATTTCATTTGAGAAACATTAACATAATCATGATGATGAATTTTTATCATGTAATTATGATTGAATGTATCTCCTAGAATAAAATAAATGTCAAATTTCGTAAGCCCATGACATGTTTCATGGGAATGACCTATATTGACATGAAACCAATTTATTTTTTAGGGTCATACCATTGAGGTGGATAATTAAAATATGTGAATGGTTTAGAAGATGATAAAATTTGTTTCATATATTTAATGGTTCATGAAGTATGGGAAGCTTAGGGATTTTCCATTTTAGGTACTCTTGGATTTGGTTGAGGAGGATTTCAATGATTTCATTCATTGAGTGTTGGAAATATCCCTTCATGGTTTTGGTGTTGGGTTTAAACTTTTTCATTAAAAAGTCTCGTCTCTTAGCTTGATTAATCACATTGTTTAAATTTTGGGGAGAAAAATTCCTAACCTTGTATTAGAGGGAAGGTGTTAAAGTAGTTATGATGATTCTAAATAAGTTATCATCAATTATGTTGTGATTGGATTTATGAGCCAAAAATTTCCATTGTTTGATAAAATCATAAGATAATTTCAGAAGGGGATTGCTTAGCATTAATGAAATGATTAAGATAATTTTTGGGAAGATCATTGTGTTTAAATTCCTTAATTAGAGGATTGACTAAATTCTCAAGTTGCCATATAGAATGTTGGGGAAGTTGGTTATACCATTATACTACATAACCTATGAAGGTTTTAACTAAAAGTTTGGTAGTGGTGAAGGTATTAGTTTGGATCCACTCTTATAAAGATTACTAAATGCTTTAAAAAAATATGTGGGGTCTTTAATCCCATCATATTTAATAGTTGGAGATATATTACCAATATCAATAGATGCAATGAAAGGGGCTAAAAGTTTATTTTGAATATGTTGCAAAATTTTATTGTACATAATAGGTTGGGGAATAATATTTCCCAAAAAATATTTAAGAGGTAGAGGGATGAAATTTTGGTTATTTTGGGAAAGAAGAATATGAGGTTGATTAACCATATTGATCAAATGATGTTGTAGTTGCATTATTTGAGAGATATTAGATGTTTGCATGATGTTAATTTGTTGGTGATTTGTGCAATAATTTGAGTGATATCAACTAGTGGATTGGTGTTAGGAGGAGGAATAATAGGATTAGTAGGAGGGGGATTACCTAGATTGGTATTAGGGGGAGGGTTTCTAAGTGGAAGATTGCTAGGAGGTGGGTTGTTGGTGTTGAGAAGGTTTCTTATGGGGTTTTTTTTTAGGCTTTCATCTTTTTACCCCATAATATAGTAAGGTGCCTTAAAGTGAGAATTATATTGATAAACATAGAAAGGATCTGATCCATCAATCTCATCATTTGGAGTGATTTGGACCATATTATAGTCCAAAGATGAGGGATGAGAAAAGGTGCTCCAAGAGTGAGGATCCTCGTAGGTAGTGAAGGTAGGAATAAAAGAACATCCCATATAGTGTCTAAATGGATTTAATTTGTCCAAAAATATTATGATAGGGTATTTTATGATGCTTTAAGGAAGAATCTAAAATTATAAACCAAAGAGGAGAAATAGGGACAAAGTTAGACAAACACAAAATAGCATCATCCAAGAGGTACAGAGTCGATTGGGTCGGTAGAGTCTATTGGAAAGGCCAACAAAAAAATATGCAAAATACATAGTAAAATTGATCGATTATGTTTTATAAATGGTAAAAATAGATAGGATAAAAGGACACACATTTAGATAGGTTGACTGTATACTGAAGATAAATTAGACAAGCAACCTATAAGAGATAGTGTCAATAGGGATGACTGTGTTTTGAAAATAGGGAACTTTTTTGCAAGATAAGAACTAAGTAAATATAATGAAACACACAAGCAATTAGATCAATGTGTTTGATCTAATTGTATAACATATCATAAACCTTATACTAACACTCACTAGTACAAGTTTTTCCATACAAAATATAATGATCAAAGAGAAAACAACAAAACTTGAATGTAAATGCTAAGCTAAGTGGTCATTCCTGCATGTTGTTAAGTTATAATAAAGTTTTAAAATTGATTTGATAGGGAGATGGCTGTGAGGAAAAAATAGAAAGTAATCTGTGGATATTTTCAACTAGTTTAGGATGAAAGGGATAGATATTGGTGATGGTACTATCTTGGTATTATGGCCTACCCCATCACTTCATAATATCACAATGATAAGGATGTCATGTGCTTTGTCAATATATACCATTAACCATGTGTTTATACTTGACTAGAAAACTAAGTTGGCTTTCCCCTTGGTCATGAAATTTAAGTAGGTAGACCTTAGAAAGGAAATATTTAAATAGTTTTTAGTGTTAGTTATTTGGAAATGTGTGAAAAAGAGAAAAATAGTGTGACTAAATTGATAAATTAAGAACCTCTTATTTATTATATGTTTGTTATTTTAAGCATGTAAGAAACTAAAATGAAAAATGAATTAATTACTAGAAAATTAGGTTAATTCCTTTATTTTTGAAAAGTACATAGTCAGTTAAGGCAACACTGGATGTAAACATTACAAATTAGAGTTGATAACGTCACTACTATTCTATAGAAACAAGATCTAGAACACAGTCTAACATGTTCTTCTCTCTAAGTGTAAACCCTAAGCAAATAATTCCTTGAGTAGAATGGTGTAAGAGTAGATTATAAAGAAGCACAAATGAATCATTAAATCTTATCTCTCTCTTTAATAAATGGCATAGATAGATGTGCATATATAGATGAATCTAATCCTAAACCTTTCTAAAAGTTTAGCCAACATAGTTAGCACAACTAACCTTGTATCATTATTTGATAAAAATAAGTTAGGTCCCAGTCTAGGTACATTGAGGCCAACCTAGATCCATGATGTGCTTAATATAATTTGAGTATAGGGTTCACCCAGATAGACATTGTTTGATAGATGTCAAAAATAGTTTTTGACTTAGGTATGGGTTGCTTAAGGTGGTGAATTACTTGGAAGAGTGTGTAAGGGAGGTGTCAAAGCTTAGGGAACTATATAGGAGAAGTTTGTGTTGATTTCAAGTGGTGGTATAGGGGAAAAAAATCTTAAAAAACACCAATGGTCTTCCCACCCCTTTCTTAGTGCACCATTTAAGACATGCACTCAGAGATATTTTGAATCGATGGGTTTATGTAAGAAGAAATCATCAATAATTGATAAAGTTTGAAAATATTATGTATACACAATTAAATTAATCTTAACGTCTAACTTACTTATTATATACTAGATACTAATCAACTAGGAGACATTGGTTATAGTTACCAATGCGTTTACAATAACTAACCATAATAATTATTAACTAAAAATATTCTAACTACATCTATTTAATTTATAAAATAAAAAAAATTTACAACCTCCTTCCACATTTTATGATGAACGATGGAAGAAATGCGTAGGTTTGCATGTAGAGCCCTTTTGACTATTTATGGTTAAAATATCTTCAATTGTAGTTATGTATGATTTGATAACCATTTCCATCAATATTCATAATGATACCTTTACAAAACATTACTATAAATATGATGTCTATAAATATGAATACTATATTTGGTAAGTTCCTTATGACTCTAGAATTGACTGAAAATTGGCTTAGAAGGTTCTTGATCAAACATGCATGATGCCAAAATGTCCTCCAACTAGCTTTGGATTTGGCCTGAGTGACTTTAGAGCTAGACTGGCACACTCTAGATCTAGATTGGTGGACTCCAGATCTATATTGGTAGACTTTGGAGCTAGATTGATAGACTCCAGATCTAGACTAGTATATTCCAAAGCTAGTCTGATAGACTATAGAGCTAGTCTAAGTTGTTCTTTAATGGAGTTAAAATGGTTTGCTTGTTCACCAAAATCATAATATTCAATCATAATGTGTTTATGTAACCTATACATACAAAATTAATGGATTTTCCATACAAAGGGTTATAACATAGTGGTAAAAAAAAGCAACATTGACTCACACATACTAACCAAGGTAAATGCATTCATTTTCTACTTTATATTAGAAATAAGCTATAAAATAACCATTCAAATCCATTAAGATAGAGATTAATAGGGGATAAGTAAGGTAATTACTTTGATATAATGATTTATTCTATGGACTCATCATTCCTCCACACTTTTCTTCTTGTAATTCCTCTTACAAGCTATTGCCTCTCAAAATCATGATTGAGATCATAGACATCATAGTATGTTTCCCAATTGTTCTCTAGTGGGTCAACAAACCCTTTATGACTTTGCACTAATGCTCTACATTTTTCAAACTACTCAATAGACTGATGTGCCACATTCTACCTTGAAGACATAGGGCTAAGGATGAGTGGAGGTATGAGGAGGTCTAAATCTCATACCTACCCACTCCTGACCATATATATGACTAATTTGATGAATTATCTTAGTAATTATCCTTGATCTTCTGAAACTCCATCTAAGGTTAGTAGGTCAAATCACCTCTCTTAGTTTGAATGGGATATTTAAGGTATCCCATCTTTTATCATATACAATCAATGTTTTATTAAAATGGTGCTACACAATTTCTTCAAAATTTGTGGTGATCTATTATATAACTCATGGGTAATTTTACCTAAATGTTGGCTAGTATATAATGTTTTTGGATAGTATAATTTTATCTTTTGCATTAGGGAATTATAATCTCATACAAAGGCCCAAAATTTTTGATTTCTCAAAATATTCACCATTTCTTGTACTCCATTAAATTTGGTTTTGCAGAGTATAAGTTTAATATTTAAGTTTAGATTCTCTTATAAATATATTGATCAAGAAAGAAGACATATGCCTCTAGCTAAAGTCACACAAATATAATTCACATAAAAAATTCTACTAATATAGGGTACTTGTATGATAAGCTTCCATGAATTTATTTTCATCCTCCAAGTCATAAGGTAGTCCATAGAAAATTCTTAGTAGTTTTTATCTAAGGAATTTTTCATGGAGGGAAAGACTATAGGTTGATGATGTAGGTCTCCTACAAGCTAAAATTTTCTTTCCCAGCTCACAAGCTACTTGAAGGTTAAACTCTAATTTTTCCTTTTGTGTTCTTTCTTATTCAAGGTCTATCCTTAATTTCTTGTTTTCTATCTTGAGACTCTTTAATTCTTGAAAAGTTTCATTCCAAATGGTCATGAAGTCCTGATAAGTAAATTATATTTGAACTGCTTGGTCATTTTCCATTTTTGGCCTATGTTTGTGACACTTGAACAACACTTTGAAAATATCTTTATAAAGGTGGAATTGGTTCTTTGACAAAGCATGAGGTCATTTGATATGAATAGAGATTTGGAAATAAGTGTGAGATGCTTCAGGCAACCATGCATTAAATTTTTCTTAGCTTCGGGCATATCCTAAAGTTCCAAATAATAATTAGACATGACCATTTGAGGGAAGAAAGGATAATCATTGCTTTATATGGAGATACTGGGAAGCATATAAAATCCTTTTGTGTCCTTTTCCTCATGTGATCTTGTGTTATCATCTTTTTTGAATGATTTTTTTTAGGTTCACTGAGCTAACATCCTCATCATTATTCTTTTCCAAGAATGTGTTTCCCACATGATTACTTATGTCATATTATCATGATGATATTATTTAACTCTTATCACTTGGGAGACATCATAATTCATACATTTCATTGGAAAATATATTTTTACTTTTTGAAATGACCTTTTAATGAACCCTTTTTTATGGAATATTTCCATTTTGAAAAAATCTATTTTTTAAAAATGGATAGATGTAACATTTTAATAACTTAATTTTAATCATATATATAAAAAAATAAAGTAAAAAATACCATAACTCAGCTATGATGTTATCTCTATATGCTTAGACTACCACCTACCTTGTGAAAAAAACCACATCAGTGAGTTGAAAAGAGCATAAAAAACATACATAAGCAGTCATTTTATTGCTATGTTCCTTGAAAAGTTATCATTTCTAGTTTTTAAAAATTTACCTATATATATATTTCCATTTTATTTTTTCCTTTTTCCTTTTTTAGATCTTTTTGGGAAGAGGACTGTCATATACTAGTTTTCAATATTCTTCCTTTATTAGGATTTCAAATTTCATCTTTTGACTATAATAGAAGAACAAAGTTCTCACATGTATCCAAATTCATCTTGAGACCAAATTTATTTGAAAAATTCCTCTTTGTTTGGAGGTTTATGATAAAGTTTTAACCTCTATCCATTGACTAAGAGTGTTTTCTATTCTCATAAATGGATAAAATTTGAATTGATCCATTGTCAAAGACATTTTCCACTTGATAGGGTCCCAACCATCTAGTACAAAGTTTTACTTTAAAATGTTGGTATTTTGAATCAAAAAACAAAGTCCAATATCCTTCCCTAAATTTTAATTCTTTGATTTGAGTGTCATGCCATTATTTCATCTGATATTTTAGGAGATCAATTTATTGTGAAGCTTCCAATCTCATGTCATCAATTTCATTGGGCTGAAGAATCCTATCTCTTTGTGCTTCATCTAAATTTATGCCTACTTTTGTGTTTGTCCTCAATGTATGTAATTCAAACTCTTTTGGAATTAAAGGATTATTACCAAACATAAACTCTATGGTGAGAAACCTATAGAAAATTTCCATGTAATATTATAATCTCATACTAATTTAGGTAACTTTCCTACCAAATCCTTTCTGTTGTTGCTAATTATCTAGGTCAAGGTGTTCTCTAGGTCCTTATTAATGACCCCAACTTGACCAATAACTTGTGGATGGTATGGTGATAATTTCCTATGGTTAATATTATAATGCTCTATGAAGTCTTTCATCATAGTGGATATGAATTAAGGCCATTGATCATATATTATGGCCCTTGGTGATCCAAAATATTACATGATCCTATAATACAAAAAGTTAGAAACTAATTATTCTCTTGCAAAGGGTAGATCTTGGTCTTTTATCCATTTATTGAAAATTTGTGCATACAAGGAGGTATTCCTTTCCCTAAGATGGTGGATCAATAGGACCAAAAAAATATAGTCTGCATTTATCAAAAGGTCTTAGAATCACTTGAGAATAGAGAGGAATTTTATTAGACAAGGTAGGTTTTCCAATCCTTTGGCAAGGATCACATTACCATACATATTTTTTCACATTTATGTGAAGTGAAGGTTAATAGTATCCATATCTAAAGATCTTGTAAACAATTATTTTGGATGAATAATGACCTTCTTCTGGTTCATTATGGTAAGCTCTTATAATTCCATATATCTCATCCTCTCTTACATACCTATGAAGTACTACATCAGGTACACATTTAAACAAAACACCATTAATCCATTTAAAATGAGCACTATTCCAAACCAAATATTTTATTTCTCTATTAGTAAAATCATATGAAAATTTTCCTATGGCTAGGTAGTTTTCCATGTCAACAAACCATGGTGAGTGTGATGAAATTTGAACAATTATTCACCTAAAAAGTTATCTTCAACTAATTCATATTCACTTGAAACATTTAATCTTGATAGAAAATCAGTAACCACATTAAATTTTCTTGGCTTATCAATAATTATAATGTCAAATCCCTATAAGATGAGTAACCACCTAATGATCCTACCTCTTACCACTCATTTATTCATTAGGTATCTTATGGCTAAATGGTCTGTGTAAACAAAAAAATTATATCTAGTGATATAGTGATGATACTTGTTCATGACATATATGAAAACTAAGAATTCTTTTTCAGTAGTGGTATAATTTTTTTTATTAAGAATTAGATTCTTGATAATATAGTAAATATCATACATCTTTCCTTAATCATATTTTTTTCCAAGTACTACCCCCCTAACATTGTTAGAGGCATATGTATATTTTTAAAAGGGATGATCCTGATTAGGATGTCTCATAATTGAAATAAAGATCAATTTCTCTTTTATTGACTCAAAAGCCTATTAACGCTTGTCAGTCCACAAAAATTCACTATCCTTAGTAAGAAAAGAAAACATAGGGGCAATTTTTTTACTAAACTCCACTATAAAACATCTATAGTACTCTGTATATCCTTAAAAAATTTGATATTAATTTTATTTTTAGGTGTAGACAAGTTAGAGAAGGCTTCAATATTTTTGGGATCAACTTGAATACCTTGGGTTGAGATGTGATGTCCTAGAACAATTCTTAGATCAACCATCATTAGGCATTTCTCATGGCTCAAAGAAAATTGATGCTACTCACACCTAGTGAGTATTCTATCTAAATTATTTAAGGCTTCATAAAAAGAATCACCATATACCATAAAATCATCCATATAAACTTCTATAAAGTCATTGGTTAGATTTAAAAAATAACTAAAACTACTCTCTGAAAGGTAGCTAGTCCATTAAATGGACCAAAGGTTAACTCTCTATATGCAAATGTTACCTAAGGACATGTAAAAGTTATTTTACCCTAGTGTTATAGGGATAATATTATATAAATATAAAAACTAAACCCATTTAATAAGGATAAGTACTTATTTCTAGTCAAGTTATCTAGGACTTGGTCTATTAAGGGCAAATGGAAAGTCTTTCATAGTGGCCTTATTAAGCTCTCTATAATATATACATATTGTCCACTTGACATTTTTATTTGGTATTATCATAAGTGGTGAGTCCAAATGACTATTTGATATTGGGTAAATGAATCCCACCTGTAATAGTTTATCTATCTATGTTTTAACTATGTCTCTTAATGTTGGGTTGATTCTCCTTTATGGTTGTCTAACTAGTTTGGTGTTCTTTGTGTAGATATGATGGGTGCATATACTTGGATGAATGTTGTTCATATAACTATATTCCCATGAAAATAAAATTTTATGGTTTTTTAGGATGTTAAAGACATTTATTTCTTGCTCATCATTTAACCAACTATTTATACTTGACATTTTTCTTGGTTGAACAACTATTTTCTTGGTTTTAGGATAAATGGAACTAACCTACCTATATTCACTCATTAATGAGTTAAAAGGGTAGGGACAATTGAAGGATATTAAAAACATATCCTAATTATCTTATGCCCATTTAACAATGCTTTTTTGGAAGGGTGTGTGATTTTATCTCTCATCAGGAGTGGCTTCTGAGTTAATTGGGTGACATTCATAAAATGTATAATTTTACTCCAAAGCCAAATTTATGGACTCTAGATCCAAATTGGTAGACTCTAAAGTTAGATTTATGAACTATAAATCTAGACTAGTGCTCTTTGGAGCTATATTGACATACTTTAGAGCTATACTAGTGGAATCTGGAGCCAGATCAAGCTCTTCAATACCTCTTGTTAGTTCTTCCTCTATCTCATTTATGTGGTTCCTAACTGCTACCATGGATAATGAGGACATGATATTAATATTTTTCTCTAGTTATTATACCATATGTGATCTAAATATAATAGATATGGATTGGAAGGTGGGCATAAATAAATTCACTTTGTTTTTACCCCATTTGAAATGGTCATGTCTCCTAACCTACAATGTATAAGAGCTGCTACTGTAGCCAACCATGGTCTTCCTAGGATCAATGGATATCCTAGTTTTTTACTCTTAGGTTGGATTATCATGAAATATATAGTGTATTCCCATGATTATATTATTATATAGACATCCTTTATGGTTCCTTTAGGGTTAGCAATGGACTGGTCTACTATCTATAAGACTATAGAAGTAAGTTGCACCACTTTAAGGGACAATGATTTTAAAGTGTCTATTATCATTAAATTTATAGTGTCTCTAAGGTTTACTAATGCATTGAGTATTTATTTATTTCTTATAGTCACAATAATGATTAGACTTCTATGGTCTCCATACTTTGGTAGAATTAATTTATCTACTAATAAATCAATAAATTTACCATCCACTTGTATAGTTTTAGGATATTGACTTCTTCTCTTTGGAGTTTTTATACACAAACCTTTGATGAATTTATTTAGTTTTAAAATGTATCTTATGGCTTGTAGCAATGGTATTTGAATATTTAGTTTTCTCAACTCTTGAATTAAATTAGATTAACTTCTATTTCCAACTTCCTAGAACTGTTTTGGAAAAAGGAATGGTTGGAAGAATTTTACTAGTTTATTGAGGCATTTACTTTTTTAATATTAGGTTTTTATGTGATTGGATCAATAGGGAGATCTAATTTTTAATTTGGGACCACATATATGGTAATTGTATGGATATTTAATGTTTTTCCTAATCTTATCTAGACATTTTTACATTCAATAACACCAACTCCTAAGGTTCCTTCTTTCTCAGTCCCATAGACAGGAGTTGCCTATCTAGTTTTGGGAATTGATGCTAGTTGAATAGGTAATTTGGGATGAGTTACTTGTTCAATTTGTGAAGGCTTATTGGTAAGGGCAGAAATCAACACTAATTTTTGTGGAAACCTCCTTTGATGATTAAAGGTTTGTTGGGGTACCCATTATTAGTTTTCCCATGGTTGTTGATTGGGTTGAGGCATCCACATTTTTTGATGAGGTTGAGACATCCATAGTTGTGGTGTCTAATCTAGTGGACCTCATGTTGGTGGTCCCCATATTTGTGGAGGTGTTTTTCCAACCCATGGAATTATCCATGGGTTAAAAAGAGCTCTTGGAATAAAATGATTTTTGATTTGATTGTGGGAAACTGATTTCCATGTTTGTATATAATTGAGATATTATATTTATTGGTTAGCCTATTAACCATTTTTTGAGAGAATGTAGGAGATAAATTTTTTTGGTATCATGATCATTTGTATCACATATACCACATATGCCTATACTTTCAAGATGTCAATCTCTAAGTGCATGTTTCAATCTACATTTTGGACAATACATAACAAGTGGTTCAATAGTGGAGTTATCTTTGCTTGTAAAACATCTAGTGTGATGTCTAATATTACCAAAATATTTGTTTTGAGATTTGAAAATTCCTTCATTAGTTGTCCTACATCATTTCTTCCCTTACACATTTTCATTTTCTTGACAATAGTCATTGTTCTTGAATAATTCTTACATAGTTCAGCTATGTCATTGAGACCAAGTTTATTTATGTCTCCTCTTCCCATTAAGTTAAGATATTAATTAAAACCATCATATAGTCATTTTAATAAAACTATTTTGCTCAAATATTCATATAACTCATACCCACATCTTCTATATGCAAAGAGGAAACAATCACTATAGTCTTCCATATTCTCATATTCCTTTTATTTTATGTGAAATGATTCTTATTTTCTATCCATTACTCTATAATAGTATTGATATTATAAAATAATATAGTTTAAATTTTATCCCATGTGTGAATATAATTTGGCTATAAACCCATAAAACATCTCATGGATGAATCCTTGAGTGTAGAAGAGAATAATTTTAGTTTGTGATTATCAGTTTTGTAGTCATAAGTTTGACACAAGACCTTAAATTTAAACATATTGATCAGGATCTTATGTAGACAATATCATAAAGGTTGGAAATATATATGGGGATATTTTATTGATTGCTACATTTTCCTCTTGATCTAGGATAATAGAATAGGTGAACATTCTACCTGGTGGCTGAGCTCTACCTCCTGTGACCCTATTTAATTAGTTTATTTCCTAGATTATCTCCCATGGTTTCCCAAAATATGTTATAAATATTTCTCCTTTGAGGTTTTAAATCATTAGTATTTATTGAAGACTACTTATTTGAGATTCAAAACTCTATCTATGTCTTAGACTTAATTATTTCACTTGAAAGGATGCACCTACATCTATAGACTGATCCCAAAGTTTAAGTGAGGCTATAAATGGTTCCTCCCTAATAGTTTAAAGTTATTTTCATATAAGGTCTTCTAGGGAACTTTCTTCTTGTGTCTTATTGATTTTTTTTCTTTGTTAAGGGATATTTAGAATGTATCTTCCCTTTGAATCTCTTTGACTATTCATATATTTATTTGATTTTTTGGGAAGTTTTTCTTATGTAATTATCATTTTTAATATTTACACCTTGATAAAACTAAAATACTTGACAATAATGCCAAAAATGATGAATGCCATTAGTATTTTCATTTAGATCAACTCAACTTGTTTGATGCCATGTCAAACCAACACTGATGTTGAATGTCAATCAAGAGTAAGGTGTCAAATATAATAACTAATAATTATCTTTATTGGGGGGAGTTGTGGATCATTTATCCCTAAGGTTCTACTCTAATTTATTGAATTGAAATCTATCTAATTACTTGAAAGAAAAACACTCTGATATAGAATTGAAATGTTTGATAAGAGAAGTAAACACACTTGATTTGAAAATAATGACACTTTAATTATGAAGGAAATTATTTATAAATGAACACACTTGATGATAAAATAAAACACATCTTAATCTATTTGCTGAATTGAAATAGTGTTTGAAATTAAATGCTTAGAAAAAAAATGCTAGAATTTAAAATATAGAAAGTGTCTTACAATAGAAATACACACATAAGGACATGAATGTTATATTAACTCACACTTTTAACATAAAAACATTTAAGATTAATTAATAGTCATATAAAACATAAAATACCATAATGAATTCTAGTTCCTTGGTTGTGTGTGCCTTTGCTCTCCTTTGGAATATGATGTAGATCACACTTAGTCTTTTAGAAACATTAAATCTTCATTAACTCAATAAAATATTTAAAAATATAGAAAATTCTTTAACAAATTTTCTTAATCTTAATATCTCTCTTACTAAATACTAGCTACTAATTGACCATGAGAAGCTGGTTATATTTCCCAACGTGTTTACAATAACTGAACATAATAGATATTCCCTAACAAGATTGCTAACTACATCTAATTTATTTTAAAAATATATAAGACATTACAACTTGCTTCCAAATTTAAATATGAATGGTGAAATAAATGTGTAGGTTTTCATGTAGATACATTTTGACTATTGATAGTCATAATATATTTAGTTTTAATAATGTATGCTCTGGTAACTAATTTCCTCAATATTAATAGTGATGCCTTTACAAAAAAATACTATAAATACAATGTCTATAAATAGGAATACTATATTTTTTAGGTTTCCTTATGAATCTACAATTGATTAAAAAATGGCTTATAAGGTTCTTGATAAAACATACATGATGACAAACTATCCTTCAATAAGCTTTGCATATGGCCTAAGTGGATTCAAAGCTAGACTAAAACACTCCAAAGTTAGACTAGTGGACTCCAAATATAGAGTGGTAGACTTCAAAGCTAGACTTGCAGACTTTGGAGCCATACTAATAGACTACAAATATATATTCAAAGACTCCAAAGCCAGGTTGGTAGACTCCAAAGCTAGGTTGGTAGACTCTTGAGCCAAACTAGTAAACTCTAGATCCAGACTAATAGACTCCAAATGTAGTCCGATTTATTCTTCAATGGTATTCAAATGATATACTTATTTCCAAAAATCATAGTATTCACTCATAATGTGTTTATACAATATGTACATACAAAATTGATGAATTTTACACACAAAGGGTTATAACATAGTTTTAAAACAAGCAACATTACTCACACATAGTAACCAAGGTAAACATATTCATTTTCTACTTTAGATTAGAAACAAGTTATAAAATGCACATTCAAATATATTAAGATAAAAATGAATAAGGGATAAATAAGGTCATTACTTGGATGTAATGATCTATTAAATGGACTCATAAATAAATATAAGACTAGTTGGACTAAGATATAGGCCAAGGGGAATAAGAAGTAATAGATTCAAGACTTGTAAAAGTAGGAAAGGTCTAGAAATAAGAGGAATAACCAAGGTCTGAGTTTCTCAAGTGTACAAGATTGAGGTGCTAGATAATTCATTAATAGTGTCTACATTTTTATATTAGTGATGGTTACTAATGCATACTAATTGTTATATCTATCTTGACATGACATTTATATGATTTACATCACATTATCATGTATAATTTCAAGATGTCTTCATTAATATGATGACATATTCTCTCCATGTTAACTCATGTTTCTAAATGATTCCACCTTTCTATATAACATGATGTAGTTAACTCTTTTCTTTTGAGATGAGTAATTCATAGACTACATCCCTCACCTTAAAAGGGGGACATACTAGTAGACTTGTCATAGAGATAGGAAAATTTATATTTTAGGACAAATTAGATGATTCACATAGTAAAAATTGGTTGAGATTATCAGATTGGTTACTATTATGGGACAAATGTTTATAGATTGGGATAAAACTTAGATGCATATGAAACATTTTAGAGAAATAAAAGTTATAATTTTTTAGATTTGGGATAAATGAGATATAGATGCATAACATTCTATATCATATTGGCACTGATTGGATCATATTATAGGGTAGAAAATTTTCATGCACACACACATTTTTATACTTAAGATCATGGCATTGATGGTATCAAAGGTTATAAATTTAATCTATAAGTCCATTTGTAGTGGTTGATTCATGATCCTATCATTAGCTCCCCTTTTATATTTGAGGTTCAAAATTAGATAAATGAGCATTGTGGTTGAGATTCTATGCCCTCAACAACCTAACATTACTCTTTGAGGGTTGAGGCATTTATTTTCCCAACCCATGGCCTTCACCATAGTTAATTTATCCATTGGGTCATGATCACCCACATTTATCCAAGTACTTCAACAAGAAGCCTAGTTGTCCATAGGTTTTAGTATGAAAAAAAATTCTACAATGCTTCATCATGAAACATTATTTACAATAGCATGATAGGGGAAGCATGGTTCACCACAAGTTTATTCTTTCTTTGCTCCTTAAGTTAAAAAATGTTTAATTTCATTTTATACTTCATTTTAGATATGGACATTGCTTATTACATGGACATTATAGGTTACATGGATAAATCTTGACACTTGGAGCCTCCTCCCAAACATTGAGTGTGTTATACACAATAATGTACATCTCATTATCTTTTTGCTCTATCATTGTATCACATTTAAATAATATATTAAAAGGGGGAATATACACACACTAAAATATGGTATCATCCACTTGGCAATGTCAATCTTGACCTACCTTTAGCTTACATGAATTTTGCATATATATATGGCTCTTATGCACCCTTTATTTTATAACTATGTTTTTTTTAATCTCTGACCTTACTCGTTTTTTATTAATCACATTTAATATATCATTAGTATGTGCCTAACCTAGTAATTATCATACTTAGATTGTCTCTAGATCATCAAATCAATATTCTTATCTCTTAGAGAAGTGTGATCGATTCAAACACCTATTTTTTTATAGGTATCTAGGTTTGACAAACTCATGCCTACAATATTCAGATTTCATTTATAAAATTTAAATAATCTTTAGGGGTTGACCCAGATGTTTCACATGTATATGGCATGATAAAGTACCAAAATAATCTCCTATAAATATAAAGTAGTTTTAATACTATTATATCTATTTAGCATTTTCAAGCAATCTTTTTATAACACTTGCAATTTTAGAGGGATTACCATAAATCCCTCAATTAATTAATTAGTCATAAATAACATGTCCTATCCAAAGTATAAATTACTCAAACTAAGTTAAAGTTGTCATTTTCCAAGTGTCTAAAGTTAGATTACATGTTGCATTCATTAAGGGAGCACCATTGCACACATATACATAACATGGAGAACTACATGCAACTTTAATTACTTCTTTAGGGTATTAGATATGTAGGTATCACTCAACCATTCATTAGGAAGTAGTGAGGTCATCCCAACCCATTATTCTTCCCCTTTTCTAGGTCTAAACCTAGTTTCAAAACTAGACTTAGGTTTTCAAATAGGAGATAAGTTTTTAGATTTACATACATAAAGATGAATTTATATCATATAGGTTGACATGTTTAAAGTATGCAAAATGGCCTATACCAAAATAATGAGGCAAAATATCACAAAACAATAAAAAATATCACACACCTATACTAGACCTTAGCATCCAATGACTAACAATTTTATCTAGGTTTATTGAGACACCTAGTTCTTGATCTGATTGATTCTTGATCTAGTTTTTAGCATTTTAGTTACTTGAGTTTGGTCTCAGACATACACATAATAGAAACATTATATTTTTATAAATTTATTATGTCATTTATGTTTATTACAATTATAATTGTTTAATCAAGTTTTGCCTTATACATTCATATTTATGTGCTATTTATATACTTAATATAATTTAGTGCAAAAGTTATATCTTATTAGAACACATTAATCCAAAATGAGGTAAAATAATGAAAAAACATAATTAATTCAATAATGAAATATGAAATGTAAAACACATCAATGATCACTCAATGTAAAAATTAATAACATCAAACATGCAATGCTAGTTTGCATAATCAATCAATCAATGTCATTATCTAGTCATAGTCACATAAATTAACATGTAACACTAAAATAGTGAATGTATGAACATAATTTTATAAAAAATTAACTTATTCCCATTCCATGGATCTAAGATATTATTCCTCTACTTGTATGCATACGACCCTTACCTTTGAGTAACACTGATATAAAACATTTTTATTCTTCACTCAAAATAACCTAAACTCACCATTAGACTAATCTACACTTTCAATTGAGATATCTCTAATCCTTAAACAAGGACATTCCTTTAGGACTACCCCATATCCTAGTAGTGTCTAAATATATGAGCTATATACTCCTTCTAAATAATAACTATTTGATCAAATTCAAATTCACCTAACAAGTCATCCCACACATTTTGCAAGCCCCATTAGAGGAATTTATCGAAAGATCACTATAAATCCACATTTTATAACCATTTACTCACTATAGGATCATATGATAAAAAATCACTAGAACATCTAACTTCACATTGAGAGGAAAGCGTCTATTCTTCTTGATTTTGAGTTCACATAACCGTAATAACCCTAAGATAACTCTGTATATATCTCAAAGGTCATAATTCATTATTGAAGCACATAGTTATACAAGGATTATATTGGTATCTAACATTACATGAAAATTTCACACACACCACCGTATCATGGGTGAATTACATGGATCTTGATCCATAATTAAATTATTTATGTAGGCAATACTCAACATAAGGGGTATTGAGGTCTAACAAAAAATTAACCACTTAACCCTTTTTATAATTTTATTTTATTTATTCCTTATTTCCTATTGAGTTAGGGTTCTAAATTAAACTTAGATCTCACACACAAGACTCAAAAATGAAGGTGCACAAACCTATTTTTACATAAAGTGCAAAACCCATCGAATGCTAATGTACCCTATAGATACCAACATGGCATGGCCCAATCCTAATATCACAACATTATCCTAGATAGGTGAGAATATCTATTAATAATTCACATTAATATCACACAATCACATAGTTAATTCTATAGTCACATAGTCCTACATTACCTAATTTCTAGCTAAGTAATTTATATTTGCTCTTCTGCTTTTAACATCTTTCCACAAATAGTAAGTTCTAAATAAAAAATGTTTAAATTATGATTATTTTATACATTATAATATTATGAAATAATTTATCATGATTAGGATCTAAGTATTTATTAATGATAAATTTTTATAAAACATATTGGTGGACTTATTTATTGATTGAATATTGCAAATCCTAACCATAGATGTTGCTAGAGTTTCTTTCCTTCAATTTATTGTTTCCAATTTTTCTTATATGGTTTTAAAATTTGATAAATTCTTTATTAGAAACAATATTCAAAGTTTTAATTTCTTACTTTGTTCTATCTAAGAAAGTTATTTCTACCTATGTTAGAAAAAGTGTTAGATTAAGTGATCCTCACGTTGAACATTTCCCGATTTTAGTCAATAACACCATAATGATAGAATCAATTAATAAATTTGATGACATGGATAAAATTAAATAAAAGGGTTCATTTCAAAGAATAAAAACATTTAAGATGTATTTATATAAATTATTAGAGAAGAAATAAAAAACACATCTGAAGCCAGACTTCCAATGCTATGGGTTCCTTACCTTTCTCTATATCATTTGATACAAATTTAGTACCACCATCTACTATGGGGGAAACCCAAGGGTTTAAATAAATTAATATGTAAATTCTTACTAAGTCATCTAAGATTTTACTTGCACACACATAATATTTTCAAAATTTTATCAAATATTAACACTTTGTATCTTACAAGAACCCATTGAGTCTCAATCTCTCTGAGTGCACACCCTAAGGGGTGGACCGAGAAAGGGGTGGGTAGACCATTGGTGATTAATATGATTATTGTCCCTTTTTCCACTTGTTATCTACAGACTTGTATCCTTAAAACCTTGTCCCTAAGCTTGTTATTCTCTATTTCATACTCTTCCAATCATTTTCTACCTTTTATCCCTATTTTCTTAGCCTTAACCCCCTTTTAACCATTTACTATACTAGGTTAATTGGGTCAACCCTATACAATTTTGGGTGAAATTCACATAGGGTGTAGGTCAACTCTTGGTCGACCTAGCCTATAACCTAGTAAATTCTTGTCCAAAATTGTGTTAGGTCAACTAGGTCGACCTTGTTAGATGAAAATTTCATAAGGGATTAGGGTTAAATCTACCTATATATACAAGATAAATTTTCCATTATTTAGAGAAGAGAAGAATAAGTAAGATCTATTTTTCATCTACTCATCCACCATTATACTTAAAGATCAAGCTTAAGATTTCATACTTTCTTTGGAGATACAAATCTTGTCTTATGGAGAAGTCTTTTATATGCATTGATAGGTTGTGTAGACTAGAGCTAATTTATCCTTTTCATCCTTACATACCACAACAACCTCTTATAAAGCACCTTGGACAAGGGCGATATTGAGGCTCGGTGGGTTCATCTTCAAAGATAAGTATTCCTAACTTTATTTATACTTTATAAGAGTAGATAGATATGAATTTGTACTTTTCTTCCATGTATTAGAATTCTATATACATTGACATGAGTATATTTCTCTTATGCATCTTTACTTTTGTTGTTCCTAACCCCCACTTTGTGTCACAAGCTTTGATGAGCACTAAATTAAATTTTAATTTACTTGTTATTAGTTTAGTGAGATATCAAAACATAGGACTCCCTTAGGGTTATTGCATGATTATGCTTGATTGAAGGCTTTGGAACCATCCCTAACATTGGGTATTGCGATAATATATACTCTAATTGGGTCTAGTAGATCCCCATATTGGTCATGTTCTTGAATATATAATGTATCTCCAATGAGAAGTGTATGGTATGATCTATCTTTTATTATTTAGGATTGATTTATAGACATGATGTATTTTTGATTACATACATTCTGGTGAACCTAACGTGAATCTAACCCTTACAATTTTTATTCACATTTTCATTATTCCATCATTTTAATTTTATATATTTATGATACTGGGTTGATAGTGTCGATTCAACTCTAACTTGTGTGCATAGGTTTAACACATAGTCGTATCAATATGAAACTATTCTATATGTGTAGGTTTTTCATCTAGATCAAGATACTAGGTTGAATCAATTAACATAATACATTTTTAGACTTATAGATTAGGTTACTAGGTTAACCTAGTTGATACAGTACATTTTTAGACTCCCAGATTAGGCTATTAGGTTGATCCTATAAACTCTTTACATTTATAGACTTCCATAAAACATACTAGGTCAACTCTATCGACACATTACATTTTATAAGTTTTCAACAAATATGGAACCATAAAGCTATGTCGACCCAGTCAACACATTTGGTAGAATTTGCAAGTATAAATTAGGGTAATTCAATAACAAACTCATTCTCCTCTACATCCTCCAACCCACCAAGGTTACTTTCTATCCTTATCTATCATTTTTGTTATTCATCACAATTTTATTTTTCATAGTTTGGAGTTTTTTAAACTACCCTTGTACACTCAACTAGGTCAACCCTATTGATGTAGTTCTTTATTTTATGTTCTATCTAAAAAAATAGGTTAACACTATTGATGTAGTTATTTTTTAGACCCTTCTACAGTATAATAACAACACTATCAACTTTGTACTATAATATTTGCATACAGTATCATCTAAAATGACACTGTACTATGTTTTAAAGTTGGAATTAACACTTAAATGCTAGTAATTAACTCACACTTTCATTTTTTATTGATTTCATGATTAGAATAGATAACATAGTCTATCTAGGTGGTTTGTAAATATACCATTTAGTTTCACTAATTTATCTTTTATGCACACACTATCAAATCAAATTTTTTTAAAACACACTTAATAATTGTCTACCCAAGGCCTACCTACTTGGATTTCATCGCCAAAGGGGAAGCCAAATTGGTTTTATAGCCAAGTATAAATACATGGTTAATGTTATGTTTTGGATAAGCAACCAACACCCTTATCACTATAATGTGTGAAGTGAGGGGGTAGGCCCTAATACCAAGCTAGTACCATTACCATCATAGATCCATTTTAGCCTAAATGTCCAAAAACAATCCTTAGTTTTATTTTTAGTTCCTTGCTTACAGCCAACTTCCTATCACATGTAAAATCATACCCTAATACTCTAACAACATTCAAGTTGACCACTTAGTTAGATTTTACTTTCCAAGTTGATTACTTGCTCTTTGCTCAATTATATGTTGTATTACAAAAAATTGCATTAGTTAGCATTGGTGAAAAGTTTTGTGACGTGTGCCTCAATTGGATCAACCTCATTGATCCAATTGATTATGTGTTTCTTTTCATTTCTTGATTTCAAAATTAATTGCAAAATTTTTCCTATTTTAATACACAATCATTCTACTCAACATAGTCTCTTACAGACTATCTTTTTTCCCCTGCCTATAGTATTAGGTCAACTTTGTCAACTTTGTACACTTTTTTAGCTTTATTTCTAGTACCAGGTCAATCCTATCGACTCTGTACACTTTTTCAACTCATATTTTTAGTACTAGGTTAACCTTATCAACTCTATATAGTTTGTAGACACTATTTTCTATACTAGGTTAACCCAGTCGACTCTATACAATTTTATATCACTTCCTATTTCCTTGATTTTACATCAATTTTGACTTATTTATTCCTTATCCTTCATCATGAACTTCATGTTTGAAGACAACACTGAGTTGCATTCAGTGGACATGATGAGTCTTACCAACCCTCACAAGGTCTCCCATAAGTAGAGTAGGGATCATCTCCTAGATGAGTGTAATGCTCATATAATCACTCACTTAATGAACTATGGGAACCCTCCTCATTCATTTTCACTTCATAATCCTCTCTTCTCACTTTAAGAGCAACATGAATTAGAGTATACCCTTGAAGTTCTCTTCATTATCTCTAAATTTCCTGAACATCGAGGAAAGGATCCTTCTACCATTTACCATCTCATGATTAGTGGTCAAGTTGGAGAGCCTAATTCACCTTATCCCAAATTATCACATGGATTTTGGGGTATTATTTATTTGATTCTCAACCTCTTCCCTCTATTATGATACCTTCTCATACCATGGCCTCTTTTTCTTTAACTTCTTCCACTTCTATATATAGTATATCCACTAACATGGATGGTTATACATCTAGTGGGCCTTTCCCAAGACCCATTATCCTTAATTATTCCACTAATGCATCATTTTATATCCAAGGTAATCATGCTTCTAGTGCTTCTTCTTCTCACCCCTTCACTAGTTCATCTTTTACCACACAAGCAAATTTGGTCACTAGTGCCTCACATTCTAACGGTTCCTCTCAAGATCCTATCAACACCAATAGTGGTATCCAAGCCACCAATACCAACTCTAATGCTAAAAATAATGCTAAAAATTCCAATGAAACCCACCAAATTTTATTATAAATGCTTAATCAAATGAATGCTTTTCAAGCTCATAATACAAATCAAATGATAAGAATGCAAAATCACTTTCTCCATCTTCAAACCCACTCTAAGCAAATGCCTTAGAGCACACATAATCAAAATTTTCCCCCACCTGCTCTTCAATATGCCCATGGTGATCCCATCCCTCAACCTCCTCTTGTCAACAAGACAATTAACATCTTTAAAATGAGCCTCTTACATCTCAAATTACTAATATTGATATAGGAGGTATCACCAATACCATTTCTTACAATGGATCAAATGATCCTACTCTTCATCTAAAAACATTTAGAAACCTTAATAAAGACTAGGTTAAATTAAATACCTTCATTTATACCAATATATTATCCAAAACCCTCACAGGTTATGCTTTAGATTGGTACAACTAACTTAAAACTCATTCCATTACTATTTTGGAAGATTTAGTAAATGTTATAGTACAAGAGTTCCAAACTAGTGATCTTCTTGCGAATACCTTGGCCCATTTTATAAATTTTAAACAAATTGAAAATGAAACTTCCTAAGATTTTGTTAAAAGGTGGAAAATATTGTCCAACAAATGTGAACATATCATGGCCAATGATAACCTTTTTCATCTCTTTACCACTACTCTTTTTACCAAGTTGCAATATCAGGTTTGTACTCTCTCTTCACATACTTTGGAGGAGGCCATTGACCAAGAAAAATGTCAAGATTTCATTATGCATCAATTCAAGCCACCCCAAAATTCTATGGGTATACATATCTTACTTAAAAACAAGAATCATCATGTTACCACTAATGATGTCATGGAATCTTATGACACCATTCACACTATTCAATCTATTGATGCTAATAAATATTTAGAACCAAATCCACTTTCTCAGAAATACACCAATCTTCACTTATCTTCACCTATTACCATCAATGTTCACAAACCCTTATCCTCAGCCCAAATATTAAGTGTCTACCTAGGCCTCTACCATGAGAACTTGACCCCACTCATCTTATGAAATATTGGTATGATCCCAATAAGTTTTGTTGGTTTCATGCTAGTTGGGGTCATTCTCATGAGACCTGTAGGTAGCTTCATAACTTGGGTATGGCTTTTCTTATTGGTTCTAACTTTGATCATGATTATATCATTCAAAATTATCAACAAACCTATGACATTGATTTTAAATCTCATGAAAGACATACTAAATATCAAGCCTTAAATCAGGCTAATGCTCATTTGGCTATCTATATAGACCCTCTTCCAAATCACCAAAATCACCAAGACAACTAAGACAAGCCCACCCCTTCCACCAATAATGTGTAAAGTCTTGTTGAACCAACTCTTGAAGAGAATGTGGTTAATATAACTACTATGCAAAGGGTGGTTACTTTCATTGACCCTAAACTTATCTACACCCCTCCATTATCTCACAAATTTCATGTTGTCCGAGATTATTTTCCAACTCATTTAAATGAGTTGGGGGTAAGATGACCTTATAAAATTTGATGAAATAATTCCAACTCCTCCTTGGGATAACACTTCCCATACTATTTCTACCATCCCTCCATCTTCTTTACCTAACACCAATAATACTCAAGCTTCTATCAACACCTCTTCTAACACTTCTCAAAACTAAATGCTTCCTCTTCATAACATAGTTTACAACCTTGTTCTAAACCTTCTCCCTCTTATCAACACAAATAACAAAGCACTTCACCTCCTCCTTTTGAGGACCTCATTCAAAAATATGCACTTATTTATAATAACCTTTTTAGAGGTTATAATGATTGGGATCCCATAATGGAACTCACTAATCTCCTATCCCAAATTCCATGTCTTGAGATTATGAGGACATCTTTACATCATCAAAACTATCTTATGAAACTCTTATTCAAAATGAACATCCCTCATCCTCCCCTAAAATAACGTGAAGTAACCTTATCTAGATCTGAAGATAACATATTACAATAATGTGAAGAGATGCACATCCATGTTGATGAAATAATGGACACTTCTCTTTACTTAAAATTTCTCATTGCTTCTATGATTCTTGATGAGATTTTGATTTGTGCAAATGATCCTCCTCTATTTATTTGTGTCCAAATTAGTGATATGTAAGTCAAGCATGCCTTAATTGATGAGGGTTACATCACCTATGTTGCCTCTCTCAATTTTATCAAAACCCTTAGATATTTTGAATACAATCTCAAATCCACACACAACACATGTCAAGGCTATGATAGAAGGCAAATGCCTCCTTTACGTTGTGTGTGACTTCCCATTACCATCTCACCTATCACTATTCATATTAAGGTGATGATATTGAACTTTCTTATATTTTATAACATTTTGCTTGGTAGGTAGTGGACTCACTGTATGAGAGCAGTTACATCTTCCACTTACTAATGCATTAAATTCCCTCACAATGGAGCCATTTACAGGATTTAAGGTGACACTAATCCTTAGAATTTTAAACAATTCCAAGACCATGGTGTCTTCAAGATTCATAATCTTGAACCTTTGCCAAATATTCCATTCTATGAGTCTCAATGATTCAACTTACCCATCAATTGCACTCAAGGTTACAATGTGTTGATGTTAACATACCCCCATTTATAAAACATGGGGACCCTTGTGTCAAATTTTACAAATTTGTTCTTTGAAACAAAAAATTCACTTGATCAGAGTATCATTCACATGATTGCACATTTTTTATCTAAAGATTTCCCATACCTAGTTTTGTTAGCATATTTATTCATGGTTCTAGTTTGCCCTTATCTAAAGTACTAACATTGGATCTCTATGTTTCAAGTTACAGATAAAAAAAGAAGTCTACTTGGAATGAACAATGCTTGGGTTTCATGATTTTAGTGTTAACTTGATTCTTTACTAACTTTTGGTTTGTTAGATTTATATTTGAATAGCTAAACCCTTAATCTAAGTATTTTATTTGAATTTGGAGGGAAATTTTTTCATGGGAACTGTTGACGTAGTGGATTGCACCCAGGGCAGGAGGCCAAGCTCCTGCCTTCCACATGTCAAAATGGAAACTCCCCTCTCACCTGTGGGACTGGCAAAGCTACAGGGGAGAGTCTCTAGGTAAGGGCTAGCTCATATAGGTATATAGATATATAATGGGGGGGGTGAAAAGGGGGAAGGATTATAGGAAAACAAACTACTCTAAAAGAGGTGATGTACCAAATGCTTTGACCTACTCACACTCACACTTGAAGCTAGACAAACACATGTATACACTTCAAACTGGTAGAAGGACCAAGTTACAGGAAGCTTAATAGGGAGGATTTAATGGATCACACAGAAAATAGAGACTCACCAAAGGTGCTGTAGAAAGGCACACTGTGTAGTAGCTTCTTCTGTCTCTGCACTTCCAAATATAGCTCTCTTTGTCACCTACAAAATGGCACATTATAAACACTAGGTGTGTTGGTGTTAAACTTGTGGAAGCATTAAGAAGCAATGACTAAACACAAACTGACACTCAGACACACACAAAGATATCTAACTAGAATAGAGGTAAAAATGTGTTTACTGATTTCAGGTGAAAATTTGCCAGGGCTTCACCTTACAAATGTGAAAGATCCTTTTTCAAATGACAAGTCTCCAATATATAGAGGAAGGAAGGAGGCCTTTCAGCACCCCTTATTGCAAATGACCCATTTTCCCCTATCATTGGGAAGAGCAAGCCACTTAAACATCAATGAGCCATGCCATTTGTCTGCTTGCAAGACCACTTCTTCAAGGTGATTACATGATTTGTCTGCTTATTAATGTGAATGAATAAAATGGGTTACACTATTATCTATTTGCACCTCCTAGTAATCAATTTGTGGGCACTATATCACCTACTAGAGTAACTTCTTGAATCGGTGCCTCCCTTCACCACTTGGGCTATCTACTTATTCTTACACTTGGCACTTTCTCTCTTTGTTCTCTAGGCTTTTTGTCCTTTTCCTACTTTATCTCCTTCTATTCTTTCAGCCCTTGAGGGTGATCTTCTGGTGGGTCACTACATTCCTTGGGCCCTTTCCATGGTTGGTGCACAAGTATTTAAAAATCAATGACTATTTCACTGCCTTAAATTTGACATTTGCGCAGCTGTCACCCTAAAATTTAATACCCAATAGCTAGTCTGTCTCCTTAAAATTGATGGCTTTCAAGACATCATCATCCTTGGCAAAAATTTGTCGGGTCTTTGGTAGGCTTTTTTATGGGTTTTTTCCCACAGATTTCCTTTATTGATCCTTCCTAGAGAGGAAAAGACCCTTCAGCTTCTTGAGAACAGTCCTCCTCCTTGGTGAGAGCCCTCCACAAGGGCACATACCCTTCAGGTGGGCTTCTTACTTCACACTTTGTACTATGGCCTTTTAGTGAATTTCTTTAGACTTTTTGTCTGAAGGAATTCCTTCAGATAAAAAGTCTGAAGGGATTTTGACTTAAGAGAAATTCCAAAAAATTTACTCCCTCGGCTACCTTTGAAATGTTTCTTGACCTCCGCAAGGGCTCCTAAACTTAGGAATACCCTCTATAAGGGCTCCTAAACTTAGGAATACCCTATGTAAGGGCACCTATCCTTCAACTTTGGGATGCCCCCTTGAACCAAGCCATTGAACCAACCGATTGAACCAAAATTGGTTCAACTGTTCAATCGGTTCAATGGTTCAACACTGCATGCTGAGCCTTTGAACCAAAATCATTGAACCATAAAATGAACAAAGTGTTTGAACCAAATGATGAACCCACTGATTAAACCAAAGCATTGAACTAACTCATTGAACCAAAGCATTTAAACCCACCGATGAACTTGCCGATGAACTGATGGTGTTGAACTAAGCCGATTGAACCAAGCATTGAACCAATGATTGAATGGTTCAAAGGTGCTAACTCTTAGAAAGATTATGTCATTGAACCACTCTTCCAACCTTAAGGAAAAGTGCCTTTTAAACCATTTTAGCCCTCTTTCCTTAAGAATTTATTTAGACAAGAGTCTGAAGAAGCTTTGCAAAAAGTAGCACTCTTTGAATTGGTTCTTCATCTATCAAAAGATTACACCTATAGAGTTCATAGAAAAAACTCACTACTGAGTCCATAGAAGAACAAAGCCTTGGTAAGTCTGTAGAAAATCAAAACTTGTAGAGTCCGTAGAAAATCAAAACCTGTAGAGTCCGTAGATTTAGACCTGCAGAGTCTGTAGATTTCTAGGACTTATGCAGAATCAAAAAATGAATTGGCTTGAAAGAATAGAGGAAGAAGGGGACCAATTTTTGGCTTGTTACACCAAAAATGGTCAACAAAATGGTGACTCCCAGGGGAAGCATGCCTGCTATGCTTATAATCTAGTTGCCTCAAAATCCATTAGGCACGGGGTTAGATTGTAACTTAAAGATCAATAATAGCTCTGATAAAATCTAGAACCAATCACAAAGATTTACCTCAAAAGGAAAAGAAAACACACAAAAATCTAAGAAAACTACTAACATGTGCATAAAGCACTTAGGGAAAATAGGAGAAAAGCAAGGGAAAATATATACATGATGGAGAAGGGGCTTAGTGGTAATGCTTAAAATATATCCCATTAACTGGGATATACAGTTCTTCACCATCCAACCTAGAGAGTTGGAATGCATTATGCTGCTTACACTGAGTGATTACATATAGGCCACTCTATAGGGCATCAAACTTCACATGCTTTCTAGGCTTAGCTCGGTCTTCATCCCAATTTAAGGCAATGTCTCCTTCAGAGAAACCTTTTGATGAAGATTTCTTTTTGAAGTGTCTCTTCACTTGCTGTTGGTAGCTAGTCATGGAAGCCATAACCTGGTCCATTACCTCTTAGAGTTCCATTAGCTTCCATAATATAACTTCCATGCTATTTCCTTCTTCTAATTGTAGCTAGCAAGTGAGATCTAAGGTTGGAAACTCGAGTGAAATGGGGAGCCTAGCTTCCTTTCCATAGATGATTGTGTATGGTGAGTTGCCAATTGCCCTCTTCGGGGTGGCCCTATCTACCCACAAGGATATTTTTAACTTGGCATGCCAAGTCCTCTAATTTTTCTCTATGGTTCACTTGATGATCCTAATCAGGTTCTTATTTTTAGACTCAACCAGTCCATTCCCTTGTGGGTAGTAATTGGATGAAGTGCTAAGATATATACCATATCTCAGCACCCATTCACTTATTTTGGTTCCCAAAAAAGCTAACACATTATCTGAGATTATGGTTGCTAGAACCCCAAACCTTGCCACTAGGTCCTCATAAAAATCCAAGACCACACTTTCATTTGCCTCCTTTAGAGCAACAACTTCTACCCACCTTGTGAAATAATCCATGGCAGTCAGGACCCACTTGTGTCTAGCACTAGAGGGAGGATTAATCATCCCTATGAAGTCCAAGCCCCACTGCATGAATGGCTGCTCCACCTAAATAGGCTATAAATTCATGGCACCCAACCATTGCTTCCCATTGAAAAGTGCACACTTTTGGCACTTTCTTACCTAGGCATGGGTGTCCTTGAAAAGAGTAGGCTAGAAATATCCAGCTCTCATTATTCTTGCTGTAGTAGTCCTATGAGCAAAATGACCACCAAATGGTCCATCATGGAACTCAGACAACACCTTGTCATCCTGACTCGAGCCCAAGCATCTCAAAAAGACTCCTGAGAGATCCTTCCTGAACAACACTCCATCAATCATGGCATAAGGGAGACACTGGAGTTTAATATACCTTCTCTTGGTCTTGTCAAGTGAGTGTGGACACTCAGCAATGAGAAGGAAATTCCTTATGTCTTATGTCCACTCCTTCATGACAGTTGGTTCTTTTGCTATAGCTACATCAAGGATTGGCAAACTATCCTCCTTTTGCTACTTAAAGTCTGTAGTGAGGTGTTCACATAGGCCTCTCCCTCTTACCAGTTTGGTGATCTTGATATCTACATCATATTCCATCACCTTAGTGATCCACCTTACTCTCTTCTCTTTTAGATCTCAGTTGATCAAGAAATCCTTGATGCTGGGATGTGGAACCATAAGGTGGATTCTGCTATTAGACAGCATGTGTCTAAATTTATTTAGACTCTGTATGACTGTGAAGACTTGCTTTTCCACATATGTGTGTCTAACTTCAAAACCTTCTAGGCCTTGGCTAAAAAATGCAATTGGATACTCAAGGTTATCATCACTTACTTGGGTAAGCATGGTGGAGATTACCTCTTCATTGCTGAAGGTGTAGAGGTTGAAGTCTTTGGTGAAGTTAGGGCTGATCAAAGTAGGAGCTCGGGCTATGGCCTGCTTGATTTCTTAAAAACTATATTTTCTCTATACTGTCCATGTGAACTCCTCACCCTTCCTTAGCATAGAGGTCAATGGCTTGACCATATCCACAAAATTTGGGATGAATCTCTGTATGAAATTTATCTTACCGAAAAAGCTTTGTAGGCCTTTTTTGTGCTTGGGTAAGGACATCTTCAGGATGGAGTGAACTCTTTTTGGATCAATAACTAGACCTTCCGAAGAAACAATGTGACCAAGGAGATTTCCCTCATGGACAATGAACATGCATTTCTTAGGATTGAGAGAGATACCAAACTCTCTACACCTCTCAAAGATTTGCTTGAGGTGTTTCATGTGTTGGCTCGCTTCCTTGGAGAAAACTGTCACATCATCAAGATATACTAGCACAGTCTTATTTATCAGGCCTTGAAAGGCCATGTCCATAGCTCATTGGAAAGTGGCACCAGCATTAGAGAATTTGAAAGGCATTTTCCTGTAAGCAAACATTCCCCACTTGGTTGTGAAGGCTATTTTGTGCTGGTCATAGTCTTGCACCAAAATTTGGTCATATCCTAAATATCCATCCAGGAGGGAGAAATGCTTGCTACCTGTCACCATCTAAAGGATCTACTCCATTCTTGGGAGAGGATAATGATCTTTCAAAGAGACTCTATTGAGATCTCTAAAATTGATGCATAGTCTGATCTCCCCATTCTTTTTCCAGATAGGAACAAGATTGGCCAGCCAAGAAAAGTGTTTGATTGGAAATACTATCTTAGACTCAATCAATTTGGTGAGCTCCTTACACATGAGAGGCTCAATCATTGGGTTGACAGGTCTCTACTTCTACTTGATTGGTTTGGCACCTTATTCTAGTTTAATGGTATGCTAGGCTAAGCTCAGATTAAAACCCTTCAAATCATTATACTCCCAAACAAAGACATTAATATATTCTTGGCACAACAAGATGAAGGCATGCCTTTCCTGGTCTGTGCACACTTTTCCAAGTGCAAGTAACTTATCCTTGAATATTTCCACCTTCTCATGGTGCTCCTCCTTTGTTGCAATGCACACCTTGTCACTTCTCAATTGGTCATCTCCATTGAAGATATTCTCTAGAGTGACCAACCCTTTGGGGAGCTTATTATTCTTTAGCTAAATAATTTGGCTACCATATTGCTGTTATAGCTTTGCCTAGTTTTTTGCAATGAATTTTGCTTGTTCTTGTAGGAAGAGTTCTATTTGCTGATCACTATTGAAAACCTACTAGTTGGTGATGTTGTCAGGTACAAAATGCCAGATCACTACTTTCAAGTGACGTGGGCTATGGTCTCGACCTATTTCCTTAGCAATATTAAACTGGGCACCAACTGCCACCAGCTTGTTTGCTTGCTTGTTCTATTTTCTAGGGATGGAAGTAATATTGAAAGTGCATAAATTTTCTACTAAGTCCCATACCCTATGTTTGTAGGACTTTAGTAGAGAATTCTTCATCAAATTTTGGCCAATTAACTAATTGACAATCAACTCGCTATCACCAAATACTTACAGCTCTTTGATTCCTCTTTTCCTCACCCACTCTAAGTCATGGATGGGGGATTCATATTTTTCAACATTGTATGTGTAGGAAAATTGGAACTAGAAGGCTAAAAAATACCTCTCTTTTGAAGGAGAGACTAGCACCGCTCCACCACCAGCTCCCAACTTACTCCTTAAATTGTCAAAGAACAGATGCCATAGACCTGAGCCTTCTTGGCTGGCTTTCATTAGATTTGGTACAAAATTACCCTCTTCATGCATGCAATAAACTCCAAGGCCTGCCTCCTCTATGAATTTATAAGGATCATGCTCGAAGTTGTCACTTCCCCACTCATCTAAGAGCAGGTCTGCAACTCCTTCAAGGGTAGAGGATGAAGATTGGTCTACTTGGAACTCCTCCTAGTCAATGATGGCATAGCTAACATTTGCTGCCTTTAGTGAGTAAGGTTCTAGATGATCTTTGTGGAGTGGCTCGAATTCAATCTTGACTTTAGTCCCATACTTGGTTCTAAAAACTAGATAAGACTAATTTCCTACTGATTAGTCGCCTATTTTGGTTGTAAAATCCCTGGATAAGTAGATGGCAAAGTAAGGAGGGACATCCACCACTACCACATCATGGAGGACTGAGAAAGTCGGGAAAGCATGTAGCGTCAAGCTCAAACCTCTTACCACCCCAATTGTCTTTGCTGGAGTTCCATCCAGCTGTAGGACTCCCTTGGTCATTTCTTCATATTTCAAGCCTAGCTTGTCAGCTATGCATTTGGGCATCATCAAGGTACTTGATCCATTATCAATGATGCAATTATGCACCAAGAAATCTCCTATGACTAAGGACACATAAAAAGGAGGAACCTTCTCTTCCTTCTGGGTCTGACCTGAGGTGGAAGGCTATCCATTCATCATCAAAATGTTGTTAGCTCTTGTTGGGATAGCCTATTCATCTAGCTCATGCAATTCCTTTTGCAGCATCTTTTTGCCCTAGTATTGACAGTGAATCCCACAAAGAGATGTTCATGTGTAGCTTCTTCATTTGGTCAACCACATTGACTTAAGGGTTGCCCTCCTTGAAAATTTCTTTAGAATTATGTACAGCTTGAGGGGTAGGTCGAGGAGCTAGAGGTATAATTGGTGGTTTGAAGCTTAGGACCTTTTGATTTGTGTGTGATGAAGAAGGCGTTACTGATGCTTGGGTAGTACCCTAAGTTTCTTTCATTACTCTCCTTTTGAATCTTGTGTTGGCTGTAACACAGTCAGCCTGATTATCTATAACACCCACATAATTGACTGAATAGAATTTTCCTTTCAAATGATTCATGAGGGTAGAATCAGGTTGGGCCTAACTGCTACTCATGCTGGGTTGCATTGGAGCCTTAAAGACTCTGGAATGGGTGACTGCCTGATTGTCTTGTATATTTGGGTAATAACCCATCATTTCATTTGTATAAATAACTTGTTCCTGACCATATCCCATGGTTAAACAACTTGGCTATTCCTACACCAAATTGTTTTGAATGGGCACCAAGACCTTAGATGATGAAGGGTCCCCTGGGTTGTAGCCTTGAAAAGGTCTAGTCTAAGTAAGCTGACCCTATCCTTGATTGTAAATTTGGAAACGGGGTCTAGGAGCTTGACCATACTACTGATATCCTTGGTTTGGTCAGTTGCTTTGAACCTGCTCCCTTTTAAGGGCCATAAGTTCATTTGACATACTTTACAACAGACTCTTAACTTCATGAAGCTCATTGGATGGAGCAACAGTTGGTTTCTCAATGCTAGGTAGAGGAGCTAATGTGGGAGCATTGATTTGAATTAGAGGTAGCATATCAAGGAAAAGAGGCATATGGGGTCTAGGAGCTATCTTCCCAGCCTGCACTAAGCAATTTTTAGTTGCTATGGCTATGTCATAAGTAGCAAGCAGCACATGTCCTCCCATGAATTATATCATAATAGCAATATCACTGTTCAATGATCCTAATTAATATAGGAAAGCATAGTTAGGAGTAGGTTTTACCAGAATGGGGATTTTATCCCATGTCTTCTAAAATCAAGCATTGAAATCCTGCATGTATTCATGTGGGGCCCTTTTCATGGTAGTCAGCTACTCAGCAAGAGAGAGGTGGTCTCTCTTTTCTCCAAAATGGTCCATCAAGTGAGTGCCCAATTCATTCCAAAAATTGATTGAATTTATTGTCAAAGTCCCATACCAATCAAGAGCTTTACCTTTGAGAGACAATGCCATCAATCTGATTGCAATATTTTCTTCTATGACATTTTGGATATTGTAGAGGCTAGCAATATTTTTGATGTGTTTGATGGCTATAATGGGCCCCTCTCCATCAAAAGAAGGCACATGTTTGAGGGCTGCATCTGGAATTGGGTCATAACATTGGAGATTCAAGGGGCTCTGACCATGAAAAGTCATAAAGGGTAATGCCATGGCTATGATGGGATGCAACTGCAGCCTTGCTATGTATGTGTTCCTTACAATAGGTTTGGAAAGGTGGTTTACTGAATAAGGATGGGTCCTCTCAAACCTGAATCTTTTTTTTGAGTTCAAAGGAAACTCAATGAAGTCGAAAGGAACACCCTTAGAAGTAGACTGTGTGGTGACTTTAGGCATAAGAAGTCAGACTGGTCTTTGATTAAAAAATGAAGTTCTTACCAGTGGAGTCACTAGATGCTAAAAATAGTTTATTTGCTATAATAGGACCAACATCAATCTTGAAACTTTATTGAGTGTAAAAATTGGGTCTCACTAGGCGTGCCAAAAACTATTGATGCAGTGGATTACACTCAGGGTAGGAGGCCAAGCTCCTGCCTTCCACACATCAAAATGGAAACTCCCCTCTCACTTGTGGGACTAATGAAGCTGCAAGGGAGAGTCTCTACATAAGGGCTAGCTCCCTTTGATGCATCTAAGTTATTCTAATAAGTGCTAATATAGGTATACAAATATATAATGGGGGGTGAAAAGGGAGAAGGATTAAAGGAAAACAAGCTACTCTAAAAGAGGTGATGCACCAAATGATTTGACCTAATCACACTCACACTTGAAGCTAGATAAACACATACGTACACTTCAAACTGGTAGAAGGACCAAGTTACAGGAAGATTAATAGGGAGGCTTTAATGGATCACACAGAAAATAGAGACTCACCAAAGGTGCTGTAGAAAGGCACACTATGTAGTAGCTTCTTCTATCTTTGCACTTCCAAATATAGATCTCCTTGTCACTTGAAAAATGGCACCTTATAGACACCAGGTGTGTTGGTGTTAAACCTATGGAAGCATTAAGAAGTAATGACTAAACACAAACTGACACTCAGACACACACATAGATATCTAACTAAAATAGAGGTAAAAATGCATTTATTGATTTCAGGTGAAAATTTGCTAGGGCTTTAACTTACAAATGTGAAAGATCCTTTTTCAAATGACAAGTATCCAATATATAAAGGAAGGAAGGAGGCCTTTTGGCACCCATTTTTACAAATGACCCATTTGCCCCTGTCATTGGGAAGAGCAAGCCACTTAAACATCAATGAGCCACGCTATTTGTCTACTTGCAAGACCACTTCTTCAAGGTGATTACGTAGTTTGTCTACTCATTAATGCAAAATGAAGAAAATGGGTTGCATTATTAGCTATTTTCACCTCCTAGTAATCAATTCATGGGCACTGTATCACCTGTTGGAGTAACTTCTTGAATCGGTGTCTCCCTTTGCCACTTGGGCTATCTGCTTGCTCTTGCACTTGGAACTTTCTCTCTTTGTTCTCTAGGCTTTTTGTTGTTTTCTTACTTTGTCTCCTTCTATTCCTTCAGCCCTTAGGGGTGATCATCTGGTGGGCCACTGCATTCCTTGGGCCCTTTCCATGGTTGGCATGTAAGTATTTAAAAACCAATGGCTATTTCACTACCTTAAATTTGATGTTTGCGTAGCTATCACCATAAAATTTAATACCTAATGGCTAGTCTATCTCCTTAAAATTGACAGCTTTTGAGACATCATCATCCTTGGCAAAAATCCATCAGGTCTTTGGCAGGCTTTTCTGCAAGTTTTTTGCTTCAAGTTTTTTTCTCACAAATTTCCTTTATTGATCCTTCCCAGAGAGGAAAAAACCCTTTAGCTTCTTGAGAATAGTTCTCCTCCTTGGTGAGAGCCCTCTACAAGGGCACATTCCCTTTAGGCGGGCTTCTTACTTCAGGGTTTTTACTATGGCCTTTTAGTGAATTTATTCAAACTTTTTGTTTGAAGGAATTCCTTCAGAAAAAAAGTTCAAAGGGATTCTAACTTAAGTAAAATTCCAAAAAATTTACTCCCTCAGCTGCCTTTGAAATGTTTCTTGCCCTCTGCAAGATCTACTAAACTTAGGACTACCCTCCACAAGGGCTCCTGAACTTAGGACTACCCTCCGCAAGGGCTCCTAAACTTAGGACTGCCCTCTGCAAGGGTACCTATCCTTCAGCTTTGGGATGCCCCCTTGAACCAACTGATTGAACCAAAATTGGTTCAACAGTTCAATCGGTTCAATGGTTCAACACTGTGTGCCAAGCCTTTGAACTAATCTCATTGAAACGTCCAATGAACCTAGTGTTTGAACCAAATGATGAACCTACCAGTTGAACCAAGGCATTGAACCAACACATCAAACCAACTCATTGAACCAAAGCATTTGAACCCACTGATGAACTTGCTAATGAACTGATGGCGTTGAACTAAGCTGATTGAACCAAGGAAATTAAACCAAGCATTGAACCAATGATTGAACGGTTCAAAGGTGCTAACTCTTAGAAAGAATATGTCATTAAACCACTCTTCCAACCTTAAGGAAAAGTGCCTTTTAAACCATTTTAGCCCTCTATCCTTAAGAATTTCTTTAGACAAGAGTCTGAAGAAGCTTTGCAAAAACTTGCACTCTCTGAACTGGTTCTTCATCTATCAAAAGATTACACCTGTAGAGTTCATAGAAAAAACTCACTACTGAGTTCATAAAAGAATAAAGCCCTGCTAAGTCTGTAGAAAATCAAAACTTGCTGAGTCCATAGAAAATCAAAACCTGTAGAGTCCATAGATTTAGACCTGCAGAGTCTGTAGATTTAGACTTGTAGAGTCCATAGATTTCCAGGACTTGTGTAGAATCAAAAAATGAATTGGCCTAAAATAACAAAGGAAGAAGGGGACCAATTTTTGGCCTGTTATACCAAAAATGGTCAATAGGAACATTTTAAATAATTCTATGGGCTTAGTTTATTTTTATTTTCTAAGGCTTAGTTGTGTTTTTCAACATGACCAAACCTTAGTCTAGACATCCAAGCTAAGTTCTTATTATTCCTGAGCCCCCCTTCAGACCTTTCTATTTTTCATGTGGTCTTAGTCTAAATACAAAGTCCTTTTGTTATGTTTCAGACATGTCCTTTTAGGATTTTGATCAAGGAATTCTTTTAGGACTTATGTAATTGGTCTATCTATGTCAAGATAATTATTTCAGACATTTTATCCCAAACAATTTCCCCATGAACTTATTCTATTGGGCATTTTACCTAACATAATTTCCCTTCAACCTCTTTACACTTACCCTTCGACATATTTGTTTTGGACGTATTGTTAAATGAAATGATCCTTCAGCTTTCAAAACCCACCTTTCAAGATTTTTACAAGTGACCCTTCAAGATTTTTGTTTCAGACATTTTGTCTAATACAAAAGGCCTGAAACATCTTTCCTACATTAAATTATCCAAAAGTCTTTTGAAAGTGACCTTTTCCTTAATAAAATTATCTTTTAGACCTTTTGTTTAGACCAATTGCCCTTCAATTTTTTTGAAAATATCCTTAAAGATTTTTGTGAAGGGCACATACCCTATAGGTTTTTTGAAATGATCCTTTAGATTATTTAAAAAGATCCTTTGGATTTTTTAATATATACTTTAGGCATTTTGTAAGGGACACTTTATCTTTAGACTTGCCCTTCAAGATTTTTGAAAATGGTCCTTTGCCTTCCTCAATTATCCTTCGATATTTTTGTGAAGGGAACTTGCCCTTCATGATTTTTGAAATGGTCCTTTGCCTTCCTCAATTATCATTCAAACTTTTAAAATTACCCTTTCCCTCCATGAGAAGTGCCCTTTGGGACTTTTATCCTAAGCAAAGACCCTACAAAGTGATTCATTAGGGGGATTGTTTCAGATATTTTATTCAAAACATTTCCCCTAATGCCATAATCATGAAATAAATCAATTGAATCGAATTAAATTACATGGAATTATTTTAATTTTTATCCTAAGGCTTGGTCATGTTTTATAACACAACCAAACCTTTGGCTAAAAATTCATGCTTGGTCCCTTTTTATATCTCATAATCCATTATCCCTTTTATCTTAACATGGTCCAACTAAAAATGCAGGGTCACTTTTATTAATTAGCCTAAGGTCTTATCCAAAAGTTCCATCATATTTATTTATACATTGAAACCTTAGGTTAAGACCTTATGCTATGTCATATTCCATAGGGTCCCTTTTTTACATTTGACCTAGCTTAAAAAACTTAAGTTAAAGTCCTTATGCTTGGTCTATTTAATTATTCATGGGGCCCCTTTTGTTATATGTTTAAAACCATGATCCATGGTCTTTATGGTGAGTCCCTTTTAAATTCACAAGGTCCCATATATTAGTTTAGAACTTAGCTTAATCTTTTAATCCTAAGTATTAAGATCAAATTTCATTCTTCTATGTAGGATCAATGACCCATGTTTAAGTAGAGAACAAAAACCAAGTAGAGTGTGATCGATCATTAAAAGCCATGGTCCCAGTTTAAACATCAAGTACCTTTTAGTGATCAATGGTATGCATTCTAGTGTACAGACCCTAATCAAACAAAGTGAGATCAACATAGACTTTTTAAATGAAACTCTGAGTTCTTACAAGACTACCAAATGTCATAATCTTAAACCCCTAATTCAAAGAGCAAAAGAATCAAGCAATCAATGCATGACACATGCAAGAATAGATCAAACTAGAAAATGACAAGTGACAAGCTTGGCAGGTAGTCTTAAAGATGAGATTAAATTTGATAGTCATACACCCATCAATGACATCTATGTTGATGTTAAATGATGGTCATGCATATGCCAAATTTAAGATAGTGAAGAGCCTTGTTGATAATCTTAAAATTGATGATCATGCACCTTTCAATGACATCTATGTGGACATCAAATAATAGTCACATGGATGCCAAATTTAAGATAGTGAAGAGGCTTGATGATGATCTTAAAATTGATGGTCGAACACCCATCAATGACATGTGAATAGATGTCAAATGATGGTCATGAAGATGAAAAATTTAAGATAGCAAATATCCCCATAGAAGAGCTTAAATTTGACAGTCATATGCCTATCAATGATATCCACACAGACATAAAATGATAGTTATGTAGATGTGAAATTTAAGATAATGGGATAGCTATAAATAATATGAAGATCTAGAGTCTGCATTGATTTGTGTAGGCTGATTTAATGGTGTGAAATAAATATGGACTTTTCAAAGACGCTTGAAACTAATGAAATTTGAGTAGGACATCATGGGAGCTTGGAGGAATGTTTCTTATGGGAACATGGAATTTTATTTTTATCTCAAAAGTAGATAAGGGGATTACTCTGGGACCTAAACATTCCAAAGAACCATGAAGCTCTTTTAGTAGCGCAAGGGTCCCAAAGATTAAGTGATTTAAGAATATTATTTTGTAATTAGCATTATATAATATTTTGAAGTGGAATATTCTATTTGTGAAGGCATGTTATATTTTTAGAACACATTGCCTATGGATCATCCCATTGGGAAATTTTAGTGTATTTCTAGAACATTTATGGATAGGACAACTATCCCTACGCTTATACTCTTTTGATTGGGTATGACTAACCGACATGCTCCCTTGTAGCTTATAAAAGGAACATTATCAATTGTAATGGGAGAGGGAGTTTTGAAGCCAAAACTTGTGTAAACATTTGAACAACTAATGCAAGTAGGGAATTTTTAAAAGATTATCTCATTTTGTTTGTGTCATTTGCTATATGGTTTCTCTCTCAATATTCCATTCTAAATGTTCTTGTAGACTCTTGGTGTGTACTTTTGAATGCAAAATTATTAGCTTGTGATTATGCTAGGATAATTTAAGGTTCTCTAGTTTACTTCATTTTATTTTCTCTAGATTTGATGTCCATCAACTATTTACTTATAGGGGTAAATATTTAAAGTAATCTTGGTTCTTATTGGTATTATTTTAACATTACTTATAAGTTTGATTAATGTGTCATAAGATCTGAGATTAAACTATTTTGTATCATACATTAGTTTTAAGTACATTCCTACATGATATTTGAACTTTGTCATGATATCGGGAATAAAGATTAGTAACAACATATTTTCTCTCTACCCTACCCTTCCTTTTGCTTTTTTTTAACCAATCCATTTTAGATTAAAATTTCATTGTATATGTCCATATTAGTTTATCTTTAGACTTATAATTGAGATTAATTCAAATTAATTAGCATAGATCATATTCTTATTTATAAAAATCTACAGGCCATGGTGGCTCCCAACCACCAAATGTTATAAATATTGTGAAATAGTCATTTATTTTGCCTCTATTCCATCATAGATAATAGGATTATCACAAAATATAACTCATGCTCCAAATTCCTTTAATTCTAAAATGAGAAGTGTTTTTTAAACACTCTGAGCACATTGTGATACATATTTGGGCATCAATAGGGCAAGCTTCATTAGTACTAGAAGGAGGGCCAAATTCTTTGTAGATTTGTAGTATCTTTGCTGGTTTTTGTTAATTCTATTTAAAGATCACTTTAATCTTTGCATATTTGTGTTATTTTAACATAATCATGTAAAGGTTCATGATCTTTATGGTTTTAGATTGGTCTTTGTGCTTATTTGGACAAAAATTGACATTCTTTGAAGACATATGTTGAATTGTGGTAAAGATAGATTTAGAATTATGAATCCAACAGGTTTGATGTTAGTAATAGCTATTTTGATCAAAGATTCTTAGATCCTTTGATCAATTAAGTTCTTCTAAGCTTAAAACATGTAAAGATCGATCTTAATTATGTATTTGGATACATCTTTGAGCTGATTTGAGTAAAGATTGCCATCCCTTATCATACTTTATATGAATCTTTGTAAAATTTGCTTAATGTGCATTTCTAATCATTGTTCTTCACAAAGATAGGATTGATGCATCATATTTCAAATAGGATTTCAAATTCTCAAGTTAGAATTATCAAAAATTAGAACAAGCTCACATTTAGAGACTAGGGAACCTATGATTGAATTAGAAGTCCATATAAGAGCTAGGTGGGATAAAGGTAAGCATAGGCTTTCAAAGTCTTTGCCAACTTCACCAATTTAGGTTGCTCACATATTCAATCCTAATCAAGGTATGGCTTGGCTGGTTATCTCTTCCATCAACATGCTAGGTGTGGCACATGACCTTCCCCATAACTTAAGAAATATTTACCAGCATTTATTCCTAATAGAATTGTAACTATAGAATAACATATTAAATAATTCAAATCAACTTTGAGTTTGTTAAATGTCACTCATGAAGATGTAGTATGTATATTATTTCATTTTAATGTTAAATATGATGCATTTGAATGGTTTTTAAATATACCTAAGAATTACATTACAAGTTGGGTCTATTTTAACAATGTCTTAATTGACCAATTTGGAAAAATTATTAGTCTTTGTGTCTTATACCAGCAATTCATCATGATCAAGAGGGATGTAAATGAACCTATAAGAGAATTTAATACTAGGTTCCAAAAAATGTATAGTTAAACCATAGATCATTATAATCTTGATGATGCTTTGGCCTTCAAAATATATAAGGATTCCTTAGATCCTATGACTTATGTATTTATAAAAAGAGCTTTTGGACCCATGAACACATTAGATTTAGTTTATGCTAAAGTTGTGATTATTAATGACTAGGTACAACCTCAAGGTCAGATGGCTTAATCTATTCCCAATGTCAACCCACATTTTCTTACCTTGAACATCTTACCCAATAATAATTATAAGATACCTGCTTTGAACCAAATCCTAACTTTGAACCAATTACCCTGAAGTCATGCTCATCCTACTCATAACTTAGGATTCTTGAACACTACTACAAATGGATTTAATATAAGTAATATAAAGGATTTAGTACCAATCCCTAGTACAAATAATAATTAGGTTCATAAATTTGAGGCTACCAAAAATGAAAATGACTCTATCTTAAATATGGTCCAAAAGTTAAGCACTAATTTTCTTCAACTACAAAAATAAGTTGGTAATACTGGAGAGAGCTCAAGTAGGAAATTTTGTCTCCAAAGGTTCAGTAGGCCCAACAATAAATTCTATAATGATAGTTACAATAAAATAAGAATAATGAGTCATCTAATGATAAAAAAACAATGGATATAAATCTTATTGATATTACTTTACTTGATTATTGTAGATTACATTGTACTTCTAAACATGGTGAGATAGATTGCATTGAATTCTATAAAGATTTTGAGGCATTTCAAGAAGATTTGGATACTTTTGAAGTGGTTCCTAATAAAGATAATAGTGAAGCTACATCATGATCTAAATATACTAACCAAGAATTCATGGTGGAGACATTCAACTTCCCTTTCCAAGAAGACAATGAACATGATGATATTCCTATAGAAGCCCATGTTTTCCAAAAGTTCCTAAAGAAAACCTACCCTCTAAGGAATATGGAGTAGAAAAAACCCTTTACTACTTCAACACCTCGAAATAACTTTGACACTCCTCTGAATACCACCTCATATAATAACCTAGAACATCCAAAGGGAAGTACTTCTAAACATTATACTGATGCATCTAATTCTTCCAATAGGATTGGGTATAATATTATGAAAGACATGAAGAAAATTAAGGATAACATTACATTGCATGAGTTAACACAAATCACTAAGAAAAGAGACCTATTATTGGAGTCCTTATCTAAAAATCCTAGCAGGTCACCCAAAATTGACAATGCTAATGTTGGTATGTATAAAGCTAAGATAGAATCCCTACCTTTATTGCTTATTATCATAATGTTTGGTAAGAATTTACATAATTATTTATAATATTCTAGTGCATCCACAAACGTCATGCCAATAGGTATTTGTAAACAACTTGGATTGACTCCTATTAAATATGATGGAGTTATCACTCAATTAGATAAATCTAGAGTCAAAGTATTTAGGGAATTATTAAATGTTGAAATTTTCTTCTGAGCAGAGGGTCTAGTAATTTATTGAAATCCAAGTGGTGGACATTCCTAATGCTTATGGGATATTGTTAAGACAATAATGGACAAGGGTCTTGAATGGAAATATGTCCATTGACTATTTGCATTTTTGGATACCATAAAAAGGAGTCCCAAATTAGATTAGAGTGGAAAGAGAGCCTTGGATGAAGAACATGATCAAAAAGTATAATGCTATGAATGAAAAGGTTAACATGCTAGACTCTAATGAGATCAACATGATGGATTATGAATTATGAGTATATACTCTTAGGACTTCTAAGGTAAGTAGTTCTAAGACTTCTTAGGTTTTGCCTAGAATTTTGAAATTGCATTTTGATGGTGCTATGTGTAAGTATAGATATGGAGTAGTAGGAATTATTCTAACCAATCATGTCAAGAAATGACTAAAATCTATTTATAGACTTCAGTTTCCTTGCACAAATAATCTTGTAGAGTATGAAGCTTTGATTCTAGGATTGCAATTTGCCATTAGGCATAAGGTTATAGAGCTATTAGTTCATGGTGATACGAACTTGTAGTCAATCAAGTGAGGCTTAAATATCAATGTAAATTGTCATATGTCAATAGATATAAGTTTAGAGTATAGGATTTACTAGAATTTTTTGATGCTTTCAACATTGTTTCCATCCCTAGGGAGGAGGACAAGGCTACTGATGAGCTTGCCTAAATTGAAATCAATCTTATGCCAAATCATGAATCTAAAAACTTTAGCATTAATATAGTTTCATGCCCTTTGGTCCCAAATAACATAAACCATATGTAGGTTTTTAATGATGACCAACATATCCTAGATTTCTTGACCAACTCAGGAGTATTTAAGGCCCATGTCATAAATGAGGCCAATGAAAACACTCTTTAAGAGGATGATATATTTGATAACAAATTCATGCAATAGAGTAACAAAAAAATCCTAAAAAACATGATTGCATTGGAAATGTTATTTGATAAGGACAAACTACTTAAAAATATTAGAATACCTAAGGTGAGTGGGAAGGATTACAAGACAATTGATCTTAGACCACACGATCAATCTCAACTAGTTAATATTAGGACAACATGTACGAGCATAGAAAATGAAAAATCCAAAGACTTTATGATAGACTATAAGGACATAATAGCATGCTCCTATGATGACTTGAAGATTTTTGATCCAAAAGTCATCAATCATACCATACCCTTGAAGGAAAATTGAAAACCTTTTAGACAAAAGTAGAGACCTATCAACCCTATTTTAGAACCTATGATTTTCAAAGAAGTAATTTTTTTTTTAGATGTCAAGATTGTATTTCCATTAGGCACTCTACCTAGGTCACCAATTTGGTCCCAGTCAAGAAAAAAATGGTGAAATAAGACTGTACATTGATGTTAGGAATCTAAATAAATCATCTAAAAAAGACAACTATCCTTTGCCTTCTCTAGACCAAGTTATACAAAGAATTTATAGTTCTGCTATGATGTCCTTTCTTGATGGATATTCAGGGTATAACCAAGTGCTAGTAAATTAGGAGGACAAGATGAAGATTGCTTTTACTACCAAATGGGGCATGTTTGATTACAAAATAATGCCATTTGGGCTAATCAACATAGGGGCCACATTCTAAAGGGCCATGGATCATGCTTTCTAAGGTTTGGTAGGTAAATGTATTATTATATACATGGATCATCTAACTATTTTTTATAAGAATTGGGAGGACCACATTATGCATTTATAGCAGGTATTAGAAAGGTGCAGAAGGTATGGGATTTCTTTCAACCCAAATAAAAGTGTTTTCTATGTTACTGAGGGAATGCTATTAGGACATGTTATCACTAAGGAGGGGATATCTATAGATCCAAATAAAGTATGAGCTATATCAAAAATTGAGCCTCCTAACATTAGAAAAGAACTAAAATCATTCTTTAACAAAATAAATTTTGTAATAAAGTTTATTTTTGGCTTTGCAAAATTTTTCAAACCATTGAATGATACAATGAAAAAATATGCCAAAATCAATTAGAGTGAGGAAACCAAGAAGCATTTTAAGGACATCAAGGAGGAAATTGGACAAGATCCAATCTTAATAAGTCTAGACTTCTCTAAAGACCTTCACCTTTATTCCTTTGATTCTGATCATACTATTGCTATATTCTTAACTCAAAAAATTGATGGATGTGACCAGATAATTGCTTTCATGAGCAAAAAATTCAAAAACACTGAGATAAATTATTTTTTATTGAAAAACAAGCATGTGCATTAGATAAGGCATTGAAGAAATTTAGGCACTACATTCTTAGGAATAATGTGCATGCAATCTTACCAGACCCAATTGTAAAGATCATGCTGAGTGAAATCAATGTAGGAGAAAGGAGAGGTAAGTGGATGTTTGTGATTTAAGAATATGACATTGAAATGAAGAATAAAAAATTGGTAAGGTTCTAAGGTTTGATTCAATTAATTTCCAATGCTAACCCCAAGATAAGTGTCATACAGGTTGAACAATAAAGCTTTCAGTCGAATGATTGGTATGATCCTATTATCCATATACTAATCAATGACACTTGTCCTATAGGATTAACTAGGGAGAAAATAAGATCCCTAATACTTAAGATAAACCACTAATTGATTAAAGATGGAGTGTTTTACTAAAAAAAATTTGAAGGCATTTAGTCGAGGTATATATCCAAAGAAGAAGCAACTAAAATCATGGGCACTTTTCATGAGAAGCTAGGAAGTGGACATATATCTAGAAGGATAACAACTCAAAAAATCCTTAGAGATGGTTGATACTAGCCCATGATCTTTAAGGATGCCCACAAGAATGTAAGGTAGTGCCATCATGTCAAAACTTCAACATAAAAGAGCCTAAAGAAACCAAGCCAATGTAGCCAATTATGGTAGATAAACCTTTTGCTCACTGGGTAATAGATTTCATGGGGGTAATTAACTCAAATTCATCATAAGGTCACAAATATGTTATAATTGATACTAACTACTACACTAGATGGATTAAGGTAGTAGACACTAAGTAGTGTAGGACAAAAAGTGATCACCTTTCTAGAAGAAAACATATGTACTAGGTTTGGATCACTGGTCTCTCTTGTATGTGATAATGGGTCAAATTTTATATCCATTAAGATGATCAAATGGGCATATGATAATAGTATCATTCTCAAGTTATCATCCAACCATTGTCCTTAAGGTAATAGTATATCCAAATCAACCAATAATAACTTGATGAAATCCTCTCTCAGAATCCTTTAACAAGCTCCCTATATGGGTGCAGCTTCCTTATTTTCTGATACACCTATGGCAAGATGAGGTTCTTAAAACCATTGGAAATGCAATAGGGGATTTTTTATATATCAAAGATAGTGAGACTCCTTTCCACTCAACGTGTGTATGATTTTTGGTTGATCTGGATGTCTCTAAGGGCCTCCCTGAGGCGATTTGCCTTGACTCCCCAAGAGGCACCTGGACACAAACTTTAGATTATGAAGGGATCCCTTTTTGGTGCAGGTTATGCCACTAGATGGGACATATTTCTGCTCATTGTGTTGCTGGGAAACACTATCCCAAGCATTCACCTTCTAGGTGGTCTAAGGTCTCCTCTGAACTTAATAGGGACAAACAATCTTTGGAAGCGACTTTTGATTCAGAGTTTGAGAACGAGGTAAGCTCGCAATCAGAACCGAATGTTGAAGAGGAAGCCTTGGCGAAGCCTTTTAATGATACCCCTGTGGAGGCTGTGGTAAGTGACATTGCTGAACCAGAGAAGGAGATGGTGGGCTCTCTCTCTGCTTCAGAGGATCTTTCTAAAAGCTATAATGTGTTTGATTTTCAAAAGGACTTAATGCCCATTAGAACCCAAAGTCCTATTTCTTCTGAGGCATGGGTTGCTAAGGCAACAAAGGTAGAGGACGGTTGGACAGAAGTAAGAAGGAAGAAGTCTAAGCCCTTAGTCCCTCCTCTAGATATGAACCTTCGATTGGGGAAAAAAAACTAAAAACCTTTATCTTCCTAAGATCCCTGTTGCTAGCTGGTTTTTTGGGGCTAGTAAACTGGTTGCTCTCCTGGTTTACTGGTTACTAGTCTGGGAGGTTGACCAACTTGCTGGTTCTGTTGGTTAACTTCTAGTTCAGTGTTTTGATTGCTAAGTTTTCTAGTTATTTTTGTTGGTAACAGGTCCTAGTAAAACTTGGTTTTGGTTCTTTTCTATTTTTTGGTTCTTTAGTCAACTTGGTTGTGCCTCATGGTTTATCTTTTACCTTGTTGTTTAGGGTTTTGGGACCCCTTCAAAACCTATTTTTACCTTAAATCTAAAACTTGATGAAATCAATCAAGAAGTCTGTAGTAGACAAGCATAAAACTTGACATACGTTACTAAAATCTACCCTATGGGTAGATATAACAAGATTCAAGCAGGATCTCAAAGAATCACCCTTCTTACTGGTATATGGCCAAGAGACCATATTTCCCATTACACTCGAGCTTCCAACATACTAGTTTATACAAGAGTACATGGAAGATGATAAAAAATTGGCAAATTCAAGGCTACTAAACGTTGTTCAGATGGAAGATGCTAGAGAAGAGGCTTTTACTAACTTTAAAAAACACCAAACCAAGGTGAAAAGGTGATCAAAGATAAAGGTGTTCAAGTAAGGATATTTTGTTCTCCTTTGGGACAAGGCATATGAAGCCAAGGGTAATCATGGAAAATTCACACCTTTATGGATAAACCCCTATCAGATTGTCAAAATAATTGGAGATAACACCTTCAATCTAAAAGACTTATAGGGAACATAGTTCACACTACCCACTAATGGGTAGTACCTTAAGCACTACTTTTCTACCCCACTTGGAGTCTTTATGGAGTGATTTTTAAGAATGGATAGATGTTAGAGTAGGTAGGCTAGATTAATTTCTTTCTATTCTTTCCTTCCTATCCCTTGTTTGTACATATGTTTATATGTATTTGTTTGATTTTCCTTTACTTTTTTCTTTATTTGTTTTCTATTTTGTGTGTTTGATTTACCTATGTTGTTCCTTGCTTCTAATAAGTCCTTTTGGACAAATTTTATGTCAAAGTTCAAAAAACTTAGGAACTCCATAGTTCAGGAATACAAGTATAACTCCCTGGCATTTGTTGATCATGGATCTAAAATATAAAGCTTAATTTATAGTTAGAGAGACTTGTAAGAACTAATGGATAGGTAAGTTATTTCATAAGGTTTTAAAACTTTTTTTGATCTAATCTTGGTTTCAAGAAGAGTTGCACATATGGGATGAAAGCTTGAACTATTAAAACATAGTCATGCTTGCACTTAACAAACATCCTTGCCCAGGATAAAGGATGAAACCATAGGTGATTATATGAGGATAAAAAATTTGACCAAATCCCTAAACCTAAATGACCTAGTTCCCAACCTTTAATAGAAAGCCAAAATGATCTAAAAAATACAAAAATAAGAGCTTATTGCAAAATCAAAAGCTCTCTAAGCAAAGGTGATTTTGGTAATCTTCACTAGGGATATGAAAACCTATATGTAAGTGGAGAAAGGCCTTGAGTAGAGCTAGAGCTATCTCTATCAGGGCTATGGACACCTGATAAGTAGTAAAGTAATGCCCAAGCCTTCCCTGAACTAAAGCATGGTTCTTAATGAATATCCAAACATGCTATAAGTCAATGTTAATGATTAAAGGCATGAAATATGGAATTTGTTCTCTAAATCCCATGGCAAATAGTAAATGGAATAAAATTACACACACAACATGATTATGTTTGATCCTACTTCTATAGGTGCAAGACTTATTTTTAACCATAAAATGATCTTGATAATGGTACTAATCAAGGGAAATAGGTAATTTATTTATTTGTTTGAACTAAAGACTCTAAATTCTAACATATGGCTATGTTTCCCCTAGAAGTTGCCATTTGTTAAGGTCAACATACCCCATTTATGAAACATGGGGACCCTTGTGTCAAATTGTGCAAATTTGTGCCTCAAAATTGAAAATTTACTTGATCAGAGTATCATTAACATGATTGCACATTTTTTTATCTGAAGATCTCCCACACCTGGTTTTGTTAGCATATTTGTTCATGGTTTTGGTTTTCCCTTATCTAAAGTGCTAACATTGGATCTCTATGTTTTAGGTTGTAGGTCTAAACAAAAGTCTAATTGGAATGAACAATGCTTGGGTTTCATGATTGCAGTGTTAAATTGATTCTTTAGTAACCTTCAGTTTGTTAGATTCATATTTGAATTGCTAAATCCTTAATCTAAGTATTTGATTTGAATATGGTGGGAACTTTTTGTATGGGAACATTTTAAATTATGTTATGGGCTTAGTTTATTTTTATTTCCTAAGGCTTAGTCATGTTTTTCAACATGACCAAACCTTAGTCTAAACATCCATGATAAGTTATTTTTATTCCTGATCCTCCATTTTGGGCCTTTCTATTTTTTATGTGGTCTAAGTCTTAAAGCAAAGTCATTTTATTATGTTTTGAACATGTCCTTTTGGGATTCTTATCAAGGAATTATTTTGGGACTTATGAAATTGGTCTATCTAAGTTGGGACAATTATTTTAGATATTTTATCCAAAACAATTTCCCCACAAACTTATTCTATCAGGCATTTTCCCTGACATAATTTCCCTTCGGCCTCTTTGAACTTGCCTTTCAACATATTTGTTTCAGAATTATTGTTAAATAAAATGATCCTTCAATTTTTGAAACCCACCTTTTAGGATTTTTTTAAGTGACTCTTCATGATTTTTGTTTCAGATATTTTATCCAATGCAAAAGGCCGAAAACATCTCTCCCACAACAATTGTCTGTAACTCTTTTGAAAATGACCTTTGCCTTAATATAAATTATCTTCTAAATTTTTTATTTAGACCAATTGCCCTTCAGTTTCTTTGAAAATATCCTTCAATTTTTTTGTAAAGGGCACATACCCTTTGAGTTTGTTGAAATGATCCCTCAACTTCTTTGAAATGGTCCTTCAGTTTCTTTAAAATGATCCTTTGGATTTTTAAATATATCCTTTAGGAATTTTATAAGGGGCTCTTTGTCTTTAGATTTACCCTTTGGGTTTTTTGAAAATGGTCATTTGCCTTCTTCAATTATCCTTTAAGATTTTTGTGAGAAAAAATTACGCTTCGAGCTTTTTACAATGGTCCTTTGCCTTCCTCAATTATCATTCAAAATTTTGAAAGTACCCTTTCCCATAATGAGAAGTGACCTTTAGGACTTTTGTCCTGAGTAAATACCCTACCAAGTGAATCTTTGAGGGGATTGTTTTAGACATTTTATTAAAAATATTTCCCCCAACACCAAGATCATGAAATAAATCCCTTGAATCAATTTAAAGGCCATAGAATTACTTTAACTTTTATCTAAAGTCTTGGTATTGTTTTGCAACACAACCAAACCTTAGACTGAAAATTCATGCTTGGTCCCTTTTTATATCTTGTAATCCATGATCCCTTTTATCTTAACATGGTCTAACTAAAAATGCAGGGTCACTTTTATTACTTAGCCTAAGGCCTTATCGCAAAGTTCCATCATATTTATTTATATAATGAAACCTTAGGTTAAGACCTTATGCTAAGTCATATTCTTTAGGGTCCCTTTTTATGTTTAACCTAGATTAAAAATCTTAGGTTAAAGTCCTTATGCTTGGTCCCTTTAATTATTCATGGGGTCCATTTTGTTCTATGTTTAAAACTATGGTCCATGGTCTTTATGGTGAGTCCCTTTTAAATTATTGAGGTCCCATATATTATGTTTATAACTTAGCTTAATCTTTTTATCCTAAGTCTCAAGCTCAACTTTCATTCTTCTATGTAGGTTCAACAGCCTGCGTTGAAGTGAAGAACCAAGATCAAGTAGAGTGAGATCAAAAATGAAAAACCATGATCCCATTTTAAACATAGATCACCTTTTAGTGATCAAAAATACATGTTTTAACATACAAACCTTGATTCAATGGAGCAAGATCAATGCAGAATTTTCAATGAAGCTTTGATCTCCCACGGGACTGTCAAGTGGCATAACCTCAGACCCCTAGTTCAAAGAGTAAAAACACCAAGCAATCAATTTGTGGCATATGTAGGAATAGATCAAACCAGAAAATGACAAGTAACAAGATTGGTGGTAGTCTCAAAGATGATCTTAAAGTTGATGGTCGCATGCCCATCAATGATGTCCACATGAATGTCAAATGATGGTTATATAAATGTCAAATTTAAGACAATGAAGAGCCTCAAAAATGATCTTAAAATTGATGAACACACACTCATCAATGACATCCATGTGGATTTCAAATGATGGCCACAAGGACATTAAATTTAAGATAGTGAAGAGCCTTGATGATGATCTTAAAATTGATGATCATGCATCCATCAATGACATGTACATGGACATCAAATGATGGTCAGGTGGATGTCAAATTTAAGATAACATAGATCCCTATGGATGAGATTAAATTTGAGGGTCATGCACCCATAAATGAAATCCATGTAGACATCAAATGATGGTCACATAGATGTCAAATTTAAAATAGTTGGTTGGATCCAAATAATCTAAAGATCTACGATCCACATTAATCCATGCAAACTGAACTAACAATATGAAGCAAATATGGAATTTTCACAGGGGCTCAGAAGTAATTAAATTTGAACAAGAAGTCATGACATCTTGGAGGAGCATTTCTTATGGGAACAATGAATTCTATTTTGATCTTAGAAGTAGAGAAGGAGATTACTCTAGGCCCTGAACATTCCAAATAACCATGAAGATCTTAAATTAGTGCAGGGGTCCCAGAGATTAAGTGAATTAAGAATATTATTTTATAATCAACATTATATAACATTTTGAAGTGGAATATTATATTTTTAAAGGCATATGCTATTTTTAAAACACACTACCTATGGATCAACACATTGGGAAAATTTAGTGTATTTATAGAACATTTCTGGAGAGGATAACTATCCCTACACTTTTAATCTTTTGATTCGGTATGACTAACCAATATGCTCCCTTGAAAATCATAAAAGGAAAATTATAAATTGTAATGGGAGATGGATTTTTGGAGCCAAAACTTGTGTAAACTTTTGAGAAACTAATGTAAGCAGGGAATTCTGGAAAGATTATCTCATTTTGTTTGTGTCATTTACTATATGGTTTCTCTCTCAATTGTTTATTCTAAATTCTAGATTTTAATAGTTCTTATATACTCTTGGTGTGTACTTTTAAATGTAGAATTGTTAACTTGTGCTTATGTTAGGATAACTAAAGGTTCTCTAGTTTAATTCATTTTATTTTCTCTAAATTTTTAGATGTGCATCAACTATCTGCTTATAAGGGTAAATCTTTAAAGTAATCTTGGTTCTTATTTGCATTATTTTCACATTCCTTATAACTTTTAATGATGTGTGGTAATATCTAAGCTTAAATATTTTCATATCATACGTTGGTTTTAAGTACATTCCAGGATGATATTTGAACTCTATCATGATATCTAGAATAAAGATCAACATAAACATATTTTCTCTCTTCCCTACCCTTCCTTTTGCTTCTTTTTTAACTAATCCACTTTAGATTAAAACTTCATTGTATATGTCCATCTTAGTTAGCTTTAGATTTAAAATTGAACATAATTCACCTTAATTAGCATAGATCATCTTGTTATTTTAAAATATTTACAAGCCATGGTGGATCCCAACCATCAAACATTATAAATATTGTGAAATAGTCATTTGTTTTACCTTTATTCCATCATAGATAACATGATTATCACAAATTACAACTCATGCTTTGAATTCCTTGAATTCTAAAATGAGAAGTGTTTCTTAAAAACTTTGAGCACCTTGTGATATATATTTGGGTATCAACACAATGGTCATCCTAAACTCATTGAGAATATTCCCCTTAACCTCCTAGATTCTAATGATGATGAGTGTAAAAAGATCACTCTAAAGATTAAAATGTCTGATCTCTCACCTCATCTCATCTCTCAACTTCTTGCTTCTTTGAAGCCTCATTCTTGTAAACCACCTTGTGATGACATCCCCATTGTCTTGACTAAGACTCAACATTCCATTCATCATATCTCATTAGATGACAATGTCATCCCCAATTGAATTATTGATCTTCATACACCTAACTAAAATGATGGTTATACCTTAGAAAATCTAGTTTTAGGTGGTCTTGTTCAGGCCTATGATGCTGAGATCATCTATTATAATTCCTCTTTTCTTTATTCTTTTAGTGTATCTTCCTATATTCCATCATATATCATTCCTATTTTTTTTAGTTTTCCTCTTTATCATAGGGTAGAGATATTGTGAACAACTCTAGTTTCTAAATAACCACATAGGAGTATGCTTATGGATTGTGCTATGACTGGGCTTTATCACTTTGATAGGTACCTTAAATCCTATAACATACTTATCCCTAAGATGTGTGAAAACCTCCTTTGGCCTTATATAGACCCTACCCATCCTTCAGTATACCCTACTTTGGATCCCCTTCTTGATCCCACTTTAGGTGAGTATATTCCTAATTTCAATCCCTTTGCTCCTTTTATTGAGCCTAATCTAGTTCCTTCACCACCAATACCTTATCTTGGTAATGGTTTACTTCATTTACCATATATGGCTTCATTTCCCACCAAATGGGCTGATGAGCCTTCCCAAGATCCTTCCACTTTTGTTACACCTCCTCTTATGAGTATCTCTACCAAGACTACTCACGCATATCTGTTACTTCCACAACACAAATAATCATTCATCCATGCATTATCACAAGTTATGACAATATATTGACACTTTTCATCCTTCTACCCCTCAGTCCTTAGATAAGGCCATGTATCTATAAAAGGTACTACTTAATTATATTACTAAATATGGAAATATGTATTATCTTTGGCACCAATGTTTCACCCATAACATCGATCTTTTCCACATCTTTCAGTAGCACCTTAAAGGTCATATCTTAATTATTCCCACACCTTTTACCATTCTTCCCACATGTCATTCCTATAAGAAGGCTCCCCATTATTCTACCATGGTTACACATCATATGGTTCCATCCCATCTTATGGTCCCTTCTTCACTTCCTATTCATCCACTCATGAATCCTTCACCCATGGACATTCCCTCACCTATGTATCCTTCTCCACCTATGAGTCCCTCACCTATGGATCCTTCCTCACCAATGATTCCTTCATCTCCCATAGAGTCTACTCCCATGCATCCTTTTGAGCATATTTTACCTAATATCCCTCCTTAACATGATCCATCAAACATTCCTACCTTTTCTATTGTTGATATTAGATGTGTATTTCCCCAATTTTCACTGAAGATAGATGAGACATTAGCTATAGTTTTCATCCAACTTCATAGAGAATTATTAGATGTTTTGGATAATGTGTGTGGGTAAATCTATCAATAATTATGAGCACATGCATGGTGTTCTTACATTTTCATTTTGGATTGAATGTGTGCTCCAATCTTATCTTGATCTATTTGTTATATCATTTGACATTGTGTCAAATTCATATCTATCTTACATGGTGACTTTAATTTTGCATTATATATTTCTTATAATGTTATTTATGTTTACTTATAGATGTCTTCTTTATCATTGTTTTCTTTTTCTTCTTGATTTTATTTCTTACAAATTCCCTTGTTATCTTTTCATGATTGTTTGCTTTCTTATCTTTATATATACATGAGTAATTATCATTATGACTTGGTTATACAAACCTTGTTCCCTTTAGTCATTCCTTCTCTCCCAAGTGATTAGTTATTAAAAATTCATCTCATTATAGTCTCCTTTCACTGGTCCACTTTGGATCTCCTTTATTACCTTTTTGAAAACTAAGCATATACATGGTTGAGACTTGAGATAACATGTTGGTTCAATGTTAAGCTTAAGTGTTCTAGTCAGTCTTGTCTTTGGTCACTTAGCTTAATTTAGCCTAGACCTATAACTCATTTGTGTGTATCACTCTATCTCTCAAGATTGGTCATTCCAAATATATATGGAGGAGGAATTCAAAAAAAAAGCCTTAAAACATTCAAAATATAAATCATTTAACAAAAGGAAATGATCCAAAAGGTAAAAACATTCAAAATTCTCTAAAGTGAAATCACACTACAAGATTCAAAGCAATATCTTTTTTCTAATAAAAAATCAAACTCCATAGTTGGACTCACAATAGAACGGAGGTCTATTGGGGTGTGGTAGTCTAGTAGAGTAGACAAGGAGAATAAAAAAATCTTTTAGTTATACCTACTTTCTCATGTAAGTACATAATCTTTGCAGTAGACTGACGAATCTATAAGGGGTCTTGAGGAGCATGGAACATGTCATGGGAAGGTAGGCCCATTTTAATTTTATTATACAAATCTAACTTCATGATTTGATCTTAGTAGCATGCTTATTTTCCTACATATATTTGTGTCTATAGCAAACAAGTTTCCTTTATACATTGATGCCCACTAGTCACTATCTTCTCATGTCCTTAGTATGCCTCATATATCTTAAGGTATTCTCATACGATGCCTAAATTATGATTTTTATATTCCCTTTTTTACACCCTACATTACTTATATTCATCTTGAGAAATATTATTTTGTTTACTGATCACTTCCCTAGGGATTTTATTTATGAGTTGCATTGTAAGACCATGGATAGGACCTGACCTTCATCACAAATTACCATAATTTCACATTCCTATTACCAACATCCATTTTTTCTAGTTTTTCACATTTATTCCACCTCATTGGTGTTCCCTTTGTGAGTTGTAGCATAAGACCATAGATAAGACCTGGCCTTCCTCACAAAATTTTCTAATAATCCAAGTCACAACAAAATTACATGTGTCAAATATGAGATAAGAGTTGATTGATTATGAAATTACACATCATTGACATGCTTCCCAACTTGATTTAGTATGTTTTATGCTTACTTTGTTTCTATTTCACTTTTATCTTCTTATTTTTTGATTGCATGTAATAATCCAATCATTTCTTAAATTTTTCATGCCTCCCAGTTTGAATTAGTGTGATAAATTTAAGACTAATTTTTCCAAATTTTTGTTTTTATTTTATACTTACCAATGTGATTTAGCATGATTGAATACTTTAATTGATTTTTTTATACAATTTCTTCTTTTACATACTTTTCCACTTTATTACATTATTTTCATACTTCCCAATGTGATTTAGTGTGACTTTACTTATTTTAATTTAGACCAATCTTTCACTTGGTTTAAAAATAAAACTTTTTGCCATCTTGTTTACCACCCTTTGGTTTCTTATACTTAGTCCTTTTATTTTTATTGCACATTTCTTAACATGAAATAGTGTGTAGTTTATATTTTTTGATTGATTATATTTTACCAAGTCTTTTTTGCTTGTTTCTTTTTAACCATGCATGTGTCCTACATAATGTTAGAAAAGAAACCATATCTCATATATTTCCTATAACATATACAAAAAAACTAAATTATTGTGCTAGAAATAAATATATTTAAGCACCCACAACCATAATCATAATGCATACACATAAAATCAGCATCCAACTACTAAAATGATACATACATACATACATACATACATACATATATATATATATATATATATATATATATATATATATATATATATATATATATATATATCATGAGTTTTAATACAAAGTAAAACCATATACATCTTCCTAATTCTAAGGCTGGGGTCTATCTGGTATCTCTCATGGCCTAGCCACATTTCCCATAGATACCTCATACTATCCACTCTAAATGGTATGCTATAAAAAAGCTATCCAATATATAAATCTTGTCACCTGCCCTTATAGGTTGGTGACCTAGGTCTGTACCTATGCTAGCTAGGCATGTACCTATGCTAGTTGGGTCATGGTAGCCATATGTGTATCTCTCTCCTAAGTCAAGGCCTCCCATACCTATGCCTCTCCTTCTCCCACAATTATTAGTGGTTGTGACTCCTCCCTACATGCTCGTACTCACCTTGATGCCTCTCTTACCAGTTTAAACTAGCTCCCTAGGGTAGACTGTATCTCAGGATCCTCTAGTATCACTAGGTCATAGGGCATTAGTACCTCATCAAAGATCTCATGGAGTGATCCCATCATTCAGGATCCTCATTTGGTATCCTCCTCTATAACATATACAAAAATTAAACTAGATAGATATTAGATCACTGATAGATCTCAATCTATCTATCTATTTCTATTCTATCTCAAGTAAAATTTAGCAAAATTTTAGCCATCTATTATTACCTATCGGTGTGTCACCTACCACTATCTCACCATCTACATGACCATTGAGAATGGTATCCCCATCAACACATCCTTTAAGAACCTCATTTATAGGTCACTACCTAAAATTAAATCCTAAAGTCACCACTCATGCCCATCTTAGGCTATTTCTGAGTGGTCTCTCTATCACCCAACTCTATTCTAGCCTACTTGATGGGTCATCTAGGATGATTACTATCTCTACTCTCTCTTACTATCGATGCTTCCATTGATGATGCTATTGAGGTAGTTTTTACTCTTCTTACTATGGTGCTAGTGGTGATACCTCTAACACTCTTGCATCTATATCTATTTCCTCTCTCTACTTCCTATCACACATGACTTATCCATGATTTCTCACAACATGGTCTGATCATTGGCCTAGAAATTGGTGGCCTTAACCCTCTCTCTCCCTTGGATCTCCCACATGACTGGGCCAAAATGTGGACACCACTATTGATGGAGTTAGGTGAGTAAGGCCCATCCATCCTAATATATGTACCACTAGATGCAACTCTATTCACTAGGTATAGTGGCCTATAATCTCTATTCATGCCAATTCTAGTGTCACTATCTTCTAGCTTGGACATACCATCTTAGGCTATGACTAAGTGGTCTCTTTATCACCCAACTTTATCTTGGCCTACTTGATGGGTCATTTGGGATGATTACTATCTCTAATCTCTCTTGCTATCGATTCCTCCATTGATGATGCTATCAAGGTAGTTGTTGCTCTTCCTTCTATGGTGATAATGGTGGTACCTCTGACACTATTGCATCTGTATCCATTTTTTCATTCTATTTCTCATCATGCCTAACCTATCCATGATCTCTCAAAATGTGGTTTGATCACTGGCCTAACAACTAGTGGCTTTAATCCTCTCTCCCCCGTAGCTCTCCCACATGCCTAGAACAAAATGTGGGCACCACTATCAGTGCCACTGGGTGAGGAAGTACCATATATCCTAATACATGTACCACTAGATGTTCATGTTAATGCTAGCGATACTATCTCCTAGTTTGGCCATACCATAACAATTTGACCATAAGGCTACCAAATAATGTTTTCTTGCCTAACTATCGACAACATTGGTATGTGGTGCATGACCTATGTTACCTAATCCTATCACCACCTTTATACTTGAGGTAGCCTATCATCAACTATATGGGTAACCCAGTTAGCTAATACATAGGGAACCTCTCATATATCCACACAGTTAGCAATATAATAGGCCCTATCAACTTCTTCCCTCTAGACAACATCCCACACATCATACACAAGATGTACCCAGATGAAAGTGCCTAAGTCATACAACACCCCATGCTCTAATATCATTTGGCATAAGGCTATCATAAATAGTGATACCTTACCATTTGACTTGTGACATAACACTCATATTATCATAAGACCTATCACCACCTTCTAGATATTTGGAATTTGAGAGGTATAAACATCAAACAAGCTAACTCTCAACTTAGGGTATACCCTCTTTGATCCCATCACCTATATGACTAGGGCTCTCCTCTCTTCCTATCCATCTGGTACTCCTATGACCATGACTATACCTACTATAGGTAGTCTAAGGATATCATGGATATCCTATAAGGTGATACCCAAATTAATGGTATCCCCCTCCACCTCCCACATAAATGTATTAGTCAACCATTCTCAAGCTCCCAAGAACATGAGTATCAAATTTGATCTTAGTGGAATCCTACACACACACACACACACACACACACACACACACAATGTCTCCTACACCTAATGTAAAAAATCTCACTCAATACTCAATTACAAATCACTCCAATAGGTCTGGGAGCCATATCGCATCCACTAAGCACCAAAACCTTGGAGACCCCTACAACCATAAAATAACAAAAGATGTATTATATCTTCCATGTCATTTATAATCAAAATACATTATTTTCAAATTTAAAAAAAAAATAAGCCTAATTTGTTTTAATCTATCCATTTTAAATCAATTTGGCTTATTTTTAGCCTACTTGGCTCTTTTAACCCTCAATCAACCATTCTAGGCCTTTCTAACACTCTTTCAGCTTATTTCATGCATTTTCATACTATCTTAGTCACTTAGTCAGACATTAGATTGACCAAAATTTTCTTATTTTGACCAAGTTGACTTAACAAACTAAGTTAAGCCTTTACTTTTCCCCTCTTAGTCCTAAGTTATCAAAGTGGATTTTTCTACTAGGTCGGTAGTCATGTACTAAGTCAGTCTTCTAAAAAACACACTAGGTTGGCACATACCTACTAGGTCAGTAGTGTGGATTTAGTAAAATTTCAGCTTACTAGGCTAATTGGGTCAACCTAGTTGGTTTTGCCTGCTGACCCCTTACATTTTTAGTAATAAATGCCTTTTGGTAGTTATTAATTCGATCCATTCAAACTCATTTCCCCTCTTGGTTTTTACTACCTTTAGAAACTTTTTTGGGTTCATTTTAGTTCCTAGAATTGATTTAAAATACAAATTTCTTAAAATCATTAATTTTAATAAAATATTCAAAAACAAGTTTGAAATTCTTAGTTGCTTACCTATGTTGCACCCACTACCACCATTGGGAGTCCCTCTCATCTTGACTATTTTCTCCTTACAATACTAGCTTGTTTAGTCTCGTAGAGCTCTTTTTCTCTCAAAACTAGTCAACAATAAAAAATGACCTCCCTTTCACCCTATTTAAACTTACTTTTCAAAATTCTTAACCTTTCAAATATTTTCCATTAGATTCCTTGTTTAACCCATATCTTTGTTTTTACTACTCTATTTTTTGAACCATAAAATGTTGTATAATCATGATGACGTAGAGAATCTTTTCCACTACTATTGCCTATGTTCCAAAAATTTCAATTTTTGGCTATTTTTTGCACTAATTTCTACATGTTCACTTAATGTTCTTCACATTTGGATGCCTTCACTTCTCTTGCAATATCATTATTTATCTACAATACTAAGGTAAGTAAAGGTATGTGTTTTTCAATTTTATCCTTTTATTTATCTTAATTACTCCTTAATACACTTTACTTAGCATAAACATTATGTGTTATCATGTTCTATTCTAGAAGCACCATCTCGTGTTACACTCACATGAAATGTGATGATATTTGAGTGGGGAATATGTATACACATAATATTTTCAAACTTTTATCAAATAATGACACTTTTTATCTTCTAAGAACCCATCAAGTCTTAATCTCTTTGAGTGCATGCCCTAAGGGTTGCATCAAGAAAGGGGTGGGCAAACCATTGGTGCTTCATAGGATTGTTGTCCCTTTTACCACTTATTATATACACACTTATATCCTAAAAACCTTATCCCTAAACTTTTTCTTTTCTATTTCACACTCCTCCAGTCATTTTAAACCTTTTATCTCCCTTTTCCTAACTTTAACACCTTTTTGACTATCACTATACTAGGTCAATTGGGTTGACCCTGTATAGTTTTGGGTAAAAATCACTTAGGGTCTAGGTCGAATCTTGGTCAACCTAGCCCATGACCTAATGAATTCTTATCCAAAATTATGTTAGGTCGACTGGGTTGACCCTATCAACTAAAACTTTTGAAAGGGATTAGGGTTAAATCCACCTATATATACAAGATTATTTCACCATTATTTAGAAAAGAGAATAAGAAGTAAGAGCTATTATGCATCTACTTATCCACCATTCTACTTGAGGAGAAAGATTAAGATTTCATACTTTCTTTGGAGATACAGATCTTGTCTCATGGAGAAGTCTTTTGGATGCATTGATAAGTTATGTAGCCTAAAGATGATTTATCCTTGTCATCCTTACATACCAAAATAACCTCTTGAAAATCACCTTGGCCAAGGGAGATATTGAGGCTCGATGGCTTCATCTTCAAAGGTAAGTATTCCTAACTTTATTTCTCCTTTGTAAGAGTAGGTAATATGAATTTTTACTTCTCTTCCATGCATTACGGTTTTGTATACATTGACTTGAGTATATGTCTCTTATGTATGTTTAGTTTTATTATTTCTAACCCCCACTTTGTGCCACAAGCTTTAGTGAGCAATGGATTAGATTTCACTATACTTTTTATTATTTTAGTGAGATGTCAAAACATATGACTCACTTAGGGTTATTTCATGATCATGCTTGACTTGAGGCTTTAGAACCCTCCCTAGCATTGTGTATTATGATAATAGATCCCTTAATTGGGTCCAGTAGATCTCGATATTGGTCATGTTCCCAAATATCTAATGTATCCCCAATCTAAAGTTTATGGTATGATCTATCTTCTCCAAGTTAATATTGATTTATAGACATGATGCATTTTTGATTACATACACCACCATTTATTAGCACACATTTTATTGTTAACACACAATCCCTTATACAAACTATTTTATCTCTACAAACTAAGGTGTTGCAAATGGATCAAATTAGTTTAAAACCTAATCAAGCACTTGATTCTTAGACTTTATTGCATACTCCATTAGCTCCACATAGTTTAGCATATCCTTTATTAACTAGTTTTATGGCATCTAATCTTACATTTTATGATGGAAAATGTGACCCTAAACAACACTTGAGAACATTTCATGAAACATGTTTAGACTATGCATCCAATGATAGGTTTTTAACCAATTTATTTTCTAGAAGTTTAAAAGAGTATGATCTAACATGGTTTTATGATTTAGCATATCAGTTAGTGTGTGCATTCAATCCTTTGGTAGATTAAATCCTTACACATTTCTTAATAAAAATAATTGAAAATATATCATATGCTCAGATTGCTCTATTTAAAAAAGATTATAACAAGCCTATTATAAAATATGTCTTACAGTATAAGACCATGCTATATATGATGAAAAATCCTATGGTAGATAGGGAATTGTAAAATATTTTCAAACATAGCTTTCTTCCACCTTTAAATTAATCCATTATGTTTAAGAAGTTCCTCTCATTCATGTATTTATGTCACATAATTAAAGAGAGGTCAAGTTATTGACAATGAATAAGTTAAAGTATGTAACCAACCTAATTTATAATTATCATGAAAATAATATGAGTAAGACACAATATAAAATGAGGCCAAAAAGAAACAAGAATGATAAAAAAGGAACAATTAATGAAATTTTATAACGTATTCCATGTATTATATTATCAGCTCCTCTAAGGAAACATTTTATCAACTTGTTAGAAGATCCCTACAAATTGTTATAAAATTTATTTGAATGCATCCTCATATCTCTCCCTCCCATTAAATAAGTTGATGTGAGTCAACCTATTCTAGTAGGATTTTATCAAAATGCATTTTTTGATTTTCATAGAGCACCAAGGCATGATACAAACATATGCATTAGTTTACATCATAAGATTCATGACTTGATAGATGAGAACATTATTGATGTGCGTACATATACATATAACACAAAGGCACAATAAAGTAAAAGCCTAACAATAAAAATATTAAGTGATGCCTTTCCTAAACATATAGGTCAAGGGACAACAAATAAATTAGAAGTGCATTAGACATATAATGTGTATCCTCCACCATTTTACTATCACTCTCATATAGAGGAATAACATCCTCTAAATGGCATTATTAGTGCCTACCATACTGTGGATGATATTTTATGATTATATAAAAGCTTAATCTTGTACACTTGGTAAACTCAAACCTTGGTTTTTCCTATCAGTTCTTTACCTTTCCCACTTTCATAAGTCTCACATCTAATCTATGTTTATGCCCCTTGGCCTATATATCTTAGTCTGATAAGTATTATGTTTATGAATTAGGTATTATATCTTACCTATAATGCTTAAAATGTACCTATCTTCCATATCTTTGAGTTCTTAACTTATACATACTTTCTTTCTCCCTAGACACTAACGTCTAAGATAGACACTAGCATTGATGTTAGTGTCTTGACCTAACTCAAGTGTCCAGTGCCATAAAATCATCCAATTTTCAAATGAAATGTATCCTAATGATTATTATAAGTGATTTAATGTGAGTTATTACTCAAAAAGGATTTATATAAATAAAATACCAACCCTCATTCATTCCTCACCTAGTAACCTAGTAAAAGACCAAAGAGACCAAGGCAACTTATCAAAATCATTCTATCAAGAATCTAATTTAACAAATATTTCCTATTTCCATATTAGTAATAGGTAAAAAAAATATACATGTATGAATTAATAAAGGAACATCCCAAGAGCTCAATTTTATAAGTTACAAGCTAGGTCATTATTTTACTTTACACATATTTCATGATTCATACACAATCCAATACGTAAAGAAATACATGAGTTTGAGGCCCTCTTATGGAGTATTGGCTATTTAATAAGTGACCTCTAATAGTGGGGTCCTTGAAGTTAGCTCAAAATTATGTGACCACTAACCCATTTTCCCCAAGGCACTATGAAGATGGAGAACTAGTGATTTGTTATTTCACAAGGAGTGAATATCCATGACCTAAATATGAATGCACTAGAGTGAAGGTAAAGTCAAACCCAAAATCATCTAGTTGGTTGCATCTTTTTTCAATAGGTATTATGTACATGACACTTATGTCAAACCCAAAAAGTAGTGTTGATGCAACCATCCCAGGTTGATGTTAGTGTCCAGAGCATTAGAAGCATTAGATCTAAAATTTGATGATTACTCTAAATATACTTCAAGCTTATTTTTCATCTATTCTAAATCCAAAATTTCATTATCAATAAAACAAGCTAAGTACATCACTTCTTTGTCATTTCTATATTTAGTATAGTTTTACTTTATATATTTAGGCTATTTTAGCATAACAAATCTAGTGTATGCTTATATATGAATTTAGCATCTAAATGGCCTACTATAAATTTGATTATCACCTTTTTGACATTTAATTTATATATACCCCTTTAATTCAAATCTAGGGTTAATAATAAGATCACATTAGATCAACATTTTAGGGTTAAATATTTGGTGAACCCAATTCATTTGAATGTAAATCTTTCTAATTCATAGGGTTTTAACTCAACTAGGGTTTTAGATTATTGTACTTTTTAATTTATTATTTCTATGATTTTACATGTAACCTAGGCATAGATATATATTGGGAGGTGTGCCTATTTAACACATTGAGCTTCCCCTCCCACCATCTAAGATGTATCAAACCAGTGAGGGATATCATTCTTTAGATCATGATGATACCCATGTTGACATTGAAAAATATTGACAGGGTTATCATATAAGAAGATTTTAATAATGAAAACCATTAAACAAATGAAAATGAGAAAATAGACCATGATAAAGTGCATTCAATTACATTGTTTCATGAGTCTATTCAAAAAAACCTTGAAGATATTGATGAGATCTTAAAACTATACTCAAAGAAAAAAGTTTCAAAACTATAGTAGATACATCCCTCCCTCCTAAACACATTACAACCTAATACGTTTAATGGGGGCATGGGTTATATGTTTAAAACATTATTTCTTGAAACTAATATTACTACATATATCATAGAATTACCAGTTGTGTCAACACAAATATTGATTTCAATACCTATCACTATGTAACACTTGTTCTCATCTCCTTTGGTGACTAATCAAATTTTTAATCTAAATCCCACTGGGCCTATAGTTTAATCACTCCTTAAAGTTATAAAGACCTTGGAGGACAAGGTTACAAACATTAAACACATTGAATTACAATCCCATCATGCTATAGATTCATGAGATGTGTTGCACAAACCTCTTGCACTTGAGATCTCTTTGCACCATTCTCCAACTAGATTTTTTGCACCTAAGTTCACATTTTATGATGGAAAGGGTGATCTTAAATAACATCTTTGAAAGTTTTATATGGAATTCCTTGACTATGCCTCTAATGATAAATTTTTGAATAAATTATTTATAATAATCCTCAAGGACTATGCTTTGAGGTGGTCCTACGATTTAATTCTATAATTTGTAAAATCATTCAAACCTATTGTAGACCATTTTTATCACACTTTTCCATTAATATTTTTAAAAAGGTTTTATATGCTCAAATTCCCAAAATAAAACAAGGAAACAATTAACCTATCAATGAATATGTCTTGAGATATAAAACAATGCTAGCCCAAATGACCAATCTTATGGTAGATAGAGAGTTTCAAGATATATTCAAGCAAAGTTTGATTTCTCCTTTACAAGATTTCATTGTTTTCAAGAAGTTCAAATATTTTTATGACTTATGCCATGTTTTAAAAGACAATGAAATGAATCTTATGTCATTGAATAAGCTCAATTATGTAGAAAATACACCAACTACATCTATAGCTAGTACAAAATTCACAATTGAACCAAGTCATAGGTAAAAATTCCCAAGAATAAAAAGTAATCAACCACCATAGTTAACACAATTTCACATTATCCTAATCAACTTATCTTATCTAATACACCAAGGAGATAGTTTTCTTGTTTACCTAAGTCCCCAAATTCATCACTCCTATGGTTACTACAATGCTAGCTTATATCTCTCCCTCATTATATTGAGGTTGATATGAGTTGACCTCTACCCAAAGGATATGATGTAAATGCTTATTGTGACTATCATCAAGGACTAGGGCATTCTACAATCATATGTTTTACCTTAAATCACAAGATCCAAGATCTTATTAATGACCAAAAAAGTTATATTTAAAAATCCTTAACAAGAATTAGGTTCATAACCTGGTAATCACCATAAATAAAAAATATTTAACAATCCTTTGTAAGACCATTCTAGGAAGCAACCAAACGTGAGAATGGCATATAATGCACATCCTCCTCCATCACATTATGAACACCCACTAGATGGGATTATTGGTACTTACACATGCCATATACCTCCTGTGGTTAGGAGACCTTCTATTTAATTTGATGATAGTAAAATCAAGGATGATGATTCTGATATTCATTCTTTATTCATTTAAGCATATACTAATAATCACTCCATATGTAGTGTTATGATTTATAATGGTGAAAGTAATTTTTTTGAGCCATGTCTTTAATTACATTCTTGGGTTATAGTAATCATGATCTACACCCATCTACTAGATAAGTTTGATCATTTGATGGGATCTTACAAAAGGTTCTTGGCAAGATTATCTTACCTTTACAGGTTGGTCCTGCATATGTGGTTGTTACCTTTTTAGTTATCCATTTCACATGCATATTTGATATTATATTAGGAATACCTTGGATACACACTCTTTGAGCTATATATTCTATAGTGCATAGGCTTTTTTAATACATTTTATGTCAATTGAGTAATTCTAGTTTCTATAATTCCATATGAGCATCCTCTTAAACAAAAGAAAATTATACTAGACAACTAGCTATCAATCCTACTAAATCTAACTCACCACAAAATGGTAAGCAATAAACAATAACTTTACTAGGTGGCTAGTACTTAAGAGACCATTACATTAAATACATATAATGGATTCCATAGAATCCCTATATTCTACTTCACACCATGATTAGATATCTAGAGCATCTCAAAATGTACATATTACTACTATGCAAAAGAAACCACAAAACACTCAATGATGGGTTCCAAGAACCCATACTCCTATTACTCCTATTATTACTTCATGAACACAAAGTCCTTTTTTACATATGTAAAACACCATTGATACCATAATGAAATATATTACACCTATACATGTTCCTTGATAGTGTAAACTAGGTATTACACCAAATTCAAATTTGGGAGGTATCTATGAACATCTACTGGATGTCATCATAGGATGGTATTTCCTATTTAACTATTTAAAAAATACCAAAATAAACAAAAAACATACAAAAATCCAAAAACATTTTTGGCACCTACATGTTCTATTGGCTCCTTGACATATATGTGTTAGTTCCATGTTGATGGATGACATACTTAGTTACTCCTATATACAAATATGTGTCACAGTTATACTTGAGTGTGATATAGGCATACACAGATACATGATACATTCATATTTCAAATGTTGGGATTTCCCTCTACTCATATCACATAGACATTGAGGGCATCTACTTATTTGATCTTGATACACATAGGTTATATGATTCAATTATCACTTTACATTATCATGTTTGAGCTTACATATGTACTTACACATGCCTTTATCCATGATTATATTTTACATAGGGTACTTTATATGTTTTAGATTGAAGGTAAAAGCAGGTTTTGAAGGGGCCTCGAAACCCTGTTACAAAGAGCGAAAGAGAAAACGTCTAAGACCACAGGCTAAGCCTAAAAAACACTACAAGGAAGTAGCAAAAATAGGTTTTAAATGGACCTGGAACCACCAGATAAACATCCGGTTAAAACCCAGAAAACAAAGTTCTGGAAACACAAGCACTGCCAGGTTAACAAAAGAACCAGTTTTACAAAAATAAAACCATAAAACCTAGCAGCCAAAACACTGATCTAAAAGATGACCAGTAGAAACAGCAAGCTAAAACCAAAAACTAGAAAACCCAACCAGAAAATAGCCCCTAGAGAAAACCAGTCAGCGAAAGGGGGCTTTAGAAGAATCTTTTAAGTTTGGGTTATTTTTTTTACTTGATCGAAGATTCATATCGAGGGGAGGAACCAAAAGCTTTGACTTCTTTCTTCTTACAGCTGTCCAACCTTCCTCCACCTTAGCTACCTCAGCATCCCATACCTCAGAAGACATGGATCTTTAGATCCCAGGAGGCATAATATCCTTGTGAGAACTAAACATCAACTGGCTCTTAGAGAGATCCTCCAAAACAGGGGAAGATACCACCACCTCCTCCTCTGGCTCAATAGATTCACTACCCACATCCACTGCTTCATTAGAATGATTCACCAATGAATCTTCTTCATCTTCCGGTTCGGATTACAGACTTTCCTCATTCTCAGTCTCGGATTCGGAAGAAGATTCCAAAGGTTGTTTGTCAACTTTGTGAACAGAGGATTCCTTAGTCCACCAAGAAGGAGGACGTCTGGGATGAGATTTCCCAGCACCACAACGATCAGCTATATGTCCCGTTTGGTTGCATTTCTTGCACCGAAAAGGGATCCCCTCATAATCCAAAATTTGTGTCCAGTTACCCCTAGGGGATTCAAGGTAGATCACCTCAGGAAGGCCCTTAGAGATATTTAGATCTACCAAAAATCATGCACAGGTTGAATGAGTTAGTGGACAATCTTCCTCATATAAAAAATCCCCTAAAACATTTCCTATGGTTCTAAAAACCGCCTCATTCCACAGGTGTAATGGAGGATAAGGGAGCTGCACCCATATAGGGATCTTATTAAAGGATTTCGACAGAGGATTAAAATCTTTATGCCAAGGTTTGGCCATAAGAGGAAATCTGCCCTGCCAAGAAAATTTATTGTGACACAAAATCGATTTTCTATCCTCAGGGTTTTTAAAAACTATTATAAAAAAACCCCTGGCACAAAGATGAATCTAAGCTTCTTTGATATGCGACCAATTCTTTGATAGGGTACTTTATATGTTATACACTTTCCATTTTTTCATAACACATTGGATCCATGGGATACTATGAAATGTTTATGCTAGTTTCTTATGCTTTAATTTATAAAGTTTATTGAGTGCCTTGATATCATCATACTTTTTTGAGCATTTGAATATGCTCATTTTCTTGTGGCCCCCGTGATTATTATGATTTATTTGACATTTAAATATATCATAGATTATTGTATAAACATTTGAATATGTCATCCTTGTCTTTATGGACATTTGACTAAGTCATGTCCCTTTGATTGTACAACATTTGAACATGCCCCTTATTTGTGGTCTCCTTGGACCATTGCATTTTGACTTACTTTTGAGTGCTCTTGTGTGTGTGCTTATTTTCTTGTTGATATTTTACTATTAATATCTAGATGTTTTGATGATCCTTATCATGCATCTTAGGCCTTCATGTGCACATTAGTTCTATGTGATTCAATTCTATATCAACTTAGACATGTTACTTCTATATACAACATAGTTGCATTCACAAATTATATAGTTATCTTATCCTTTTGAGGTGAGATAACTACCAATTCCTATCTTTATCACATCTCAAATGGGGGTAATATTAGTGGGGTCATGTCATAGAGGGATGTTATCCACACTTGGCATAATTTATCATATTTAATGGGGTCATGATTTGGAAGCATGTTCTCCACACTCATTAATTATATGGTACTTATATCAATTTATTGATTCAATGGGGACATGATTTAGAAGTATGTTCTCCACATTCATTTAGTATATGGTACTGATATCAATTTTTAGATTCAATGGGAGCTTGACATATGGACATGGATTAAACACATTCATATTTATCAAAATCACTAGGGACATACTTTGGAAGAATGTTCTCCACACCTATTCAGTATTCAACATCCCCATATTACAGTGAAGGCATGTTTTGGAAACATGCTCTCCACATTGGTACTTATATTAGTTTTCATATTTCTCCATATATAGTGGAAACATGTTTTGTAAGCATGTTATCCATGCTTACAAAGTTATCCTAATGAGCCAAAGCACATAGTTATATGATTCAGATTCATAGTTGTGGCATAACTTTATACATTCGTACTACTATTGCACACAATTCTACATGAGACATATATAAGTTGTATATGATACACACCATGTGCTTAATATTACAAAATCCAAATTAGTTTCAGATTCTAAAACTCTTTTATGTATTGTTACCACATCATGTACTTTTTCATACTAATACCCTACTAAATTTTATGGACTTTATTGAGCCAATCTATTGCAATAGTTGGTTCACCTTTTGGTATAGTTGAGGTGATCAAATCACTCAATCTTGTCAAATTTTTAAGGCTAAAATTGATTGTATCATCCAACCTCACTTGGTTATAAGTATAAATAGGTTTCATGGTTAATCTAATCTCAACTTCTAAGTGGTAACTCACCTTTGCTCCAAGTTTGGGGGTATGTGCATTCTAGTCTCTCTCTATCTCCTTGGATAAATACACTTTCAAGATTTATCTATATTTATCCTAATATCAGTTTTAGATCCTTACAATGATATATATTTTTCACTTTAGATTGATTATAGGCAAAGTAGTGATATCAACACATAAGTGTACTCTTAAAACTTACTCTTTCAATTTCAATATATTTCAAGTACTTTCAATCCCAAATTATATGCACAAACTATACAATATAACATGCTCTTAGTTATAGGTAAGTCAACAAAAAAACACTCAATTTGGGCACATGTAAAGTCAACGTATGTATACACACCCATGTATGCATTCCTTTCCTTTAAAATAATAATTTCATTACTATGTTAAAGGGGGGAGAAATGTAAATGATATTTTATGATTATATAAAACCTCAGTCTTGTACACTTGGAAAACTTAGACCTTGGCTATTCCTCTTAGATATTTACCTTTCTTTCTTTTGTAATTCTCACATCTGCTCTATCTTTATGCTCCTTAGCCTATATCTCTTAGTTTGACTAGTCTTATAGTGATGACACAAGTCTTTTATCTTGCTCAAAATGATTGAAATGTTTATCTTCTATCTCTATAAGTTTAAACCTATACCTAATTTATTGCTCTATGGAAACTAATGTTTGGGATAAACATTTATGTTGACATTAGTGTCTAGACCTAACATAAGTTGTCTAGTGCCCTAAAGTCATCCAATTTTCAAATTAAACATATCATAATGGTCAACGCAAGTGTTTTAATGTGAGTTATTACTCAAAAGAGATTGAAATAAATATAATATCAACCTTCATTCATTTCTCACCTAAAAACCTAACAAAATACCAAAGAGACCAAGATAACTTATCAAAATCACTCTTTCAAGCATTCAATTAAATAAAGCTTTCCTATTTACATACTAGTAATAGGTACAACACATTTATACGTCTAAATTACTAAAGGAGTAGCCTAATATTCCAATTTACCAAGTTACAAGCTAGGTCACTATTATACTTTTTTTCCACATTTAACTTGATTAACACATAAGACAACATGTAGGGGAGAACTACATGATTTTGTTTCCCTCTTTTAGAGTATTGGATATGTAGGCAGAATCCTCTAATAATGGAGTATTTGGGGTCAGCTTGACATTATGTGCCTACTAACCCATTTTCCCCCAAGGTCACTATGAAGATGGAAAACTAGGGTTTTACCATTTCACAAGGATGATAGTCCATGACCCATATTTTAATAAACTAGGCTAAAGAAAAATTCAAACCCATAAGCATCTAGGTGGTCACATCCTTTTCTAATAGGTATTTCATACATGACACTTGCATCGAACCCAAATAATATTGTCCAAACAACTATCCCAAGTTGATGTTAGTGTCCAAAGCACTAGAAACATCAGATCTAGAAAATGAAAACTATTCCAGAATATCCTTCTAGTTTTCTATCCACCTATTCTATATCTAGAACTGAATTAGCATTAAAACAATCTAAGTACATCACTTCTTTATCATTTATATATCTAACATAGTTTTACTTTCTATATTTAGGCTTTCTATAGTGAGTTTAACATCTAATTGGCCTTCTATAGATGTAATTATCACCCTTGTGCCATTTAATTTAGATATACCCATTTAATTCAAATTTAGAGTTAATGATAACATCACCTTAGATAAAAAAATTTAGGGTTAAATCCATACTGCAAACATATGTATTAGTTTACATCATAATATTCAAGACTTGATAGATGAGAAAATCATTGATGTGGGTACATTTTTAGATAACACAAAGGCACAAAAAATCAAAATAATAAAAATGAAAATATCAAGTGATCATTTTACTAATCATACATGTCAAGACACAGTAGATAAATTATAAGTGAATTAAACATATAATGCACATCCTCCACCATTTTAATTATCATTCTCATATAGAGGCACAACATCCTTTAAATGACATTATTAGTAGCTATCATACCACATTACCATCCATACCATTCATCACATTCAAAAAGCATGAGATAGTTGAAGATGATTTGGATTTATATTCTTTAATCATTTGAACTCACATTGATCATCAACCTATACAAATTGTCATGGTGTATAGTGGTTCATGTGTGAATATGTGCACTATCACACTTCTCTCTCATCTTGGATACATAAATACAAACATACTTCATAGTATAATAGTAGTTAAAGGCTTCAATGTATATGTTTATAGATCTATTAGTGAGATAATATTACCACTATAGGTTGGTTCAACACATGTGGCCACTAGGTTCACAATAGCGCCCAGTGCAAGAGTCTTTGATATGTTATTGGGATGTCTTTAAATTTAATAACTTCATGCAATCCCTTATATAATTCACACATGCTTAAAGTATATTTTTTCTAATGAGGTTATAATAATTCATTTTATTCCATATCATAACCCTTACAATAAAAGGTTATTTTTCTTACACAATAAATTTAAATTGAGCAACTTTAAAAGGTTCAACCTACTTAAAAAGTTTAGAAATAAGTGGTGAACTTAACAAGGAGGATTATACTTGAAAATATGCTTACTAAGTGTTTTGTCAAAATTTTTTGAGAGCCATTCTCTACTCTAGTAAGTCCTAGATTGATATTACAAGGTAATAAGAGTGTTTCATAACAAACACCAATATAGAGTTTATACACTCTATGATGGGTTCTAAAGATTCCTAGAGTTCTTATAATCCACTAATAATTTTAAATTGAATTACATTCCGTCTAAACAATGATACCATCAAGGGGATGCTCATACATAGGGCCTATACTAAGTGTTTTTTTAGAAATTTTTGAGATCCATTCTTGATGGGGAAATCAAGAACAACAAACAGCTCTGATTCCCACTTGTTAGGATCTTGCTCCTCACCAATGAGAACACAATATGATTACCTTGTATTAGCAACTAAATATGCGGAATCAACCAGAAGCAATAAGTAACTAGAATTCACAAATGACATAGAATATGAGAGACAACACAATATGTATTAATACTCATCCAGAAAAGAATACAATGAAGAGACGCCATACTCTTCCACACCTTTCAGGCTTCCCACACCAAGTGTACAGTAATTCTCCTCAAGAGTTCACTCTCCTACCAAAAATGGTCCCAACACACAATTCAAACACAGAATTGGTGTTCACCTCCAACCAGTCAGTAATAACCCTGCCAGTACACAAGTACTCAAAGTACTTCAAGTAGATCTCCCATAAGCTTGCAACAACCTACAACTCAAATGATCTTACTTACACATGTAGATCTTCAAACGTGGCCTTGCACACCTGCTAACCAAGATCCTACAACTGGAAGAAATCCTTTTCTTTCCTTAATTACAATACATGCCAATGGGTCTATAAATAGATCCCACACTTAAATAATAACTTAGACTTCTAATTTACAATATTAGACACGTATCTCCAAGACCAAAAATAGCCTTTACATGCAAACATTCGATTCAACAAACTAACTGTCTGTGCAACGAATAGTTTTGGAACTGCACAGGCGACTGACGTTAGTCCCTGTCTACTTGGAGGTGACCGACATTGGATGACTCCTACCGATGCTAGTTTCCATTTTTCTCACCCCTGACTGACATCGGTCATACTACCAACGCCAGTATCCCTAGAACTCAGCAACCTCCATGTCTGCAATAGTTGAAGATTTTAGCTCCATAACCTAATAATCTCCCACTTGGAGATAAATAGCTACAATTGTACCTGTACCTATACACCATCTAGTTTTTTCCCTTGGCTTTGTATCCCTCTTCAAGATCACTCTTGAAGACTAGCCACCACAAATCCTATGGTGCAACACCTGTCATCCAAATCACCTACCACATTCGCATCTACAAACCCATGTAGAAAATAACTTGACCCTGCATAGCATGTGCACCTACTGTTGGTCCCTCTAAGAATCCACTAAACATCCCTCTAGTGCTTCTTTCTTAGATTGGCTCCAAACTTGTGACAGCTCCCACTACTTGGGAAAACTCAGGTTTAGTACACATGTACTCAACCTCATTATGTGAATCAAGACACTATTTTGTGAACTATCCAAGCATTGACGTGCTAACCGATATCACACAATCATCCAGAGACAAAATCAACTTGTGACCTTCTATGTCTCTAGAACACACTCATGCCAAATAATCTTGCTACTCCCAGATTCCTCATGACACACCTTTAAACTAGCTTTACCTTTAGTTCAGTAACTCCCTGTATATGTAACCCTACAATAAGCACACAATATAGTAACAAGATAATGTAGCTAATATTATCCTACCTGGTAAAGAGAAACACAATGGTCAAACCTCCATTGTCCTGTAGCTAACACAAGACCATATACCCTAGCCTTCCGTCTCACATGTCCATTCCCACTCTTCTTTATCCTTAACATCCATTCGTCTCTCAGTACTTTCTTCGAACTGGCAACTCCACCAAAAAACTCCCATTTGGTTCTCCTCCAAGGAATCACATCCTTCATCCATGCCAAGCTCCCACTATTTCCTGGATCTACCTACTTTGCTTCTTTAATAACTTCCTGGTTCTTTACCATCAATGAGCAATAAGTAGTGTAAAGAAGGGAAATGATGAATTTGAGGCTTACATACCCTTTAAGTCCTCCATATGGGTGCTTGAGACTCCTTGACAGCTTGCTGTCTGCCCAAAATCTGTCTCAATGACCGATGTCAGTCACATCTCAGTCTGCACCCAACCGACGTCAGTTCCATGCAACTGCCTCATCGCTGATGTCAGTTTCCCCTGACTGACACTGGTGTTTATCTGTCCTGAGTCACCGACATTGGGTTGCACATAGCCGACATTGATCCCTATCTGGTCACTGATGCTAATTTTCTAACTGATGTTGGTCTCTGTGTTTTACTTGTGAGCAATGACCTTTACCCGTGAGCTCCTTTTGGATCAAACCCTTGTCCAAATCAACCCTGCTCTACTTAGAATTCTTTAGCCCTTTACACTGATCTCTATTCGTCACCTTCTCCTTGAAAACCAAGGCTTTTCTGTTCTTGTCACGAACATCATATTTCTCAAGAAACGTCACTTTCTTCTTCTCCATACAGAAATATCGATCCATGCTCTTCAAATCCAAAAGCATACCCTTTGAATCAAGAACATGCATCCCCTTCTTATTCATGTGACCAAGCCTATTAAGCCACATCTTCAAATCTACAGTTGAAGTAGATAAACCAGAAGGAGAATCAATAATACAAGTAGATAAATAAAGTGTACCTACTTTCTTACCTCTCGCTACAACAAGTGGACCCTTGGTAACCTTCCAAGAGTCCACTATGAGAGTTACTGTGCAACCCTCATCACCCAACTTTCCAATAAAAATCAAATTTTGCTCCAAGATTGGGACATGCATGACCTCCTTCAACACCCATGTGTTACCTATCTGCAATTTTAGCTTCACTTTCCCTTTGCCAACCATTTGACAAGGCTTACCATCCCCTAAATTAATTTCTCCAAAGTTTCCCTGGACATATTCATGAAAAAATTCCCTGTTTGGGGATGCATGAAAAGAGGCACTAAAATCTAAAACCCAAGATTATACTTTATCTAAGGAACATACTAGAGCATCTTGTCCAATAATACCTACATCACCTGCTTCTTCATGTCCTTCATGCTGATCTTCACCCAACCAACAATCTCTCTTTAAGTGCCCTTGCTTTCCACAATTCCAGCAGGTTATTCTGCCATACTTGGACTTGGATCTCCTGCCTATCTTGGACCTTGATCTCCCATGCTTGATCTTCTCTCTTTGCCTTCCCCTGCTTTCCACACTCAAGCATTTCTTGATGATTCACCTGTGCTTTTCCTATGAATTTCTTCATTCAAGATTACACTCACAACATCATCCACTTTTAAGATTTTTGAAGCAGACGCAATATTACTAACTGCCATTACCAAACTCTCCCAACTTTTAGGTAATGAGCATGAGATTAAGAGAGCCTTAATTTCATCATCAAATACAATATTGACTGAATTTAACTGGTTTACCAAACCATGGAAATCACTAAGATGACTATGAACAGATCCACCTTCCAACATTTGTAAATTAAATAATTGCTTCATAAGAAATACCTTATTCGAAGCTGAGGGTTTTTCATATAAATTTGCCAAAGATTCCATCAACTCTATCGTTGTCTTAGCTTGAGATAAGTTGGAAATCATAGATGATGCAAGGCTCAACCTTATAGATCCCATAGCCTTCCGATCAAGAACCTCCCATTCTTCAACCTTCATATCCAGGGGCTTGCATGCAACCCCACCCAACAGTAAGTACAAATCTTTCTGATATAGATAATCTTTAATCTGCATCCTCCATAATTGATAGTTCTTGCCATTAAACTTCTCCATTCATAGCTTACTTTCTTCTACCATTGCTATACTCCCACTCAAATAGAAACCCCTGTGAGTAACCTGTAATCAACACACACACTAACCAGATCTGAAACACTTGTTAGTAAACCCAACCAAAAGCTCTGATACCAGTTGATGGGGAAATCAAGAACAACAAACAACTCTAATTCCCACTTGTTAGGATCTTGCTCCTCACCAATGAGAGCACAATATGATTACCTTGTATTAGCAACTAAATATGCAGAATTAACCAGAAGCAATAAGTAACTAGAATTCACAAATGACACAGAGTATGAGAGACAACACAATATGTATTAATACTCATCTAGAAAAGAATACAATGAAGAGACGCCACACTCTTCCACACCTTTCAGGCTTCCCACACCAAGTGTACAGTAATTCTCCTCAAGAGTTCACTCTCCTACCAAAAATGGTCCCAACACACAATTCAAACATAGAATTGGTGTTCACCTCCAACCAGTCAGTAATAGCCCTGCCAGTACACAAGTCCTCAAAGTACTTCAAGTAGATCTCCCATAAGCTTGTAATAACCTGTAACTCAAATGATCTTACTTACACATGTAGATCTTCAAATGTGGCCTTGCACACCCGCTGACCAAGATCCTATAATTGGAAGAAATCCTTTTCTTTCCTTAATTACAATACATGCCAATGGGTCTATAAATAGATCCCACACTTAAACAATAACTTAGACTTCTAATTTACAATAATTAGACACACAGCTCCAAGACCAAAGATAGCCTTTACATGCAAACACTCGGTTCAACAAACTAACTGTCCGTGTAATGAACAGTTCTAGAACCACACAGGCGACCGACGTTGGTCCCTGTTTGCCTAGAGGTGATCGACATCGGCTGACTCCTGCCAATGCTGATTTCCATTCTATTCACCCCTGATCGACATCGATCATACTGCCAATGCCGGTATCCCTAGAACTCAACAACCTCCATGTCTACAACAGTTGAAGCTTTTAGCTCCACAACCTAACAATTCTCTACTCTAGTAAGTCCCAAAATGATATTACAAGGCAATAAGAGTGTTTCATATTGAACACCAATATAGAGTTCATACACTTTATGATGGGTTCTAAAGATTCCTAGAGTTCTTATAATCCACTAATAATTTTAAATTGAATTATGTTCCTACTAAATAATGATACCATCAAGGGGATGCTCATACATTGGGCCTATATTGATTGATGCAAATGTCGTATGTCATGGGTAAGATGTAACTTGATATCATTATATAAATTAGAGAAGTGATCATGCATTGTAAAATATATAACATCTTTATCATATTCAACATGATCATGTATATGCTGCATATAATTAGTATCCATAATAACATGTGAAATCTATTGCGAGCTTAAATAATGAGTCAATGATAATTATGGAATATGTGGAATACCTTGCAGAGCTATGTTAGGACATGATAGACTAGGTAATATTTTCTAAACTTGAATAAATTATTGATGTAATGTATGTTGGAGCACTAGTCTTCAAGGAAGATAAATTACCTATTTGTAATTTTCCTTCATAGGATGAATCTATATAGGTTTTACAACAAGATTTGGTGGAAGTGATAGAGTAAATGTCTCTATCTGAATGGAATACTCATATAAATCACCTAAAATTGTAACCAGTTGATTACTATAGGTACACTATAAACATTGATATACTGAATATGGTATTTTATGTATCTTATGCATCATTTTTACCTTATTTTTTAATTTAATGATATTTAATAAGTATAAAATTTTGAAATATTGTTCAAATTTTAATATATGACATTTAAGCATAAATCTAAATGGAAAGCATAATTAATTAAAATTGTTTTAAAAATTAAGTGACAAATAAAATAAAATATGACTCTTATAGCTTAGGATTAGGGACAAGGTTTTTGACTATCTAGATAGGTCTGCACTCCTTAGACAATAACACAAGATAGTCTTATCTATTGACTATGGACTCATCTGGTTTAACTTTGACAAAACTATATCTAGTCTACCACTTGTACCTATGTATACTAAGAGGGATAGCATATTTTGATCCTATGAATTCCATATAAAAAATTGTTTTCCTTATCTTTGATTTGTAAACTATTTTATAAAAATTAGATATTAGGAGAATAACTATAATATAATTTAGATAAATAACTACATAAAATCAGTATGTATAAATTATGTAATGAATCACACAAGAGTAATTTGGAACTTACTATTTATGAAAAATGCTAAAAGGGGAAATACAAAAACAAATAAATTAGTTGGCACCCAAGTTTGAAGGACTTCAACAAATTTTGTATGGTCGATTATGTGACTAAGAATGGTCATTATGAATTAGGAATAGGGATTCACTTTATCTTTCAATGAGGCCATGATATCTAGACTCAGCCATACTGTGATGTATTCTATAGGGAATGTTAGTGCTTGATAGGGTTTTTGTCTTTATGATAAATCTATTAGATGCATTATTAATTGGTAGTGCTATGTCTATATTCTATGTTTCTCTATCTATCATGAAAGCTATTGTGTAATTTCTTCATCACTTGAAACCCTAGCTCACTAGACAATGGAAGACAAATATAATAGAGGATGAAAAAAGTATTAATGGTTAAAGTTGTGCTTGACATCAACACCCCATGTGTTGAGCACTACCTACATATTAAACTTTGAAGATGGATCAAAATACATGTAGTTCCTCCATGTTATCATGGCATGTGTGACATATTGGTGTAATGTTATGTGTTGGTGTAATCCTAGTGTTATTATATGCTTCAATAATGACTTATGACCTTAGAGGTGTTTACAAACTTAGCTCATGGATAATTGGGCTATGTGGACTTAGAATAAGGAATAATAGTTGTTTTGCTCTCAATGTGTAGTTAAAATAAGTTTGGTATTTGAAATATAAAATCTTCTTGCCAACTAATGAATAAATGAATGTAAAATATGCTTTTATAGTTTTATTTTGGGAAATTCCTCAGATGGGACTTACAAAACATGGGGGATGATCCATTAAGTGAATTTTAATTTTATAAATAAACTATTATTTGGTGAAACGATGTGACTAATGGATTCAAACACTATTGGCAAGTGGGATAGTATTGAAGGAGTGACTATGTCTAGGAAGTAGAGAAAACTATGATATAAGTGTAAATCAATCAAGGTATGAGCTTAGGCTACTTATAATGAAGATTAGGAATAAATAGTATCATAATTTTCATAAGGTAGGGATCATCTACATAGAATTAGAAGAATAACAGGTTAAAGCCATGAAATTAAGCATGAACCGAGTTTGTATAAGAGGATGGTCTCAAGTGCAATGTTTAAACATTAAATGTTAATTTTAATGACTAAAATTTTCCCCTTTTTATTCTAATAATGCAAAAAAATAAAATTAATAGAGTAAAAAAAAGAGAGCCATACTTGAGCTTACCTATGTTGGGTAAGTTTAGATATAGACCACACATTGAACTGTGCTTCATGTAAACCTATAGTGAAACATGTATAAATTAATTCTTATTTTAATATGAAATTAAAGACAAGATATATTATAGAACAAATAAAAAGGAAAAAATACACCTATTTAGGTACATGAGCCATTGTGTTTTCTAGTGCAAAACCTAGTGATTACAGAGGGTAGGACCCTTGGAGATTTATCTTCATTGAAACACTTGGATTGGAAAATACATGCCCCAATCCTCATTTAGAAGAGAATGTGCGTATGAACTCAAGATTTTTTGAATCCATAATCTCACAAATCAAGGTAGTAAAATAGCTTGAAATCCATGTATGAATTTTAATAGATAATTCTAGTGCAAAATTGGTGCAAAAATGTGAATCAACCACTATAGATGGAAGAAGATTCATTTTTGGTGTAAAAGTAGTGAAAAAATGGTGTAAAAATAGTATGATATGATTCTAGTGCACACAACATAGAGAATGACATTGATTATTATTCTTTCTATGAAAATTAGTGAAAAACTAAATAATAATGTGACAATATACCATGCACATGCCACCAATATCATATCTAAGCCCAATGGTTCTAGTGATTGAGAAATATAAATTGAGCATCTGAGTAAAAATCTATGTAAAATTATGAAACACATGTCGTGCATGATGCCCCTGATTTAAGTAAAAATTGTGATATACCTATGCAAAATTTTGAAAACTATTTATAAGTAATAATTAATTAATATGTGAACTAAGTGCAATTCTTAGAAACCTATAAAATTGTATTTTTGACTATTAAGACAAAAAAACATTGTTCTGGATAGCTATGGCATGTGTTGGTGTCTAAATAGAGTGTTATTATCTGAATATACTTTTTGGGTATAAACTAAGTGTGAACTATGATCAATTGAGCAAGTAATATATTTTCCTATCTATGCACTAGATTGTTGCAATTTAGTCTCTAATATAAGCCATTATGTATGCCCCATCTTTTGACATGAGTTGTGAAGTTTGAAAAATAACTTAACTCAAAATAAAAATTTATGCAAATGATGTTATATAAAATATTAAACTTAAGTAGTAATGATAACATTATAGATCATGCATCATATTATTAATTGAGAAAAAATACTAACACATGATACATGTAGAATAAAACATACATAGTGTCATATATATATATATAATTAGGAATGCAATGAATAAATGATCAATACTTAGTACTTGAAAATTAATTAAAAACTCAGGTAAGATGCATGATTTTTATCATGGCATCAATTAGGAAGATGCATGATATTGATCATGTCATCAAAAATTGAGCAAATAATAACATACAAGAGTCATGACCATGATACATACATAAAAACACAAAAAATAAATAAGGACAAAGGGATGCATATAAGGGACATGTTCAAATTTCACTCACACATGAAGAAGATACCAGATAAGGCTTAGATCCACAAACAAGGACATGCTCAAATGTCCACAATCTAGAACAATGGATACACACAAAATATGAAGCATGGAAGAAAACAAAAAACATGCATAAGTGTTATCAATATACATAAGTTATTTGTAAAATTAGTATATTCAACAACTTAGGTATCCAGTAAGATAATAATGTGAAAGTAAGTGAGAAAAAATGGAAAGTTTTTTGCATAATGTATTATATTTATAATATGAATAAAATTGATAGTCATAGAGTGATAAAACCTAATTATAAGATTCCCCCAATAAATTTTTTATGATATATAAACACTGTATAAGGCCTTGGATTAGTTTAGATATGATAAATTATAACATATGTTAACTAAGACAAGTCTACTGAATCAAACAAGAGCATAGTGCATTACTATTTGGGTAAGAGTGGTTTTGTCTATATATATTTTCTATGTCTAAGATAATATCACCACCAACAACTACATCTAGGGATGCCAACTTGTATTTTTAGTAACTCACTCAACACTTTATGCAGCATTTTTGATATAAATTATATTTATAGAAATATTAAATATACTGAACACAAATCGAGGAATGTAAACTAACTCCACATATCATGCATAGGTCTCATTTTTTGAATTTTTTGGAATATTTAATTTTATTATATTTTTTAAATATATGAAATAGAAAAAGGAACATACTAATCAATGAATTCCACAAGATCTTCACAATAAATAATTCATGTATCTAGCATAAGAAGGATGACTTCTCATGAATGGAAAGTATCATGCCACTGTGAAGGAGTTGATCTTAACTCAGAATCTAAAAACTGATCTGACTCTATTCCATAAGTGCCATTTCAATAGTGATAATATCTAGTAGTGTGTTGTGTATGTTTCTTAACATTATGAACTCTAGGACATTTTAGAACCGATTATGGAGTGTGTTTGTATTATTTGTGGAATACCCTTAATTCCATATAATATTATTTTGGGATATGCTAGAGGAGATAATGGCTCTTTATAATATGTGAGAAAACACTAATTGAGTATATTTTCAAGGATAGGTATCCTCAGAAAGTTAACCATTTGTTTCTAAAATTTATAAGTAGGTTGAAGGGGGTATTCATATGGAATATAATTTATTGTATAGGAACAATAACCTTTGGTTGGAGGTGTTGGGGATCAACCAACAATGTTGATTACACTTATGAAAGCAATAAACGTGGAATTAAATTAGAATGATAAGTAACTAGAATCAGATAATAGCAAAGAACAAGAGATACAAGAAACCACCCTAAAAACTTGTATTAAACTCTTTACAGAAGGAATACAATTGAAGAAACTTATTTTCTTCCACACCTCTCTCAGATGTACATATCTCTCTCTAGATCTCTTTCCCTCAAGAGCTCTCTCTCTAGTACAATCAACTCCAACAACCTGAATTGATTTACATATACAATTCTGTATTGTTCTTCAACATTCTACAATACCATAAGCTAAGAAGAATTATCCTATTATATAATAATTAGGAAACTTGAGCATGCATTTATAACCAATAGTTCTGCCTCTTAAACAAGGGCTCTAAAATAGTCTTACTAAAGATAGAGACATGGACTTAAGAATATGACTTAAATCTATCATGCAAACACTTAGTTCTGTCCACAAAAATAGCTTTCTAGATGCACAGGTAATTGACATCAGTTCCTACCTATTTGCCTATGACCGACATCGGCCAATCCCTGCCAACACTGGCATCTCTTGAACTGCTCCTGACTGATGTCGGTTGCTCCTGATCGACGCTGATGACTGTGTAAACTTGCAACTATCAAATCTGCTCATTTGGTGAAGCTTTTAGCTCCACACCTTAACAATCTCCCACTTGGAGATAAATAGCTGCACCAGTACCTGTAAAGCAACATCTTCTAGCTCCTCCATCTTCAACTCAATCATGAAGACCAACAGAAGTTGAATGAAGATTCAACTTCTCCTTTGTAACTAGCTTGGTTAACATATCAACAGGATTCTTATCTATATGGATCTTCTCCAGCTTCAACTCACCATCCTCCAATACCTGTCTTATGAAGTGGTATCTAAGCTGTATATGCTTTGTTCTTGAATGAAAGGCTGAATTCTTAGCCAAATGAATTACACTCTAAATGTCACTGTATAATCTACAACTCTCTTTCTCCTTTCCAAGCTCTTCCATGAACCGTGTCATCCATATCATCTCTTTGCTAGCCTCTGTGACTACAATATGCTCTACTTCTGTAGTTGACAAGGCAACAACCTTCTACAACTTTGATATCTAGCTAACCACCATTCCACCAACAGTGAAAACATATCCTATGGTGCTCTTCCTGCCATCCAAATCACCTGCCATATTTGAATCTACATAACCATGTAGAGAAGTATATGAACCTCCATAACACAAATGCCTACTACTGGTTCCTCTCAGATATCTAAGGATCCACTGAACTACTTTCCAGTGCTCCTTCCCTGGATTGGCCATATACTTACTTATAACTCCCACTACTTGGGCAATATGCAGTCTAGTACAAACCATTGCATACATTAAACTCCCTACTATGAAAGAATATGGAACTCTACTCATGTAATCTACCTCATCATGTGAATTAGGACATTGTTCTTTACTCAACTTAAAATGTCTAGCCAAAGGTGTGCTTACCAGTTTTGCATCCTACATATTGAACCGTTTCAACACCTTGTTCACATAATCCTCTTGAGACAAAATCAACTTGTGATTTTTCCTGTCTCTCTTAATGCTCATGCCAAGGATTTTCTTTGCTGCTCCCAAATCCTTCATGGCAAATGTTTGAGCTAATTTCACCTTAAGCTCAGGGATATCCTGCATGTGTGATCTTGCAACCAGCATATCATCTACATACAACAATAGAATAATATATCTACCATTATCCAATCTCTTAAAATACACACAATGGTTAGACTGACACCTATTGTATCCATGCTCAGTCATAAACCTGTCAAATCTCAAATACCATTGTCTAGGAGCTTGATTGAGGCCATACAAGCTTTTCTTCAATCTGCACACTAACTTCTCCTTACCTTTGACCTTAAATCCTTTTGGCTGATCCATATATATTTCTTCATCCAAATCTCCATGAAGAAACGCTATCTTAACATCAAGCTGCTCAAAATGCAAATCCTTAATAGCAACTAAAGACAATACAGTTCGTATAGAAGTCATTTTAACAACAGGAGAAAAAATCTCACCAAAATCAATACCTAGTTTTTGTGCAAATCCTTTCACTACCAACCTAGCCTTATATCTCATCTGTCCATTCTCACCTTCCTTTAATCTGTTGGTCCATCTATTCTTTAGTGTCTTCTTACCAGCTGGCAACTCAACCAAATCCCATGTTTGGTTCTCTTTCAAGGACTCCATTTCCTCAACCATGCCACACTCCCACTGATTCTTGGATTTTACCTGTATTGCTTCTTGAAAACTCTCTGGTTCTCCACCATCAGTTAGCAATAAATAGAATAATGAAGGGGAATATGAAATTGGAGGTTTACTTACCCTTTTTGACCTCTTGATGGGCGTCTGAGACTCATCCACAACATGCTGTCTACCTAAATTCTCTGATAGTGACTGACCTCGATCACTTCTAGGCCTATAACTGGCTAATGTCAGTTCTACCTGATCGACATCAGTTTTTGTCCTATCGACGTCGGTCACTATCTGACTGACATTGATTTCTATTTTGCCAACACCGGTTCCTTCTTGGCTGATGTCGGTCTCTGTGTTTTCCTTTCTATGATCAATTTTTCCCATGAGCTCATTTTGGACCGTCACCTCGTCCAATTCTCCATTGCTCTACCCAGATTGATTCAGCGTCTTCAGCTAATCACTATACATCACTTTTTCATTGAAAACAACATCACGTCTCCTAATTATTTTGTTAGTTCCTAGATTCCAAAACCTGAATCTGAAATCATCAGAGCCATAGCCAATAAATGTGCACCTCATAGACTTAGCATCTAGCTTCTTTCTATTTTCCTTATCAATGTACACAAAGGCTTCACAACAAAAAACTTTGAGAAAAGAGAGATCTAAATTTTTACCTATCCATGCCTCTTCTAGAATTCCACCATCTAGAGCTGTAGAGGGTCCTTTGTTAATTAGGTACACTATAGTATCAACAGCTTCTGCCCAAAACTCTAAGGGCAAACCAACATGCAATCTCATACACCTTATATGCCCCATAATTGTTCTGTTCATCCTTTTAGCAACACCATTTTCCTAAGGTGTCCTTGGAACCATCCTTTTCTTGTAGATTCCATGCATATAACAATACCATTTGAACTTGTAGCTGCAAAACTCACCACCATTGTCAGATCTCAGGAACTTTAATCTTCTGCCTGTTTCATTCTCAACCATAACTTTCCAAATCTTAAAAGTCTCAAATACATCAGATTTCTTCTTAATACAATAGACCCATACCTTTCTTGTAGCATCATCTATGAACGAAACATAGTACTGTGATCCTTCAATAGAAGCAACCTGAGCTAATCCCCACACATCTGTGTGAACAAGCTGCAACTTATGCTTCTTTTTTGTTGACCCAGTCTTGAGAAAACTCACTCTCTTCTATTTTCCAAAAACACAGTGCTCACAAAAATCTAGATCTATGCTTTTCAAATCTAAAAGCTTACCTTTTAACTTAAGAATAGACATTCCCTTCTCACTCATGTGGCCAAGCCTTGAGTGCCACAATTTTGCATCCACATCTGAAGTAGATAATATAGAAGAAGAATTGTTAGTAACACAATTACATAAATAGAGAGTACCTACTCTCTTACCTTTGGCCAATACAAGTGCACCCTTGGTCACCTTCCAAGATTCAGCTGTGAGAGTTACTGTATAATCCTCATCCCCTAACTTTCCTACAAAAATCAAATTCTTCTTCAAGCTGGGAACATGCATGACATCTCTCAACACCCATGTGTTGCCATTCTGCATTTTCAGCTGCACTTTTCCTTTGCCAATAATTTTACAAGGCTCATCATCCCTACACTATTCCAAAATCTCCATGGACATAGTCACTAAAATATTCTCTATTAGGGGTAGCATGAGAAGATGCACCAGAATCTAAAACCCAAGATTCTATATTATTATGCAAAGAGAATATTAAATCATCTTGTGCAATACCTGCAACCTTTGCTTCTTCTTTTCTTTCATGCTGATTGTCCTCCTTAGACTTTGACCAACAATCTTTGCTTATGTGCCCCATCTTTCCACAATTCCAACATTGTGGCTTCCTGCCATTTCTGGATTTGGATCTACCTCTCACCTTTGACTTAGACCTTGATATCCCTTTCTTGCTCTTCTCTTTTTACCTTCCCCTACTCTCAAAACTTAAAGCATTCCCTGATGTTTCCTCTGTGCTTTTCTTACGAATTTCCTCATTCAAAATAACACTAACAACATCCTCTACTTTTAAAATATTTGAAGCAGATGCAATATTACTTACTGCCATTACCAAGCTATGCCAGCTTTCATGCAAAGAACATAATATTAAAAGAGCTTTAATTTCATCATCAAACACAATATTGACTGAACTTAATTGATTTACAATTCCATAGAAATTATTTAGATGATTAGATACAGATCCACCTTCTTGCATATGCAAATTAAATAACTGCTTCATAAGATATACCTTATTTGAAGCTGAGGGTTTTTCATACAAATTTGCTAAAGTAGTCATTAACTCTACCATTATTTTTGCCTGTGATAAATTGGATATCACAGTAGATGCTAGACTCAATCTTATAGACCCTAGAGCCTTTCTATCAAGAACTTCCCATTCTTCATCATCCATGTCTGTGGGCTTCTTTGCAATCCCACCTAACGGTAAGTATAGATCTTTCTGATACAAATAATCCTCTATCTACATTCTCCAATGTTGATAATTTTTGCCATTAAACTTCTCCATTCTCAGTTTACTTTCTTCTACCATTGCTTCTCCCACTCAAACAAAAATCCCTGCAGAAACCCCTGTGAGTAACCTGTAATCAATACACACTACACAGATCTGAACCACCTGTTAGTGAACCTGAGCTCTGATACCACTTGTTGGATATCAAGCTCTGAACCTACAACCAAGGCTCTAATACCACTTGTTGGGGATCAACCAACAATGTTGATTACACTTATGAAAGCAATAAACATGGAATTAAATCAAAATGATAAGTAACTAGAATCAGATAATAGCAAAGAATAAGAGATACAAGAAACCACCCTGAAAACTTGTATTAAAATCTTTACAGAAGGAATACAATTGAAGAAAATTCTTTTCTTCCACACCTCTCTCAGATGTACAGATCTCTCTCTAGATCTCTTTCCCTCAAGAGCTCTCTCTCTCAAGTACAATCAACTCCAATAACTTGGATTGATTTACATATACAATTCTGTACTGTTCTTCAACATTCTATAATACCATAAGCTAAGAAGAATTATCCTATTATATAATAATTAGGAATCTTGAGCATGCATTTACAACCAATAGTTATGCCTCTTAAACAAGGGCTCTAAAATAGTCTTACTAAAGATAGAGATGCGGACTTAAGACTATGACTTAAATCTATCATGCAAACACTCAGTTCTGTCCACAGAAATAGCTTTCTGGATGCACAGGTAACCGACATCAATTCCTGCCTATTTACCTATGACCAATGTCAGCTGATCCCTACCAACTCCGACGTCTCTTGAATTGCTCTTGACCAACGTTGGTATCTCCTGACTGATGCCGGTGACTGTGTAAACATGCAACTATCAAATCTGCTCACTTGGTGAAGCTTTTAGCTGCACACCTTAACAGGAGGGGGTATTCATATGGAATATTAAAAAATGTAGTAACTTCATTAGAATAAATACATTTCAAATATATGTGTACTATAGAAGGAACTACACTAAGCTACTAAATTTGAGGACACCCCAATAACATATCGAAGACTCATGCACTAGTTACTACTATAAACTTAGTAGCCACATATGTGGGACCAAATTATAGTGGTAATATGATCTCACCATTAAAACTTTGAATATGGACATTGAAGCCCTTAATGACTATAGTAGTAGTAAGTATATGCTTATATATGTATCCAAGATGAAAGATAAGTGTGATAGTGCACAAATTCACACTTGAACCATTAAAAACCATGACACTTTATATAGGTTGATGATTAATATGAGATAAAATGAACAAAGAATGGAAATCATAATCATCATTGATAATATCATACTATGTTAATGTGATGAGTGGTCTAGATGGTACTATAGTATTCTTTTTTCTAAATTTGGAAATAAGCCATTACATGGCATAAGGATTAGCCTGCACTAAGTGGATAGGTCCATGGTAACAAACTTGTCTTCCTAGCATAAACTTATCCCAAAAAAGTAAAGATAATTACCCTAAGGTTAGAAGTAGTTTGAGAATGATATGGGTAGTTTGAGAATTAAATTAGAAATTCATGTGTAGTAGTGATGACAATCAAAGGTGTCAAGCCAACATATAGATGAATGACTAGAGGAAAGGAGGAAAATTTTTATTACTATACCCTTAAGCTATAGTGTGTCTAGGGATATGTGTGGCCAACTTGTAGTTTAAATACTTTCCATATTACCTTATAGTATTTATCTATGTTCTTAGTAAGGTTTGCCTATGGAATAACCATGGATAAGTAGATTATATATAAGAGGTAGTGGTTAGTATTTGTGGATAATATCGAGAATTATGATCTTATTGCATTGTATTGGACCCACAAAGTGGCTCAGTAATATTTATCAATTATTATACTCTTTCATAAATTATTATTATGGATATGATTATTCTACTCTTAATTATGTGATATATTATTCCTCAATGCGCAACATCTAAGTATTTTCATTACAAGTGGTATTAGAGTGTTGATTTGATCAAGTTTATGTGGTGTTATTTTTCAAATATGGTGTTGCAGTTATTATAAGAGTTGAAGGATAAAAAACATAACTTGTGATCTGAGATGAATTTAATTTTTCATCACTGTAGTATTATTGAAGTCTTTTATTGGAAAAAAATTGAATTTTTTTTGCACCCTTGTGAAAATTAGCATTCATTGGATTTGTCTAGATAAGATAATTTCAATGGTATATGTAGACACCCAATTTTGGACACAACTAGCTTTCGATCAGACTTCTAACCGATTCCTACCAACCATTGCAAATTAATCATAAGAATCAATAAATGTTATAATTTTATCCATGTATCATTAATCAAAGATCAAAATCAAGTTGAGGCATCCCTATTTGGGATACTAGCTCATATGCAATAATAAACTCTCACATATTCTTTCTTAATCACCTTGTGACATAACATCTGTTAGTTTGGCCTATAGACCCATTAAGTGGGGCACTTGATCAAATCTTAAAAAAGAAAAAACATTAATAAGATTGAATTATCTAGTTAAAAAAGATTAAATGATTAGTTAAATTATCCATTTACAATTAATGAATATTTAAAAATGGAAATTTCAAAAATCAAAATATCAGGCCTTTTCATCATTACCTTTATGAGTTATCAAGCTCTTCCAAAATATTCTAAAATATCTAATTTGAGATCCATTCCTAGTAATTGAAAATCATAATTACATGAATTTTTTTAACTTAACTAGAGTTAGTCTCAACTCACCTAGGGATATTTTGAACCCATTCCATGTTTAAAGTCAACCTTAACTCACCTTGGGTAAGAATTAATTCTTGGGACTATAAATACAAGGCCATGCCTATTGAATTTTAAGATATTTTGGTGAAAAGTTATTAAGCATAAATATATTCAACAAGATTTCTTTGTGTAGTGTTATAATGCCTAAATGCCTTGAAATTAATGTTATCATACCAAATTAAATAAATCCAATGAGCCAAGCCAAGGTGCCAAGGAGAGAATAAATAAAGAAAACTTCATTTTCAAAGACTTCTTAATGCACAAGCCAAGAAATCCTTTTCTACAAGCCATTTTTAGCTTCAAGGAAGGTAAAAGAGTGATTTATTTTATGTTTTAGTTATGTTTTCATATGCATGTTTGTTACCTATGCTCTCCCTAGCATCTAGACTAGAGGTTTTAGGATTTTAGTGTATTCTTTTGATTTATTTTATTAGAATAGCACAAGACTAACCTCCCCTCTATGTATTCCTTGTCCAAATGGTGGCATGCTTGGTGGGACCTCAAGCATCCCATATAACTAAGGAGATTAATATGCTACTTGTAGTTTTTATAATGAATACATAAAAATCTTAAAGTTTCAATTTTGAACTTCAATTTTTACATCTTTATATTTTAAGCAAGTCACAGGCTGTAGGGATCAATGCCATTTTTTAGTCATAAGTTATAGGGATTGATGCCAATTTCCTAGATAGATGTCAATTATAGGAATCAACCATTATCCATATGTGAAAAATAGAACACGACCAGGAACATAGTTAATAGTGGTTTTAATTGATTTTTCATGCCTTCATTTTTGTGCTATATGATTTGTAGGTTGTTTGTATAACCCATTTATTATAGAGTCCATTGATGTTTTTTGGATTTTAAGCTCATTTTATTAACCATTTTTTCATCAAAATAGACTTGGTTTTTTGTGTTTTATAGGAAACATTGATGATCTACTTAATTGATGTTGATCCCTATGGATCAACATCAATCTCTATGGATTGATGACGATCAATCTTTGAGATAAAAAATTAGAAAATCCTGAGAGCTAAATTCCAAATGTTGTTTTCTCACTTGATTTTGGGCTTCTAGGCAAGTAAACCCTCTAACAAGTTTTAGGTCTTGAGGTGGAAAAAGTAAGGTTTAAGCATGGTATCATCTTACACACATTATATTTGGTGCTTAAAATGTACTTAGTTGTTTTCACCTCTTAATTGTTTTTGAATTTTTTGCAAGATTTTCAACAGTAAATGCTAAAGGGATCAAATTTCATTACATATTTCATTTTGGTGTTATAAAATGAACTCTCACATTAGTTAAATACTCATAAGAGTTTCATCTTTATGCTTGTTTATTGAAAGTATTTATTTTAGTAATATGAGTGACGTGTGTATGCTCTCTCCCTATCCATTTTAAGGAACTTGGGTTATAAAAAATTCTCATTATTTACATTGTCTATTTGGTCTAAAAGAGTGGAAGGAAAGTTGCTAAGGACCTCCCAAAAATATGTATGATTTGGGTGACCCAAAACCAACCTTAAAGTACTTCCACTTATCTTTATTTCATGTATTTTGAATTTTGAACAAGAGTTCATTGCCTCCTCACAAATTATTTATGGAAGCATTAACCTAGGAATTCATCTCCTGACATCATTTCAACCCAACTCTATGGTGTGGTATATAAATTGAGAGTGACCCACTAGGTTATTTGTTTTGAGAAGTTAAAACAAGATATGTTAGTGGTACTCGGCCTTAGAACATAAGGATAACTCAGAAATCACACTACATTGAGAAATTGATGGATGTAGTGGTTGTGAAAAGGACAAGACCTTTTCATAACAAGTTAGTTGATGTAGATACAAATGACATGATTGTGTCCTAGTATTTGCTACAAATATGGGACCATCTATAAATGAATGAAAATGAATAGTTTAGACAACCCCACTTGCTTTGGACATACTATTAATGCATGACAAGTATCCCAAAATTCTAGGTCATCATAGAAACTCTGAAGAGAAGAGGGGGCCTAAAAACCCTACTTTTCATGTAATTTTACTTTTTTGGGATTAAAAAATTAAAATCCTCTCAAGAGAAAGTATATAGATGGAATTTGATAGTAAGATGTAACCTTACTAGTTTTAGGATTTAAGATGTTATACTTAGGATTTTTTATCATTTGGTTCTTTTTACTTACATGGTCTGGAGTCAAAAATATTTGTTTACTATACCTTTTTGGTGTATGCCACTTGTTTGAAAGGGTGTCATTATGATACCCAATTCATTTCAAGTATTGTGATTTATAATATTTGAAATAAACCATTTGTAATACCTTTTATAGCATAATAACATCATTACACTGCTTGAATAATTTCAAATACTTGTTTCCTTATGTACAAAATTTGAAAATTCAGAACCACGTGTGCCTTTTTTAGATCTATGTCTAGTACTGTCATGCTATTCATCTTTGTCTAACTTTTTGTTTGTTGTGAGAAACCTATCCTTATAATTTGAGTTTTAAATTAGCCTTGACAAGTTCAAATCTAAACATTTATTGGTTTATGCCTATGCCTCATGTAATTTTGTCTTAGGTTTTTACCTTTCACTTTTGGGTTGTGTAACTTAGGTTAGTTTTTTGCTCCATTTAAAGACTATTTTTGTGCCTAAATTTAGGGAAGTGGTCTATCTTCCTTATGCCTAAATTTCCATATCTTTCACCAAATGATAAAATTTATGTTTAAAATCCAAATGCCTAGTTTGCGTCAAAGTGTTTCAAATTTGTTAGATTAAATCTCTTTTCTCTTAGACCTTGTTTTGTTTAAAGTCTAACTTTTGTGCCTTATTCCCAAAAGAACTATCAATATCTATTTTAATCCTATATTTTGTTCCTTGTTTTACAGAATACCTAGAAAATTTTATTTCTTTAGATCCAAATTAGACTTGTTTGAATCAATTTTTACCTAAGTTTGGCATTTCTATTTTTATTTCATCCACTTGACCCTTTTATGTAAGAATTTTGACATTTGATGTTAGACTATTTTATACCAAGTTTTAGCACTAACCTTTTTGGAGATACAACTACATTTCTTAGACCAAGTTAGATTATGTTTGGACTATTTGTACTTTGGACCTTGTATTTTAGAGTTATTGGAACTTTATGCCTTTTTACAAAACATTCATCATTGACTTGGATATGTCTTTCTAAACTTGTAGTGCTATGTACAATCTAGGTTATGATAACATGGTTGTACAAGTTGACTTTGTTTAAGACCTTTATGGTGATAATGTAGTTTTTGAGATAGATCCCTATCCTCCTTACAATACTCAATCTAGAGAACAAAGCCAAGATCTTCAAACATAATATTTGGTGATACCTTCTTTGGGATAATTAACATAAAATTTTTGCCCTTTTAATGCAAATGGTACCTGATCCCTTGTTATACCATTAACCCTCCTTCAAATTATGTGAGCAACCAAGTTTCACAACATCTAATGATTACTATCCCAAGACCTCATCCTTTGGCTTGTGCAAGTAACCAAGCTTCACAATGCCCTACCATTACCATTCTAGGACCTTGTATTTTTAATTATATAAGAAACCAAGCTTCAAAACACCCTATTATTACCATTCTAGGCCCTTCTAAGTATGGTAGCTCATTATCCCAAGAAGGTTATCTAATTATGACTAGATGGGTCACAATTACCATCCTAGACTAAAAACCTATCTTTATTAAGCCCATCTTAGATGAGACTATTTAAAAAGAGATCATTACCCAATCATTGATCATTATTCCTTCATCTCCTTCCTTCTCCCACTTTAAAAAATCTATGCTAGTTTTTTAACTCTAACATATCCATTCATTACCTCTCCAAGAGTCACCATTTAAAGACCGAGATATGTTCAAAACTGGTATTTTATAACTACTTGTAAACCAAGGCCAAGAGAATCAAATAGTTTATGATGTTTTTGTTGAAACACTTATTTATGACAAGTTAACCTATGATGAATCAACTTTTGATCCTTTACCTATTATTGAGGAGTCTCATTCTAACAAGTCAGTCTTTGTTGAGTCACTTATCAATGATTATAATCACCTTTGAGTAAATCATTATATCAACCATTGTCATGTTTTTAAAGAGATCCCCTTTAATAGTCTAGTCTTTATGGAGTTTTCTCTTAACCTTTTCCCCCTCATTGAGGAGTTTCACTTTTACAAATTAGTCTCTGTGGAGCCATTATGTCATCACAAGACATTACTTGTCCAAAACCAAACATTTAACAAGATATCATTATAGAAGCATAAACACCAGATGAAGAATTAACATCGAAATTAGGTTATATTCTTGAATTGAAATTAGATATAACATCAAAAGTAGAATCAATGTCAATATTAACATCGAATTAAGAGTCCTTTGAGTCAGACTTAGCTTCAAAATCAGAATACATTCATAGATGTTATAACATTAGTTACATATGACTTGCAGATAAATTTGAATACATTTTTGGATCCTCTCATGATTTTTATAGATGATTAATTCAACATTAACACAATTTATCCTAGAATATTCTAGTATTGTGCAACCTCTTTCCATTCCATTACCATTCCACATGCCATTAACACTAACCAACCTAGCCATTGTATTGACCTTCCACCTCCCATAAGTGTTGATTAGGATCAACAAAATCATACCTTGTTGAACTGCATCCATGGTGACATATCATTTATATAATATTAGTGGGACCAAAAACACATTCATGTAAAATAATAACAATCTCTAAGTGAAACCTTCTCAAAGGTGCTATAAGTGAAACCTTCTCAGAGGTGTTAGGGGACAATCAAAGTCTAAACTCAACATATTTTAGTGAAATCTTGTTTGAGGTGATAGAAGATAATCAAAGTCAAAAGTCAATGTTCCTTAATGAAACATTATTAGAAGTGATATGGGAAAATCAAGACAAATTCATTGGTGAAAACCTCATTGAGGTACCAATAGATGATCACAATATTTCTTTACTTCTTGATGAAGACATTTTTAAAGATAACATCAATACATAATCCAATCTACAATAAAATAAGATGGTAGATAATCTCAAGCTCAAAAAATAGAAAAATCTTATGGTCTTATTGAGAACATATTCAAAAGTATTCAGCCCTACCATAACCAAAATTATGCCAAATGCAGAATAAAAAATATTGTATGTGGCTGAAAATCCCACTCTTCATTTGTTACCCAGCCATTATACATTCCATTATCATCCAATTTTACATTTACAAATTAGACCTATAATCTAATATTTATCTATATTTACCATCCCTACTGTACTTTTCATTATAAAGGCTATAAATATATCTCTTCTTGAAGTTTTAAGGAAATAGAATCAATGAACCAATGAAGATCAAAAAAACATTATTGGAGTCCAAATGTGTAGTAGGTTCTTGATAGAGTAGTTATTTAGAAGAGGTGTGGGATAAAAATTTAAACATTATTTATTACTCTAGTTGTATCATATCTTGATCAGGGTGAGTATCTCTACATCAATAGGAATAACTTAAACATTTACCTTGCCAGAACTATCTATTTTTCCATACCACTATTTCAAGCCATTTTCATTTGCCATTCACCTAGACATTGTTTCATACCTTGCCATTCACATTACCTTATCACTTGGGGTCAACCCTATTACCATTGTATCTAATTTTCATAACATCACCATCCTTGAAAAATACCATATTATATACCATCCTACCATACCTTCATTATTGACCAAGATTGTTTTTTACTAGCCCTACCCAACCATTTTGACCTTGGTCCATTGGTTATTCGAACACCTTTGGAAAAGAGTTTCAAATCTAGTTTCATTAGTTTTAAAATTATGTGTTAAAATGGTAGTATATGGAAGTAGTATGAAAGTGGATCTAGTAATTACATATTTTTTTATGTTTGACTAGTATTATTGATTATAATCGCCTTTGGGGAAATCAATATTCCACCTTATTTTACTAATTATAACTACCTATGGGAAAATTAATATCACTAACCTATGCCATTATTTCCTAATTATAATCACTTATGGGAAAATTAGGAACAACATTTTGTTGGAAGCTTTTTAATGATGTCTCCAAGGTGACCAAGGATGTTGATGAGGTGTCATTTATGCTAGAATGACAATGACAAAGTGTGATTAAAAATTCTTCAATGTTCATGCATAGTTATTTAGTGTTTATATTAGATATGAAATTTATGGATGATATTGATGGTATGAACATGTTGCATAGAACCCATGGGATGTTATGAATGCTTATGGAAGTGAATGAAATTCGTCAAAATAGTCATCTGAATGTTTAAGCTCAAGAAGTCATATTGATATATAAGGCTAATTAAGTATTTTTATGATGCCAAATTTCATATGTGTGAAGGTTTAAATATTATATTGATACATGGATGGATTCCCCTATGAAAGGTGATCATGTGTTTTAAATTTTAGGTCTAGATATTGAGTGTAGCAAAAGTTATTAAGGTGAAAAGTTGGCTTCTCAGGTAGAGTTCACTAAGTTCCCATACTTAGCCAAATTTATATTATCAAAGATATACAATGAGAATTTAATTAGATCATATATCTAATGGTGAGCATTTAATTTGACCAGATAAGGATCTAATAGAGTACACTATCTAGTCAGATAGAGATCAATGGTATGAGTGAATTTAATTAGTCAAAGGGGTATAAGATTTCATGCACTAGTGATAAGTGTCACAATATTAGAAGATTTTATAGAAGATCAATGGTAAGTGGGTGATTGTACAAATGGATATCGATGGTGTGGATCAAGTCAAATAGTTTGTGCTCAGAAGGCACATAGAGTTGCTAAGTGGCACAATCATGGGAGTATAGATCTAAGATCAATGGTGAGCAATGAAAGGTTAAAGTTAAGAGAATTATAAGGAGATCAATGGAATGTATTTTTTAAAATTTACCAAGGGACATGAGATGATGACAAAATTTCCAATGTTTAGAATTTACACAGTGACCGTTGTAATTTAAATATTCAAATTAATGAAGGAAAAATAGTCTATAGTTTTTGAGCTATATTTTTTGATCTAAGACAAATTTCATGGTGGTGTAAAAGGAAAAATTTTAAATAAATAAAATGAACATATATAGACACTAGCTATAATGTTTTAATGTTTGTACAATCAAAGATATTGAGCTCTAAAGTTTACTATGTATTTGACCATGTTCTATAAGTGACCATATAAGGATAATTAAGTTATTCTTGATAGTTTATTGATGTTTCAAGATGAGATAACTATTGAAGTGTGTTTTAGATTCCATGAAGACAATATTTTTGGATTTTTGAGGTTTGATAAATCCATCTTTAATGTGAATAATTGATTAGAAGTTAACTATGTTTGTTGAGTGCACTGGTAGATTGAGTGACCATGTTACAGGAGTGTTTTGAAGGTGTTCTAAGTAGAATTAAAGAATAAAATGAGTATGGAGATGTTATATAAGTCTTTCAGGATTATGATAAAGTATTGAATTCCATGATATGGCCCTGATCAAATATGGAGAGTTAAAATAGCTTGATTATATATGACTAGTCTGAATGGTCATTTTGAGAAAGTTTTTTTGAGTGCTTAGAACATGTGTTGAAGTATCTAAAGAACATGAAGGAATTGTAGATGTCCTGAAGGTTTCACTTAAGTGATATAATTATATGGATATGTGAAATATTTGAGTAGTTGATTCAAAAGTTTGAGACTATATTCTATATGTTTAAAGGCTTAAAGAGTGAGGAGACCTAATTGGTAGGTTAAAGTGTTGAGTTGATATTCCAAGTGGTATGGATCCATAAGGGAGTGAGAAAGTGTATGTTAGAGATAGGTATGATATGTTATAAAATTTGGTGGAAGATGAAGGTAGTCTAAAAGGTTACAATAGTAACATGTGGATGTGAAGGCCTAATTGTTTTGGGTCTCATTAATACCTAATGGAGGATTCGAGTCTTAAGGACTATAGTCGACCTATGGAGTGGAGTTTTTCAACCATAAAACATGTGTGAAGACCTATTTGAAAGCTAAAACAAGTTTTTTAATCATCTTGGCTGACCAAGATGGGTTAGGTGATTTTATGGTATAAATACTAGGCATAATTGGCCTATTTGGAGTTGAGTTGTATGTGTGGAGCTAAGAAAAGGAGAGAAAATTTAAAAGAGAAGGGATAGGTAATTGAGGACCAAAATAGAGTGAAGAGGATAATTCATGCTTATTTGATAAAGGTGATGAAGGTAAACACATAGGTCATTGGACCTAATGAGCCTAAAAGAGGCAGATTGAATGAGTAAGCCCTAAAGGTTGATTGAGTGAGTGTGCTTAACTGATGGATTAAAGAGTAGAGCAGGTTTATGATTATGTGAATGACCTACATGCCATGTTTTTGATGTCATGATATAGTTTTTTTAGGTTTTATGATTGTGTATGTGTTAAGAAGTGAAGAGTGATCCAAAAGGGTGTTTTGAATTCATTGCTTGTGTGTGCAAGTTTGTGAGAGTAAAGGGGAAAAAGAACAAGTAAGAGAAGTCCATAATTAGGTGTAGAATACATCAAATCAAAGGTGAATATTAGGTCAAGGTAGATGGGTCTGTTCTTGATTACCTAGGGGGCCGGTTCCTCCTTGTGGGATGGGTGTCTCACTAAATAAAGGGATGGGTGTTCCTTGATTAGTTGGTGTTGGTCTAAATGTTAAATCTTGTCTTTATAGGATTGTAGTCCATATTATAGGGTTTAGTGGGTTTTATCCCCCAAAAGGGTTTCCCACATATATCATGTGTTATGTGATTAATCTTGCTATATCTTCCTTGTTCATTACAATGGTTAATTTTTATTTACCATGATTATATGTGCTAAATGTTTAAAAGTTGGGAATCAAAATGGATTATCTGGCATCACTGATTCACCCCATATCAGTGATTGTACCTATATCAATTGGTATCAGATTAGGACCTTTTATATAAGTTTAACCTCTTGAAGGTGATGGTATAATATGGGTAAAAGGGAAAGTTATTCAAATGAAATTATTATCATGTTTGATGAAGAAGTTTTCCATAATAGTAGATAAGAAGAAGAGTTCTATGATAGTGAGGAAGAATAATTTGATCTAGAAGATGAGATCATGAGTGCACTTGGTGAAATGAAGGAGAAAAAGAAGAGGAATCAGAAAATGAGGAATATGATCAAAGGTCTTGAAGCATAAGCTAGGTTTCTTAAATAGAGTTTGTCAGGCAAGTCCATAAGAGAGGAAAAGGAGAATCAAGAAATGATCAAGTCTATGGAAGAAAAATATTGTAGATTGAAGGATGACATGGATAAAGAAGACAAGGAGAATTAGAAGACCATCAAAGATCTTAGAATTCAATAAAAGGCTACAAGTTCAAGCATACGAGATAAAGAAGATGAATGTGTTCAATTGAAGACTAATTTTTTTCCCTAAAGAATGAGAATGAAAAGGTCATAGTCAAGATAGGAAACCTTAAAGAAGATCAAAATAAATAAAGACAAGATAAAGAGGTTAGTAGCATGAAAGTCAATAAGACAGGTTAGGTCAAGAACAAAATAAAGAAGCCAATCAGATAATCAAATGTTTTAAGCTATGCCAAATATTTTATGGGCCATTTTTTTATTTGTCATCATTTTTGTCATAGAGCAAAGAAATATATAAAAATAAGTAATTAGTCAAAGGGAGATCACTGTCATATTCGAGAAAAAGGTATGAAAGACATTTTTCATAGTTGTCATAGAGTTGGTTACATTGCTAAATATTGTAAGAACAAGTTGAATGAGTTTTCAAAGCAAAATAAGGTGTATGGAGCTCCTATTGTGAAAGGAAGAGGTCACACATGGTTATAGAGACCTAAGTCTATTATAAGAGATCAGTTTGAGACCAAATATGGTTTCTTTTCCATGATAGACATGAAATAAAGTCAAGAATTTATATTTTCTACATTTGTTGACAAGTCTGAAGCAAAGAATGAAGTCAAGGATCCATTCAAAGTTAATTTGATGATGAGGTAGGACTGTAAGTCAAATGAGAGTATTTAGATATGAGAGTATCTTAATTTTTGGTAATTTTAATCTCACTATGTCAAAGGGGTGTCTCTCTCTAGTCTTTAAGGAGATAATTTATAGAAGGAGGTGTTGATAATTTTGACCCTACTAGTCAAAATTTCAACCTCTATCATTCAAAACTTTACTTAAATATGACTTTTTAAGAAGGGGAAGAGGACCGGGATGAGGGGATACTTTGAAAATGCTTAAGACAAAATTCTTTCAAACTTTTATCTGAAGGAAATACAAGAGGAATGGTCCATTACAGAAAGGTTTAAGGACTATTTTATAAAGCTTGAATGACTATTACATTTTTCCCAAAGGGTACTCAAGAAGGGCTTGTCATGATTTTTAAGGGAAATTATAGAAATCCCAAAGGGTAATTACCCTTCAAGAAATTTCAAAAATAGAGGATCCAAAGGAACATTTCCTTTAGACTTTTTGTCCAAAGAAATTGTCCACAAGAGAGATGTCTGAAAGAAAAGTCTTTTAGAAAAGCTGAAGGGTTCTTTCAAAATCTTGAAGGGTAGTTTCATGTGCTAGAGGGATAATTGAAAAATATGAGAAGGCCATTTGAAAAAATATGAAGGGAATCTACCCTTCAAAAAATTTCATTTACATAAGCCTGAAGCATTACCTCCTTTTGAAAAGGGGCATTTGGAAGCTTCTGAAGGGCCACTTTGCCTTCAAGAAAGTTCAATTCAAATCCTAAAGGGTACATGAATTTTGAAAGAGGACATTGGAAAGAATATTGAAGGATATCTACCCTTTGGGAAGGTTCATTTCACAAACTTCAAAGTGAATGCCAAAGGGCTCATTCAGTTTCCAAAAGGTCATTACAAAAATCCCAAAGTGTATGTGTCCTTTGGGGAGGTTCATTATAGGAATCCTGAAGGGTATGTTCCATTCAAGAAAGTAACTACAAGGAAAGGCACAAACATAAATAAAAAGGGTGCAAACTTTTTGTCCAAAGACAAAGGTGATAAGTAAAAGACTAAAACAATTCTTTCGGGTAATTTTCTCGAAAGAAAGGAGAAAGCAAAGTGGTAGAGCTTCAAAAATTTTTTTTTGAAGACAAATATCCAAAGGAAGGAATAAAAAGAGAGGGAAAGCCTAAAATACTTCCTATATATAAATTATCCATGGGAAAAAAGAGAAATACACGAATAAGAAATCCAAAGGAATTCCTTTAGACAAATTATCTGAAGGAATTCCTTTAGAATGTTTAAACAAGGGAAAGTGAAATGGACAAGAAGTCTAAAGGAATTACATTAGACAAATTGTCCAAAGGAATTCCTTTAGAATATTTACCTGAGGAAATGTACAAAGAAAGGCTTGGAAGGATAAGTCTCAGACTTTTTGTTTGAGGAGAGAAGTCTGAGACAATTCTTATAGACAATTTGTCCATGGACAAATGACTTGATAGATAGTCTAAAGGGAAGAGGCTAATATACCAATGGATAAGGCCATAGAAAGGGAATAATAGATATTAATTCTAAGAAAGATAAAGCCAAAGGAAATTCCATAAGAAAAATATAGCATGGATAAACAACAAAAAATGCTTAGAAATGAAGAGCCAGATAAACTGAGGGATTTCAATAGCCATAAAAAGGATTAGACATGTGCAAGATGTATAACCATTTTAAAAATGAGACCTTCAATTCTAAAATGGAGACTCATTTGCATGAAAAAATCAAGGATTTTAACATTTGAGAGCTTAACAAGAGATTTCATTCATGCACTCTTTTTTGTTCTGAGCTTTTCAAATGTTCTAATAGTTTAAGTGGAGACCCTTGGAAGTTGACTAGTCTTGAGCTGTAGTTGACTAATTGACAAGTGTCACATCCACTCATGCTCTCCATGTAATAGAAGAAATTCTCACATTCCAATTCAGCTTCAAATTAGTTCAAGATTAAGTCAAGACATCTAAGATTGGCATAGGCATCATGCATGGGGTAGATTAGTCTAAGATTGAGCCCATAATCCATTTTCAATGCCAAAGGAATTTTCATGCAAGGCATAATACAAAAGAATATTATTTTTAGAGGTTTTTTTATCTTTGGATAGTAACATTGGACTTGGGATTCTGAAAGATTTGTCTTCTTCTTCTATTTTCAATGCCAACCTCTTGGTTGTGTATTTTTCTCTATAAGTTAGCTTTTTAGCCTTGAATTGTATCCCTCTTTTGGAAAGACAAAATTTTGCCAAAGGTTGAGTTATAACCTTTTTGAAATTAATAGACGGACTATTATTTTTAGATTTTAGCTATTGGTATAGTGTATTTATGTCATTGATTTGCATAAGTGATAGAGTTTTCTTCCTTGTCAAGTCTTGATTCTTACCTAGTTACTAGCTAGTCATATTATGCAAGTCATGTTCTATGTTTAATGTCTTTTAATTTAGTTTACAGTGGATGCAAGTGGTTGGTTAGTGCCTTGAATCAAGCCTATTCCATCATTTCCCTCAAGCTTGTATCATAAAATAGAACCTTTTCATGAAATAATTATGCATATTGGTCAATTAGAGTTGAAGGTTTTACCTTTCTCTTATCTAAATTAGTGTTTTTAGGAGCTCCAATTGAGTGGATCAACCAATTATTCTGGTGTATCACCATCAGTAGATAGGATTTTATTTCAATTTTCTTTCTCTTTTCCCAAATATTTTGTTGCGTAGAGAAAGGATCCTAATTGATACACCAAAGGGAGCTAACCCTTGGAATCTAGAGATTCAATCCACTGATTAGGTCACCCACAACCTAGGATTATTTCTATGTTTTAGCAGACTATGAAGGCCTAAAACTACCTTGACAGGGTGCAAGTCTAATTGAAAATAGGAGGAAGCATGGTGGATGCTTGTTGGATCTTGGATAGTGTTAAATGATAAGAAATCTATGAAGGTGAGTTTCTATATCAGTTTGAGGTATGAAAAATAAATTATGGTTGTGTGTTCTTTTATGTTGATTCAATTCATAAGGAGTCATGTTATGATATGAAAGAGGAAATACTTAGTGTAAAGAGAGATGTCTCTGAGGGATAAGGATGTGAAGATGAGTTACATTAGAAGAAAGGTATAGATACAATCAGATTTCATCCATAATTGGTCTCTTGAGGTAGCTTGATCTAGTATAGTGCCTTGAAAGTACTTAGGAGCTTGGTTTCAGCTCAAGTAGAGAAACTCATCTAAAGGTGTGAAATCAAGGATGATGAGTTTTCAAGATATTATATTACATATAAAGGTATGGTGATCTTGTTCTAGTATGCTTAATGTGTGTTCAATGTTTTTGGTTCTGAAGGTAAGAACTTGTCAATTTTTGTTGCTTAAATTGGTTGGTCAAAATGATAAATACTGAAGGTAAGGTTATTATGCATTGTGAATAAGATTGACACAAGTTTAATCCATGAGGTTTCATGTATTTTTTATTAAAAGAGTCAAATATCATCACTTATTAAGTTTGACCATTTTTGTTAGTACTCACTACCTAACGAGTGTCAATTTTGTAAATTTGATGATTTTTATGTCCTGGAAGACAAAAGAGAGTTGAGATCAATTGAGTTTGGTTTCTAAAAGTGGATGAGGTGGTTTGGTGATGTCAAAATGTTTTCATGATCAGTTTTTCGTGTTTTGGCATGTTGACTACTATATGTGCAAGGTTTGTAGGTTGGGTATGGAGATTTCCATGTGTCATTTAAAGAATTGAAATTTGTCAATGTGTCTTAGTGGGATATGAATATATGTTGATCTCATTCAAGTGTGTTTTAGGTGATTTCAAGTTTTTAATGTCTTTTGTGTTCAATTGAAGAATTTTGTTTGCTCTCGGGTTTCCCAATTTATGCTTAAGGGTATGTAAGTCAAAAACCTTGGTATAGGAAGTATGGTTTACCAAAAGAGTCTAAGCTCAAAATTTTGTCTATATGTGTGTATTAATGACCTATAGGTGTGATAAAAGTTTCATATATGGGCATTGACTATAAGGTGGTGTGTTGACCAAGTTTCTCTTATAAAACTAATGTTTTTACTCATGTTCAAAAAATGGTTTGCATAATGATTTAAGATTTTAAGATACTTAATAAATTAAAATGGACAAATGGGTGATCAAAAAGTCTTTCAAATTATTTTGAAAGTGCATGGTTGGTTCTATGGAGGAGTATTTGTATAAATGGAGGGCTAAATTGGCTATTAGGTTTGTGAAGTAAGTATGTTGCAAATGAAGAAATAAGTGTTGATTTTTGTCATGCATGAGGGGGAATATGAGAATGATATAGATATGAAATTTCAAGCCATGAAAGTTCATACATAGAAAGTTATGGGATTTTCAAGGTTTAGGTAGGGCTACAAGGCTTCTAAGCAAGGCTAGTATGAAGAAGTCTACTACAGATGTGAACTCAAGCATGTTGATATGATGAATTGATCAAACCAAGTTAGATCTTTGATAATGTATTGAATCTTCATGCATAAAAAAGTAGCTTTGTAATGGTTAGGTCCTAAAATTAGAGGACTACATAGTAGAATTTGATTGAGAAGGTATGAAGGTAATTGTGCTATTTATTCATTGTTAAAAATGGTTTGAAGATGAGCTCAAAAGGGTGCCTAAGATTAGGTGACTTAGGGGGAGTGAATTTTAATGTTTTCAAGGTAAGTTCATGTAGTTTACGATGTTCATGTATGTTTTGTCTTCATAGAATCTATGTATGATCAAAGAAGAGTGTAGTCATGGACCATGTTTGAGAAGCTCAAGGTAGGAAAAGGTATGCACAATGTTAGGGGGAATATGTATCATCTCTTAGAGGTGGTCCTTTCTTGCTATTGGTTCTTGAAGTATTTTTAGGTCCTTAAGATTAGAAGATGAGTTGACTTTGTCATTGTGCAAAGGAGGAAAAAGTACTTGAAGAAAAAGATAGAGTCTAAGCATAAGTTTTGTATTGGTGTTTGACATCAATGACAACGGGGGAGATTGTTGGAGGTTTTTTAGTAATGTATCCAAGGTGACTAAGGATGTTGATGAGGTGTCATGTATGCTAAAATGACAATGATAATGTGTGATTCAAAGTTCTTTAGTGTTTTTGCATAGTTCTTCAATGTTTATCTTGAATAAGTAATTGATGGATGATATTGATGGTATATACATGTTATAGAGACCCCATGGGATTTTATGAATACTTAGAGTGTTTATGGAAGTGAATAGAATTCATCAGAATAATCAAATGAATGTGTTTTATTATTTTTGGGAAACTAGGGTCTAGTTCTTAAATAATAAAAGGTCTGAAGTAAAGGGGGAAAATGTAATTAGATATAGTAAAATATAGATTTATATCAATTTAATCAAATCAATTACATAGGGAAAGAAGTAAACTTATCAAGAAAAATAGGTTGAAATGAATGATTTAGGGGCTAAAAACTATTGTGTAGGACTGGGAAGATGTCAATAACCTAGAACTAGCTTTCATTTAGTGAAAGGATAGGAGTGTCAAAATAGGACACCCTAGGACCCAACGTTATTGTCCTTTTTACCACTATTGTCCAAACTACTTATGGAGACCTAAGTTTTTTGGGTTTTATTTTCTATCTCTATGTGAGCCTACCTATGAAAATTTGGATGCTTAATGTTGATAGAGCTCATTATAAATCCATTTTAATCTTCAAACCATAGGTCTACATATACACATGAAACAACAAATACATCAAAATCAAAAGGTGGAAAAATTAGGTTATGGGAAGTATGATTGCATGATATATAACTTGACCATCTTGATCACTACTTACATTAACCCTCAATCCAGGGTCTCAGATCAAATGTAGTTTTCCCTTAGGGAATGTACATAATCAATGCACATGATAGATGTAAGAATGAACTTTTGCCTAGGCCCTTCCTTGATCAAGCATGCAAGTCTATGTGTGTTGCAAAATGCTGAGCTATACTATTGACTTATTTTTAATTATGTATTGTGCCAAAGTAGTAAGTGATAGATATAAAATGCCTTGTGAATTCATTTATATAGGAGACTCTTTGTTTTGAATTTTAGAACTTTATTCACATTTGAATGACATCAGAAAGATAAATAAAACTTAAAGACAAAGCTAAGAAGGGATTAAGACTCATTAAGCAAGGAAACTTAACCGTTGGGAATTAAAAATGCAATTGGATAGGAGTGCTAGAAATGGACTCGCTAAGGTGCAATTATATAGTCTAATTTTGGTGCTCCTATCCTATAGGCTCAAGACCTAGGGGATGGAATCATCATGGACAATAGAGTTTGGCTCAGCTAGAATGACCATATGGAAGTCTATAGATGACTTTGAATAAGCAAAAATTTGACCAAAGCAAGAAACAAGACCAAGACAAGAGAAATAAAAGACATGACTAATGTGAATAAGGCTCATATTCTCTAGTCATAGTCTCTTGTGAAAGGACTATGAAAAGACATATATATGTGTGGTTGCTTCACCAATTTAGGGTATATACATTTGCCCCCCTTTTATTCTAGTGATGTAATAAAATGAAGTAATAAAGTAAAATAAATAATAAAAGAATGCATACTTGAACCTACGTTCATGGAGATGAATGTGCTACAAAGGGTCCAACTCACTTCCTAGCTAGGGAAGAGGATGGAGAGTTGAATAGTTCCTAGAGAAAGATAGCTTCTCTAAAATGGATGCCCCCTATACTAAATCTAAAAGTGGAATCCATGTAACATGGAAAAAGAAGGCAATGCTTACCCCCTATGTGGAATCTATCTAAAAATGAGGAATGCTTGGGGCCCAAAACCAATGTCTATCCTCTATCCCACATAAACTCATGTAATATGGAATGTGTGTATATAATCTATTATTGTGAAGATCAAAATCTATCATGCCCCCACTTTGAATATCTGAACTAGAACTAAGAAATGATCAAAGGCCCAAAACTAGTGTCTATCCTCTATCTTACACAAACTCCTGTAGTCTAGGTCTGGGTAACATAATGGACCAACCACCACAAATGACCATGTGGTCTAATCTAGTGATAACCTAGGTACTACTGCATTCAATCTAGAAATTTGGTCAATGTGAAAGAAGAGAATGGCATGTCTTACCATTCCATCTGTATAATCCTAGATGATGAAGAACATGAACATCTATGTCATGCCCCCAAGTCTAGTATGTGAGTGATGCATTTGTACAATATGGAAATCTATATAACCACATGTGATATGACCTATCATGCTATGCCTCATGTGTAAAACTAGAGATAAAAACATTATGCTCTGTACTATGCCTATGTTCTACTATCTGGTGTTGTAACTATGTCATGTTGTATGTGTGAGACATGCAATAATGTACATGCCCCCAAATTTGGTATCTGAGTCTAAATTTGTATCAAATTCATTATGAATCCATATAATATAAATCACTATATCTTAATAGTCTGTATATCTATAAACTAAAGGTATATCCCTCTGAACAACCTGAGTGAAGCTGAGTGATCCATATAATCTAAATCACTATATATCTTGACCAATCTAAGCTGAATCTAATAATTTTAATGCTATAGGTATAAGAACCATTTTGTATCCAGCTATGAGAGTAGATGGGTATGCTGGGTAAGTGTAAGAATAAGAATAGTAGGAATGATGCCCCCCTTTTGGGGAGAGGGATGAAATTTGTGATAGAGGAGTTTGAGCCAAAAGTGATGACTAGTGGCATAAGTAGAAACAAGGTTGGTATGTTGTGTAGAGATTGAAAGGTTTTTGAATTTATTAGATTGAGTTGTTGAATAGTGGAACATGTTTTTCTTGGTGAGGACCAAGGTGTGTGTCAGAGTATAAAAGGAATATAGAGATGCTTATGCCATATTAGGCATATGGGGTAGTAAGAGAGTGAAGTTTGTGTGATGTTTAAGGTATCATTGTCATGATTTCATGGAATAAAATGGTTTGAAAAATTGTGTTACGGGGTTCAAGTTATGGGCAAAATGGTATTTTGCTTTGATTAAGAAAGCTGGGTAATATAAGAAATTGGATTGATTCTTGATTCATTTGTGTATTTACTAGTTTGAGATTTGGAGCTCTGGAGTGAGAGATATGTCGAGGAGATGAGCACCTTCCATGACCCAGTTCAAGTATTTGGAAGCCTAGGTTGAGGTTGGTGGTGATGTTACCCTAGAAAGCAGCTGAAATGCTTGATTTTTTAAAATCTATTTTAAAGCCTATTTTTGGTGTTTTTGAGCTCTTTAAAGTAGCCTAGGAAAATTTTTACTATTTTTAGTTCTCTTATCCTATATCCAATACTCCTATCTAGGTTGCAGTGCTCTTATCTAATGCTGATATCCTATACCTAGTGTTGTTGTCCTATAGGTAGGTTTTTTTAAGATGTAGTTTTGTTAGTTGTTATTGTTCTTGTGTTGGATTTTGATTTGGCATTATATATCTATATCTATATATATATATATATATATATATATATATATATGATATTTTTAGTTTTTTTATGGTGAGGTGTGGATAAGAGAGTTTTTCAAGGGCCAGGTGATGGAGACATTGAGGCTGTTAAGATTATCTACTGATGAGAGGGCTATCATGGATAGGGCAGGGTTAGGTCATGTGTGTGACCTAGGTATAATGCAATGGAATAGGTATCTAATTACTACATTATGTGAGAGTGGAATTCAGATACATGTACTTTTTGGCTTCCTATAGGGAAGATTACTATGACTCTAGAGGATGTGTATCATATTTTGTATTTGCCAGTTAGTGGATGACATGTGACATTATAGGATGATATGGAAACTAATGCTATTGATCATGCATCCTTGTATTTTTTTGGTGTGTCCTTAGGTATACATCAAAAAGGTAGTGATTGTGATGTGCTACTATTAGTTATAGTATAGTCTAATATTATATGCCTATTAAAGTGGTTGGCCATGTTGTTGGCCTTGTTTGTTGATGTGGATGGGAGTGGAGTGTCGATTGCATATAAGATGCATAGGATTATGCACAATATGGAGGTATATGGAACTATGCTTTCATGGGGTAGGAATATGCTTACCCACCTATACAAGGATCTTTATAGGTTTACATAGGAGGAATTTAGTGGTGGTGTGAGTGTAGCTACTTTATTGCATTGTTGGGCTTATGACCACATACCAATTATGCAATTTATTGGATTACCTAGGGTAGAGTGGGCACCTCTACAACCATTTGAGGAGTGGTAGATGAGTGAATTGGCTATATAGTCTCTTGGGATGGATAATTATAAAAGATTTTTAGATAGGTTAGTGGTTCATGATATCATATGGAGGAGTTATAGAGTATTTCTTGGGTGGGCAGAGGATGGAGTACAACTATGATATATGAGGGTTAGCTATTAGATACATAACCACTGGGTTAGAGGGTAAAAGCACTTTTAGTATGAGTGCCTAACTAGATAGTTTTAAGTACCATAGGATGTACCCTCAATAGCATGGGTGTGGGTGAGGAGTGCATGGACACTAGCAAGGGTAGGAGATCATGCAAAGCCTACTGAGGCTGGGCTATCACTATTACCTTTAGATGCATGGGATGTGGCTATAGACATTCTTGATATGGATGATGTTGGATATACAAATGCATATAGTGCATGGTTGGTAAGGCATTGGTGGGCTCCATTATATCTTGTTGATGGAGGGGATGATCTAGAGTATGAGGATCTTAAGCCAATCTTTATGATGGGAGGTAAGTAGCAATTTGATTTGAATTATGTACAAATTTATGATTTTTAGTTTGATTTTAAAGTATATAGCTAATGTAGTGCCATAAATTATGTGAAAGTGGAGTGAGAGGTGCTTAGGATGAAGCACATGCTAGGGTAGGAAGTGGAGATGATGAGTATTAGGAGACCATCATTGAGTCGACATTCTAAGAGCTCACACAACATGTTATTGATGATGCCATGGAGGAGGGTTTGATAGAGTGAATGATAGTTACAATTGGTGTTCATGCTCATTTATTTGATAAGGCTACTATAATGACAACTGCATATGTTAGGGTAGTGGGAGAGAGAGATGAGCTAAGGGCTGAGATGGATAGGCATAGGATGTCCCCACCCAATTTTGGATCCATGAGTCTGAGGATTATGGATGAGTATATAGATCTTTAGAAGTGATATGCAGAATTACGTGAGGAGCATGGTTGGTTGTTGTAATGAGAGATTTTTTACAAGAGGCATGCAGTAACTCAAGGAGGTGTGGGGTAAATGAGTGATAGGTTGGATTATGGGACTAGTACTGGAGGAGAGAGTGAGATTGAAAGTGAGGGCTTGATGCTCATTAATGATTGATTATATTTGATACTAGTTTATATGTATTGAAAACTTAATTATATATATGGATACTTTTTTTGATTTTTACTCATGCATACTATGTTATGGGATTTGAAGTATATTGTTATATTTGTTACAAATGGTTGATTATAGATAGTTGATTTGGTATTGATTTTGAGGTTTCATATGTTTGATAAGATGACATTTTAGGATGTGATTTGATTTTTTTGTTTAATGGATTCAAGTGTGATGTTGGTTTTGATTTTTGAATTATTTATGAGTAAAACTTTAGTTGTTTTGTAATTTTCAAATTGATTTAACAAAGTGAGTTGGCTTAAGATTGGTAAAATAGGATTTGGTAAGATCAAGATTTTGATAAGCTAGTTTGGCTAGGGATGGTTATTTATAAATAATAATGTTAGTTTTTAGTAGAAGGGGATGTAAGATAATAGTCTATATATATCACTTCCCTGAGAGTGGCTCAAGAATGTAAAGGCTGGCCCTTTGGCTCCATCATTTCCCATTAAGTGAAGCTATGTAATCATGTATATGTTAATCGATGTTTGGATTATGTGTCCAATACCTCTGAATATGTGGCTCAATAATACAAAGGTTATCCCTTTGGCTCTATCATTGCCTTGTGAAGTGAATCTATGAATTGATACTAGTATGAATGTGTGTCAAATCACTATCTAAATGCTGATGGCCAATTAAATAATTGCCCATATTGCTCATGCCATGTAGGAACATGCACTATATTTGATACTATCTATTATGTACTAACTATAGCTATGCATGAAGACTATACCAAATGTAACATTATTAGATGTTCAACTAAAACTATGTGATATGAATAAGGCTCATCTATCCATAATCATAGTGGATTGATGCATGCAATAATAACCTATGGCCTCTGCTATGATGTGTATGACTGAGCAATAAATTGAGATGGAGCTGAAACCTATGATGGTGGCTCATCTAATCTCAATCATAGTAGGTTAATACATGAAATAATTCCTTAAAAACATGGCCATAGTGAATATCTTTCTGAAGTGGTGCTCTATAATGTGGGTTCCTCTAATCTTAATCATAACAAGTTGTTACGTGAGATAGGACCCTAAAAACTTTGTTGTAGTGAATATCTATATGGAGTGATACTCTACTATGATGCTTGTGACTATGCTAAATATGTATATGGAATTGGACTATGTACTCCTTAGACTATATTACTATATGTAGGCTATTCTCACTGTACTAGTTTTCAAACCTTCTAAATAGGTTGGATAGGAGATTTCCTCTGAGGCTCTATCCTAGAAGCTGCATTATTCTCAAGATGAGTAAGTAATGACTCCTATGTAGGAATGTACTAGGCTGACTTAGTCATGGAAAAATGAGGTCTATGGTTCTATGATGGAGGAAATCTCAGTGCCCCCCAAGTGAATCTTATGATGCTATTATCAACACATATATAAATTCAATCCCTGAGTCCATAACAATCATTATCTCTATGTCCATGGATATGATGATAGTTACAAAAGGGTTGACATGGCTATTTATGTAAGAGATGTGGATCTCTTTGATGAGTAGAAGGTAATGTGATTAACCTCCTATCTAGAAGTGATGATAATATGACATATGGTCTATCCCACTCTGAATCAAACTATAGTGGTGCCTTGTTGCTATTCTCTATAGTGCATACTATAGGTTGTGTTTTAGAAAATAGCTCTCTATTCTTAACCAATTGCTTTTCTAGTTGAGGTCTCCTATCTTGTTTAGGACATGGTGGATTCTGTGTGCTAGGAGCTATAGATAGAGGTACTACTATGAAATCTAGAGTAATTCAATCAACTGAATTTGTGTCAATCAATCCCAATTTCTTTTCCAAGGTTAGAACTATATAGTATAAGTGCCTAAAAGAGGACTCTATCTGATATAATACACACTTGAGGAGAGGTTGGTGAAGCCCCTTAATAAAGATATGTTGAATCTCTAAATCTACTAGTTTATAAATCAATCTTAATATGTGCATCTTGAATCATAAGATATAATCACTAACTAGATCTAAAGTATTCTGATATAATGTGGCAAGTTTCTCATATGTAACATGAGGGCCCATGTTTTCTATGTAATATTTGAGAAATGCCTCCTCCAGATCATCATTTTTGTGTAGAGAACTAATAGGGAGTAGATGAAAGAACCAATTCTATGCATTACCCACTAGTGTCTGTTGGAACAACCTAAGTAGAATCAAAGGACTCACATGAGATGGGAAAGCCTGTTGAAAGGCTTGAAGGTGTATGAATGGATCTCTAGTTCCATCAAAGTGAGGCAATAATGGTATATAGAAATGCTTAGGCAATGAAGCTCTTACAAATGTCTTCAAAAGAGAGTTACCATATAAGTCATTAGCATCCATCCAAGACTTCTAAGCCTTATTTTTGAAGGTAAGGAGATGTACTTGGTGTTGTAATTCACCAACTGCATGCATCAAAGAAATAATCTCCTAGGATGGTATATTAGCATCTTGAAGTGGTTCATTTAATCATTGAATTTGATCATTAATTTTATCCATGGGAATGATACATTTAGTAATTATATCATAAAGAGGGGGTGTGTTCACTTGAACCTTTGGAGGAATGGTAACTTGGACTTTAGTAGAGGGATGTGGGCTACCATTCTCTTTAGTTGAAGAGTGAGAAACAAGTGCTACTATAGTAGGGGTGGCTTGGGAGATTCATTGGTATCTTTATGTTTTAGTGAATCACATTTTAATAGAGTAGAGGATGTGATGTTATCATTAATATGTGCATCATTTGAAATATAATCATGCATAAAAGTAGAAACAACATTTTTTAGTTCATGATGTTTGAGAGGAGTGAGAGAAGAGTTAGAAACATGAGATATGTTTTCTTCTTCACTATGTATATAATAATCATCATTATTTCATGCATTATCATAATCAAACTTTTGTTCATAGTCACTCCCATTTTCATATTCATTTGCATGTTCACTATCATATTCATTATCACTTACATTGTCACTAGGGAGAGGTGTAAGAGTATGATTTAATTATTTTCTAATATGCAATAAATTATCATGTGAAATTGGAATATTATGTGGATCTATATTATCCATGGATGGAGTGTATGAATTATTTCCATTTACAATATGAGAAGTAAGAGTAAGAGAGTTATCATTTAGACATTATTTTGATAAATTAGAGTTGAGAGAATGAGATGGTTTATTTTAAATATACATTAGTAATTTGATTTTATTGCATTTATGTTGTTGTAATTTGAAGATAGAAGTAACAAAAGAGAGAGAGAGAGAGAGATTAGGTTCACATAGAAGCAAATTATCACCAATAAGAGGTTCACTTGGAAGTGCATGACTAATTTGTTCATTTGGTGCATTGTGGATAGGAGATGGAGGTAAAAAGTACATTTCCATTTATTATAATTATTTTCTTTAGAAGAGGGAATAAAAGAGATAGGTTTAAGAGAAGAAGATGCATCTACGTTTTCTTCACTATCACTTTTACATGTATCATCATATTCCTCATTACAAATATAATAATTATCTTCATTGTAAATGAAATCATTTTCCACATTTTTAGATAATGTGCAATTTTTCAAATTTGTCCATTCATTGTTATAATTATGAGAAAAATTTAGAAATTGATCTATGGGATGAGAGCGAAGAAGTGCCTTAGTGACCATTTTATTTATTTCACTAAAGAGAATATGTAAAATTACTATTAATCAAATAAATTCAAGAATAAATACCAACATAAATATTTTGAAAATATTTTTGACACTCCAAACAATTTATAAAAATTCTAAAATTTTTATCTAACAATTGTAAGGAAAGCTTGAGGTTTGAGGACCTAGTTTAGAGATCTAGGGTTTTAGGTTGGGGTTTTAGAATTTTTGAAAATTATTACAATAATTTAAATTATAAAATAAATTTGAAAAAAATAAATGTGAAAAAATTTATATAAAAATCATAATTTTGAAATTAAATTTTTGTACAAAAAAAATATGAAGGAAAAACTCTAAGGGTACCTAGGGTTTTAGATTTGTTTGAAGTCAGGTTCACCAAATGTTTTATTATTTTTGGGAAAATAAGGTCTAGTTATTAAAACATAAAGGGTCTAAATTAAAGGGTAGAAATTTAATTAAATATAGTAAAATATAGATTTATATCAATCTAATCATATCAATTGCATAGGGAAAGAAGTAAACTTATCTAGAAAATAGGTTAAAATAATGATTCAGGGGCTGAAAAATATTTTGTAGGACTAGAAAGATGTCAGTAACTTGGAACTAGATTTTGTTCGGTTAAAGGATATGAGCACTAAAATACAACACCTTGGGGTCTAACATTGTTATCTTTTTCTATTGCTATTATCCAAACTACTCATGAAGACCTAAAGTTTTTGGGTTTTGTCCATTATTCTATGTGAGCCTACTTATGAAGTTTTGGATGCTGAATGTCGATAGAACTCACTGTAAAGCTATTTCACTATTCAAACCCTAGGTATAAATATACACATGAAATGAAAAATACATCAAAAGAAAAAGGAGGGGAAATTGGGTTAGAGGAAGTATGATTACATGATCAAGAATCCTTACTATCCTGATCGTTGCTTACATTAACCCTCAAGCTAGGGTCTCAAATAAAATGTATTTCTCCCTTAGGGAATGTGTATAATTAATGAAAATGATAGATACAAGAATCAAATTTTTCCTATGCCCTTCCTTGATCAAGCATGCAAGTCTATGTGTGATGTAGAATGCTGAGCTATACTATTAATTGATTTTTAATTATATATTGTGCTAAAGTAGTAAGTGTTATATAAAATGCCTTGTGAAGTCCTTTACATAGGAGAATATTTATTTTGAATTTAGGAGCTTTATTCACATTTGGTTGACATTAGAAAGACAAAAAAAACTTTAGGATGAAGCTAAGAAAGGCTTGGGACTCATTAAGTGAGGAAACCTAATTATTGGGAATAAAAAATACAATTAGATAAGAGCACTAAAAATAGAAACCCTAGGGTCTAGCGCTATAGTCTAATTTTGGTGCTCCTATCCTTTAGGCTCAAGACCTAAGAGGATGGAATTAACATGGGAAATAGAGTTTGGCTAAGCTAGAATGACCATTTGGAAGGTTATAAATGATTGGGAATAAGCAAAAATGTGACCAAATCAAGAAATAAGACCAAGAAAATCAAAATAAAAGACATGGCTAAAGTGAATAAGGCTCATATTCTCTAGTTAAAGTCTCCTATGAAAGGACTATGAATAGACATTATATGTGTGGTTTTTTGACCAATTTAGGGTGTATACAGAATGTTTAAGTTCAAGTAGTCATCTTGATAGATATAATTGAGTAATTATTTTTATGACATCATATTTCACATGTGTGAAGGTTTCAAGAGTATCTTGATACATGGATGGATTACCCTATGAAAGGTAATCATGTGGTTCAAATTTTAGGTCTCGATATTGAGTGTATAAAAAGTTATTAAGGTGCCAAGTTGGATTCTCAAGTAGAGTTCACTAAGTTCCCATACTTAGCCAAATATCCATTATCAAAGATATAAAGTGAGAATTTAATCAGATCATAGATCTAATAATAAGCATTTAATCTGACTAGATAAGGATCTAACAAAGTACGCGATCTTTTTAGATAGAGATAAACTATACAAGTGAATTTAACTAGTCAAAGGATTCTAAGATTACACATGCTAGTGACAAGTGTCACAATCTTGGAAGCTTTGATAGAACATAAATGATAATAAGGTACTCGTATAGATGGAGATTGATTATGTGGATTGAGTTAAATAGTCAATGTTCTTAGAAGGCATGTAGAGCTGCCAAGTGACATGATAATGGGAGTGTAGATCTAAGGTCAACGGTGAGTGATGCATGGTTAAAGTTAGGAGACTTGTAAGGAGATAAATAGAAAGTATTTGTTTACAGTTACTAGGGGACATGATATGATGACAAAATGTTTGATGTTTAGCATTTATATATTAATCGTTGGAATTTAAATATTCAAATTAATGAAGGAAAACTAATATATAGTTGTTAAGCTATATCTTTTGATCTATGATGAATTTCATGGTAGTGTAAAAGGAAAAATTGTAAAGGACTCCAAGGCACATCCATAGACACTAGCTATAAGGTTTGAATGTTTATATAGTCAGAGATATTGAGCTTTAAATTTGATTGTGTATTTGACCATGTTTCCAGTAAGTGACCAAAGAAAGATAATTGAGTTGTTTGTGATAGCATCTTGATGTTTCAAGATGAAATAAGTATTAGAGAGTGTTTTAGACTTAGCGAGGAACATTTTTAAGGATTTTTGAGGTTTGAACAATCCATCTTTAGTGTGAAAAATTAAATATAAGTTGACTATGTTTGTTGAATGCATTAGTAAATTAAGTGACCATGTTGCAAGAGTGAGTTGAAGGTGTTCTGAGTAGAATTGAAGAAGAAAATGAGTATGGAGATATTATATAAGTATCTAAGGATTATGATAAAGTATTATATGTCATGATATGCCATTGATTAGTTATGGATATTGAAAATAGCTTGATTGTATTTTGACTATATATGACCAGTCCGAGTGGTCATTTTGATGAAGTTATTTTGAGTGCTTAGAGCCTGTGTTAAGGTATATAAAGAACATTAAGGAATTGTAGAGGTCTTGAAAGTTTCATCAATGTGATATAATAATATGTCTATATGAAATATTTGAGTAGTTACTTCAAAAGTTTGAGACTATGTTTTATGTGTTTGAAGGATTAAAGAGCGAGGAAACCTAATTGGTAGATTCAAGTGTTGAGTTAGTGTTCTAGGTGGAATGAAACCATGAGGGAGTGAGAAAGGGTCTACTGGAGATAGGTTTGATATGTTCTAAGATTTGGTGGAAGTTTAAGGTAGTCAAAGAGGTTACAAGAGTAACATGTGGATGTGAAGGCCTCTAATTGTTTTGGGTCTCATTAAGGCCTAATAGAGGATTTGAGTCTTAAGGACTATGAAAGACCTATGGAGTGGAGTTTTTCACCCATATAATGTGTGTGAAGACCTATTTCAAAGGTAAAAAAAGTTTATTAAGCATTTTGGTTGACCAAGATGGGTTAGATGAGTGTATGTTATAAATACTAGGCATAATTAGCCTATTTGGAATTGAGTTATGTGTGTGTGGAGCCAAGCAAAGGAGAAAACCTTTGAAATAGAAGGGAAAATTCATTGAGGACCAACATAGAGTGAATAGTATCAGTCATTCTTATCTAATCAAGGTGATGAAGGTGAACACATAGGTCATTGGACTTAATGAGCTTAGAAGAGGTAGATTGAGTGAGTAAGCCCTAGAGGTTGATTGAGTGAGTGTGCTTAGTGGATGGATTAAATATTACATTAGGTTGAGGATTGTGTGCATGAAATATAGGTCATGGTGATGATGTTGTGATAGATTTATTATAACTTTTTTGATTGTGTATGTGCTAAGAAGTGAAGTGTAGGCACTATAAATTTGCACATTATGATTATGAATGTTGAAACAACATAGACCACTTTAGGACCCCTTTGGGACCAATTTGACCCTTATACCCCTAACCAAGTCTAACCATGGTAAATTTGACCAACTAAATTAACGTAACTTTTTACCCATCTTTACCTTTCACCCTCGATAGTCAATGGTTAGGATGACCACCAATGATCACCTTGACCACTGATAGTCAGGGTCTACCATCCAAAAAGATAACATGTAAACACTTGCCTTAATTTTATAAAAATAACTTGTCTAAATCCATGTGCAAACCATTTCATACATGATTTAAAATTAGAAAACATAGTTGAACCTCTACTTGAACATCTTTCCTATGCCTATAATAAGAGAGGAGCAGGGAGGTGAAATCCATCTACAATTGTTATCAAGAACATGTGCATCTAGAGTTTATTTCTTGTAGGTCAATCATCATTATCAATATAAAAATACAACTATCATGTTAGAGACCCAACTTGCCATTACCACTTTGTAAAAGTGTCAAGTACCATTACTCTATTAGATTCATGCTAGAATCTAATGATAGGCCAACCACCTCAATCAATCATCAAATCAACCTCTAGTAAGATAAGTACTTGTTTTCTTGTATTTATTTACTTTATTTCTATTTCATAATTAACCCAACACTAGCCCATCTCTTATAATCCAACTTTGTGATCCTGTCAATCAAGCATTTATCACCTATAGCCAATAAATAGTAACCACTAATAGTTATCTTGACCATCAACGATCTGTCTAACCATCGATGGTTGCCTCAACAATCGATGGTCACCTTAATCACTGATGGTCACACCAACCACCAACATTCACTATGGAAAAAAATAATAGAAAGTTATTTTCAACCTCTTACCCTTAACCAAACCCAATATTATATGTTCCTACCTATTCATAGACCCCTACCTAATTTTTTGAAGCACACTTGACCCATCTAGCACTAGTGTTGACTTGTTTATCACTATATTAGTCATTTTTAGTCTATTTCTTTAGCAAGCATTTCTTGTGTTCAAATTCAGTACCTTTTGATTATTTATGCAAGTACTTTCTATTCTTTTTTATAATCTTCATTATTTAAAATTTTTAGATTGATATCACTTGAGTAAGCTCTTATTTTTGGGATATAGCTAGCACTAGGCAATCTACTCAACTATCTATCTAACCAACTATTTGATTTAGTGCTATCTTATTCATAGGTTATCCTCCCAAGCCAAATAAGATCTCTTCAAAATATTATAAGTTAACAAGCACATAATTAAGTAGGTTTTTCACCCATGCCCATATTTAGTTCTTTCTTCTTCCTTTCTCAAAATATAAGTTGAAATTCTCTAAAACATTTTGGCATACCTGATGGGACCCCTGTGTCTTTAAATTAGGTTTATTTTATTTGCATCTATATGTTTATCCCTCAATTATGTGATCATAAATTACAACAAAGTTTCTTTTTAACTTAAATTAAGTGCATACATCAATTTATTTCAAGTTTAGATCACATTTTATAAATTAAGGCAAAGTAACTCTATCATAGCATCACTTTTTGTTGCACACACTAAACCAAACCACCTTCATGAATTAAAAATAAAATAAACTTGAGACAAGGTATGACTATGATTTCATCATGTTACCCTTCTCAGTGATCCTACTTGGAGGTCATTACTAAGGGGAGAACCAACTCAACTCTCTAGTTGAGTATAAACTCTGAAAATTGGTATATATTGGCTAATCACCCAATACCCTTATCAATTCAATGTGTGAAGTGATGGGGTAGGCCCAAATACCAATCCACGTATTTATTTCCAATACAAATTATTTTTGAGAGCCTAAACACAACCTAAAACCAACCATAGACTTCATTTCTAGTACCCACTCTACAAGCCAGTTTCAGTCACACAATTTCTTGAAAGCTTAAGGCATAAGCCAAAAGAGAGACTAAAAGAAGTTTAGGACTTAATATACTTTTTAGTGTGTTTTTAATATCCTTTCTCTTTTCTTGTATTTTCTCTATTTGAGTGGTGATATTTTTTTTGTACTCTCTTTCATTTGTTTTGTATGGTTATAACTCATCAACAACAAAACAACCTAGCAGAACATAACCCATCACCAAACCGGTCAACCTCTTCTACTACCTCATCCATTGAATACATCTCTGAACCAATAAACTCTATCATCTTTAATAAGTCATTCTTTCCCTCAGGAAGTTCCCTAAGGAGATATAGACTTTTCCACCTACTTAGATAACCATCTTGTGGCCCTTCAACATTATCTTAACACTATGCCTCACTGTACCCCTACTTTGGTTCTGCCTGTGGACCCACCTTATGGCATGCCTTCCCACATTATGGGAAAGAATTATATTTCCATAGTCACTACCCAACCATTGACTACCCAAGATTATTCATCTACCAATAATCCCTTTGATACTAATTTAGAAAACCAACCTATCCAACCTATAAATACCCTTATACTGTCCACCCCTACCAAAAACTCTTCCACCTTAGAAGCAACCCAACCACTAGCTACTTATACTCCCCTTACCATGGGATTACCTTCCACTATAAACTTCCACCAACTACCCCCAATCCACTAACCAATACTCCACTTCAAAATCCTGTGGTACTTATACCTTCTACCTTACCCCTAGTTAATATAAAGGTCACTACATTTCCTTTGATCACCAACCTAACCATTACTCCTACCCAATAGGTACCCATTACACCAAATGTAGGTTATATCCCTTACACTCAAGGGAATGTACCTCTACTTACTACCTAAAAAATGACATCTGCCTATCCCTACATAGCTTCCACCTAACCAATAGTATCCACATACCAATATGGTTTAGCTTCTCAACCTCTAACCAATTATCAGTTGTTACCCAACCACCACAATAGTATGCACCTTACAACCCTTCAGCTACACAACCCTAGGTAGACATAATGAAGATGCTAATGGATGAGATTACTACCTTAAAATCATCCCTTTTTGGATCTCATAATGTCTTATCATATGATTAGATCTATAATGAACCCATCCATCCATCTGTCCCTATCAGACCATATCCTCCCTAGTGGGAACTTCCCAAGTTCTCCAAATTTTAGAGTAAGGAGGATCCCCAAAAACACATTAAGGCATTTAGGAATGCATGTTACTTTATTTCTTATGATGATGCCCTCTTTTTTACCTTCCCCATGCCCCTATCCGATCCATTTTTAGACTGGTATAGTGTCATAACCAAACATTCTTTATTATCCTTCACCCAACTGGCCCAAACCTTTTTGGATTAATTTTTAATAAATATCTCCAAGAATGTTTCCATCATTTACCTTTACTCTATTTGAAAATTTGATGATGAATCTATTATCGATTTTATAGCTTATTGGAGGATCCTGATCAATCAACTCTCCTCTTTGCCCAAACCCAAATTGATTTAAATTTTTGCTTGGGCATGTGCCAAGCAAATCTCTTCTAATCTATGTTTTCAAAGAGTCAAAACTTTTAATGAAGATTTTACCATGGAAATTAATCTAAAAAATAAATCTATCAATGAAGGAAAGCTAAAACTAAAAAATAATAACTCTACCTACAAAGCTAATGAGGCTTCCTCCTCTAAATTGAGTGACCAAATGAACATCGAGACCAAAATCAAGGGAACTATGAATGTGGATATCTTTAAATCTTATTCTCCACCATTTTTCAACCAACCAATTTCCTCTAGTTCCTCAAAGAAAGACATGAGAAACCAAAATCAAGCCACCCAAAAGTAATTCACCCCACTGGGAGAATCTTATGATTCAATCCTGAAGAAGTTACTGAAGGCAAACATCATAAAACTTCCTCATATTAAACTAGCTCAACAATTTTATTCTTCTCATCTTTCACCTAGTTTGTATAATGATAATGATCTATTCACTTTCCATCAATTAGTTAGGCATGATGTTAGTAGGTGTAATACCTTCAAGATCATTATCCAATCTTTCATTGAAAAGGGGGAGCTTGTGTTGGATAACCCCAAAACACCTCAAAACCAAGACCTTGACATATTTAGGAAACCTTTCCCTAATCATATGCCTAAAAAAAATGAGAATAACAAGTTTGAGTGTTCTCATGGTGCTTATAATGTCAATATGGTTCTTAATTCACTCATTATTGAAGAACCTACTACCTAGTCTATCTGTTCTTCACCCCTCCACCTATTGAGCTGGTGGAGTTACCTTTTCTTCCTTTATAGATCTAAACTGAGGAAGAACCTATTTCTCATCCTATAATTATTAAGGTAGTGAATCCAACAACCCCTCCTTCCACTGACATACCAGAACAAGAACTCATTTTACCTTCTCCCTTAACCATCGAGTAATTTACTTCCCCCTTTGAGATCATTCCCAAAGAGTAATCCCTCATGTATACACCTCCCATAAAGGATTCACCCATTAAAATCTTACATCTTTTGATTGAGGAAAAGGATGAGGTTAATATCCCTCTGTCTCAACCTATGGGCTTATCCTTCAAGTCCACTATCTAAAGAATAATACTAACCTACAAAATATTCTCTAGGTTAGTATAAACATTGGAATTTATCTCCAACCTTGATATGGATCAATCCACCTTTTGGTAGTAATTAGGGCTACCTTATATCACCAATTAAGAAGCTCTAACCATACCTTTAACAAACCAACTAACTACTCCTATTCTCTAAACCCCTATCTTACCAACCAAACTGATAAAAACCTCTACTAACCTAACAATTCCTCAACTGTTCAAGGCACCTAAATCCCAAAAAACAAACTAACCTTATCTATCCGACTTGACCAAACCAACCAAAAACATTGGTACCTTCCCTACATAGAGCCTTAATCATCCATCTATGAAAGTGGAGCTTAACTCACCAAACATAACAACTAACCACAAAAATAAATTGACCAAGGAGGCAAAGCCAACAAAAGGGTAAATAGACAAACTTCTACCTCATCAAACCTTGACCTCTATCTTGGGGTTTCATCCCTCCACTTTTATTAAGAAGCTAGTTGTCCCAACCAAAACCTAACCATTGCTATTGGTTACACCAACACACTTTCTTTTAGACACACCTATATTCATCGAGCCATAAAATTATAGACTACCTACCCTAAAACCTCTTACCTCCAACCTATCAACCTTTGTATTGATAAAACCTAAACCATGAAATTAGATCACTACCTTACCTAAACATTCTACCACCAAGCCCACTCTAAAAAGGAATTCCATCTCAACAAGCAAGTCCAAAACCTCTAACCCCTCTCCATCTTTAGCTAAATCCTAATCAATGATTGTCCAAAGGTTATTGTAAGATTCTTACTTGACCTTACATCTTATCAGGGTATTTAACCCTCTTAGTTTGAAACCCATCTAGTATAATGATCACCAAGTGTGCTCCTATCATAGGATACTAGGACATGACACATAAAACTACATGGCTCTCTAAACCATTATCCATTGGATCTATGATGAGGATGATCTACTAATAGAAGAACCTCCCATGGGCATATTACTAGTCATACAACTAATAACCCCTACCTAACACCTACCTACTGCCACTCTCACCTCAAGGTGATGAGGAATCAAACCCCTCTCCTACCCCAACTCTTTCATCCATTCATACTATCCATGTGGTCACAGGATCACATGCCCAATAAAATAATAAGGGTAAGGCCAAAGTTTGAAAAAATAAACCAAAATCAAACACCTTCACCTTCAACCAAACCCAAGATATCTATCTTGAGTACCTCCCAATCCAACCCATCCAAATCCATAAGGAGGGTGGTACTCAAACAACTTCACTAAACCCCAATGAAGATGAGATTATATGAGTCAATCACTAATTCAACTCATCATTACCAAGTAATGATCAAGACATTTAAGTTAGTATAGGTCCAACCTAAAGACCCTCAACCTCTGGCAACCTTTGTTAGTGCTCTATAAATATCTAACCTTGTCACTTTTGATCAAATTTGACTTTTTAGTCAAATTGGGATACATATAGGTAAAAAATTAACTTTATATGTTTATATGGGGTGTAATATGAGTTTCATGGGGTGTATTATAATTTAATTGATGTTAATTAATGTTATATTAGCTTTGGTCAATTAGTTTTTATGTCCATTTATCATTTTGGGTCATTTTAGGGGTTAAAAAGGTCAATTTAATGCTTTGTATGGGGTTTTTTGGAAGTGTGAAGGTTAAAAAATGTGATTTCATGTCTTATGTGTCCATATAAGTCTTAATTAATTGAAACCAACTAAAAATTAGTAGGGTATTAAAAAAAAGGTCATTTTCTTGAAATAAAATGTTAATTTGGCACTCGTATGACCTTTTTGGGAAGTGTGTCACATGGAAATGGTTATTAAATACATATTAAACTTACCAATTATAATTTACACATTTGGTTTGATCTAAAATTTCCATTTTTTTCTCAAAACCATTTTGGTCCTTTCTTGGCTTTTTAGACACATTGAAGTGACCTTCAAGTTTTTGCTCAGTACAGATAGCTTAGGAGTTATTAGCTCAAAATATTTGGGGATGTTTTATTGTAATAAAATAAATTAATTTTCATCTAAGGAGTATAAATATTTATCAAATATAGTTTATGAACCATTTCTAACAATTTGACTATGTAAATCTACCTACTAATCTATGCACCCTATAGGTTTTACTTTGGTTTGGGAGATTTTATATAATATAGATACTACTTCTACTTTAAAATGATGTTTAATTATTCATAAAATTTTCCCCATGCTTGGTTTCATGTTTTATGGTGTTTAAATGAAAAATATTACTTATTTTGTAAGAGGGTGCCAACATGAGCAGTTTTAGTCAGTTTTCCACTTGTAGGAGCTTGAATTACATACGCAGGTTTCATATGAAAGGGAAATGGGTTTTTCCATGTTTTATTTCCATGGGGGGTCACCTCACAAGTTTTGGTATCACAACCCCATAGTTTGATAAAAAACCCATGTCTCCACCATGCTATACCAGTCACTCTGCCTAGTTTATTCCATATGTATACAAGTGGTCTTGATGTTGACAGGGATGTATTGTATCTTGTTTAAAGATGTTTTTTTATGGGAATCATGAATTTTAAGGTTGATTTTGTACTTAGCTACCAATGAGGCCCTTTTCCCATCCTTATTGCTCTATTCTAAGACACTCACTGCCCATACATACAACCAATGCACACCTACAGGGTCTTGATGATGTCATGGTGATTTGAAGAGAGATGGAAATGTGTTTCCAAATTTTTGTAACTATTAAAGTTATGTTATGGTGTTGGATATGAGATTACAAGGTTTATATTCATGGGGAGTTTCATGTTTCACATCTAGCTCACTATAGTGCATCAAAACATCCACTATAGGTAGCTAAACATGGCACTAAATGATGTTCTCATGGGAAATATGAAACCACCTAACACTTTTTAAAACTTTGGTATGAGGATCAAGCCTTGAAAATACATACAAAGTGTCTAAAGAGAAATGGAAGTGTGAAACCAACTTGAAAAGGAAATGGACTGTGTTTTGGTCTCTTGTCCCTAAAATGATAAAATAAAGGTCTAAGAGGTTTTTGTAGGTACCTTAAAACATTCTTATAGAGTGTTATAAAGCATCTAAATATATGGACCATGTTTTTACTAGTACAAATAAGAGTCATGCAAATTTTGGGTAAAATGAGATCAATATAAAGTGGTTTTTAGGGAGCTTAAATATGTCCTTGAAACCACTAAAATAAATCAATAAAACCTACAAGAATCTACCCCAAAAGAGACCTTTCCACACATTGTCACAATTTCAAACCATGCCTTTATGATTGGATGATTGTGATGGTGTAAAAATAACATGTGAGAGATTTATGGAAGCATCAAAAGAGTTGATATGCACTGATTGAGTTTCAAATGCACTCACAGGTACCCTAGTATTCAAAATGCTCACCTACAACTGTAACTATGAAGACAATAAGCTAACAACATTGTCTAGGTAATGATATATCCAAATAGAGTGAATGAAAAATTACATCATCGGTAAAGAGATTGGAAAGTTTTTAGGAAAAATCATGCATAAATTCCAAATCCTAATCTATGCCAATGACACAAACATGGGTATTTCTCAAATAAAAGTCACAACTTGCTATAATTGAGACTGACAGTGGACTGAGGATAAGTTTTGAGTGTTACCATGCATTAAGGTGATACAAATAAGGTCCAAAAAAGTGATTATGATCCTAAAAGGCTCTATGCTGACCGAAAAACAGATTTATAAGCTCAAAATATGAAATATAGCCTACATGTAGGGTCTAGAAATAAGAAATATAGTCATAATTAGGGTTCGGTATTCAACCTTGACTAGGCAAGTATATGAAATGGTATGAAAAGGTTGGAATAGATAAATGGATGTTAAATCACATAAATATAATTTAAAATATCCTCATGAAGATATCAAGTAGATATTAAATAGAGGATAGGGATCAAACAAACAAACCACAGTCCTTTAAAAAGCATATCCTGCACAGTCCTTTTCATACTAATGGTCTTGGTTTATTGAAGAGTTGGGGGGCCATATGAGATGACAAAGGGATAATTTATTTAGGAGAGTATATTTTAAACTTATATAAGCCTCTAAAACCTTTATTATTTTAGACAAATAAGGTAAGTACCCCCTATTTCATCTCAGATAGGGGGTACTTCCCCTTGTGCATAGACAGGTAGGTTTGAGGAAGGGGGATGATAGGGTGAACTTGAGGTTTTATGGACCATGGATAGAGGTGTGTGGAGTTTATATACATAAAAATAAATGTGAATAAACTTTTTTAAGGGGATGAAACTTAATAGGGTACTCCATACTCCTAAGGTTTTATTCAGACCTAGTAGGTAGGGTTATGCCTAGAGGGCAAACAATAGGTCACTTTCAATTATGTACCTAAGTTAAATTTATAATGGGCCAAATCATGTGTATGGAATCAAATTATATGTGTATAATCTTTAATAATGTAGGGGAATCCATAAAAACTCATCTTGAGATTCAAGGACAAGGTAGACCTACTAGGTATGGCTAGGCCTAAAGGTCCAAAAGGAGAGTCATGGTCACTCCACATTGAGATGATATTTACATATTCTTGAAACATGTTTATGGGTTGGATAAAGATGTTTTAAAGTGTTTTTAGTGTATAAAAAACATCATGGAAGCCATTTTTAGCTCAAGACCAATACTAGCATGCAAGAAAAGCAAGAACAAGCTCAATAGGCTAGGTTGAAAGGCTTAGATCTCCTTGAATGATTTGCATGGGAATATAAGAAGTTTGGAATAGTTTATAGGGGTCTTAAACAATCATTTTGTGGATTTTTTTTGTATATTAGACTTAAAAACTTTATGAACCAACCTTAAGAGCAAAATGCACTTAAAACCCTTGAAAGAACCTCATTGGGAAGATGAAACTAAAAATTCATATAGATGGACCAGTTTGGCCATGAATTTTTTTAACCTTTTAGAGGACTCACTAAATCTCCCTCACATGCAAATTATTTGTATTGACTTGTATGAATGGGATGAAAAACAAGATTTTATTAATAGTTTTATGAATTATGCAAGATACAGGAGGTTTCAAGAGGTGAAATAAAGTTTTCAATGAATATAAATACCTATACTAACTCCTTATGTTTATTTTATTCCAAGGATAAATGCTTAAGTATCCAAACTAGGTGCTTTAACTCAACCATTCAAAACTAGCATACTGGACAAGTTAGTAAAAGGTGTAAAAACTTCAAAGGGATGTATTTTTAAGGTGTCCTTGATGATTTTAAGGACATGGAGGGATTTAAATGTGTCATTGAATTCCTCCCATGGATTTTCATGAGAAACTAGTCTCTTTTTGGAAGCCAAGTGTGCAGGATGCATGAAAGGAAGAGTTTTCTGCATTACAAATGATGATTGCTCATTTCTAGGTGATTCTAGGTGACCAACCCTATAAAAAATGAATAGAGAGACATTATTTATGTACTTAAACTTAATAAAAATCATAATACCTATTCCTAATTAGTTATGAGGTGTTCAAATAGGGCCAATCATGAAGGCAATTTTTCTAAGCCAATAAGGGAAGTTTCATGCCACTTTTCATGAGTTTATGAATTGTATTGACACTTGTAGTTCTTGGCCTTGCATGGTTAATACCATATCCTATTTTAATAAATAATTAAATGATTTTATCATCTTTAAAAGTGTCCTTATGACCCTTGGACTTCTCTCTTTTCCTTTCTCTCTCAAGTTCTATAAGAACTAGCCATTTTGGCCATTTAATTCTATGCTCCATGTAAGTATGGTGAGGACCTGATTAAATGTATACATTTTTATCAATAATAATAATTATTTTTACCTCTTCCATGAATTTTATTAGTGTGTTCATTTGTAATGTTTGATTTTGCATAAGTGAAGACTATGGATTCCTTAGCATATTATTTCATTCTATCATCTATTTACAGTTGGAAAGATTCTTATTACAGGGCATGTGAAGTGTTATAAGAGATTTAAAGTATTTATTGAGTTATTATATTAATTATTTCCCTCATATGCCTCTTTTATAGTCTTCTTAGCTTTGCACATTCATCTATAACCTCACAATGTAACACTAATGTGGGAAGATGAAGATTGGAGAAGTGTATTTTCAATTTGTCCCTTGATTTTAAGTGTAATATGCATATGTTTCGAATTCATCAATAATTTTGGTGTATAAAATACCTTAGGTTAGTTTTATTTTATTTATCTCTCTCCTTTTTCACCCCCCAAGTTAAGTGTAGTTGTAATCCAAAGTTGTACATCAAGGGAGCTAGCCCTATCTAGAGATTAATCTCATTCCCTAGGCTACCCACAAGCCTAGAAGTGATTCCATTATGCCAATTGGATGATGAGAGATTTTAAATCTCGTTAAAGGGTGAAAATATAAGTGACAATAGTTTTTGTCACACCCTATGGGACTCTTGGTCTAAGAGGTTGAGAGATTTTTGGTGTTGTCTCTTAACAATCAACCTTTAGAGGCATCTATTCAAGCATCAATGATGACTTTGGAGATACATCAAATGGTAAAGTATCCTAGGTTATCATTTTAATATTTATGGTAATATGAGTTCTTTATTTTCTTACTTTCAATGAAGTTTCATGGCTGACTTTGGTGTTGAGTTTTCTTCTCTACAAGTTGGTGAGACATTGCGAGTTTGTGCCATTCCCTATCAATATGAAAAAGTCCTTGGTCAATCTTGTCATGATCCTTAATAGCCTCAATATGAATTTTATCAACTCTAATATGATCCTTATCAGTCTATTCATGGAGTATATCAGTCCTAATCAACCTTCTCCATGTTTTTCTCCTATTCAACCTAGGCACTCCTCAAGCCAACCCATTTCCACTTTCAAGAAGACACTTTTGGGATATGAGAGGTACATGTTGGATCTTGACACAAAAATAGGACGTGGTATATAGGTTCCTAATCATGTCATTAATAATGTGAGAGAAGCATTAGAGTTGGTCAAAAGAGAGTGGGTACTTATTGAGAGAGCTAATTGGCAAAGGCTCATAAGTGAGATGCTTAATGTGAGTAGCCTAGTTTCTTCTTTAGAGGATACGCTAAGGGTTCATGAGAGGAAGCCTTAACAAGTATATAAACATTAATATCCACTTCCACAAGCTTCTTATCAGACATATATGACCCCTAATCATGATCTAAATCAAATTTATCAAAGTCATCCTTCTCCTAATCAGTTGGAGGAGATAATTGAAAAGAGAAATCTTATGTTTGAAGCTAATCTTGATAGGTAAATTGAATTGGATAATATGAATTTACAAAATTCCATGTTAGTAGCCAAAAAATTTGATTTCAAACCATAATTTCCCTTTCACATTGCATCCCCACCACCTAAAAGGGAAACTCATAATCCCAATGTCCTAAGTTGGAACAAGATAGTGGAGTCATGGGGGAAGAAAGAGCAAAAAGGTCTTGACAAAGAGTGTGAAGTTGAGAAAGAGATTGATCCTAAAAAAACACCTCCCAAAATTCCTCAAGAAAAAAATTCTAATCCTAACATCCTAATCTAGAGTAAGATAGTAGAATCATGATGAAATAAAGAGGATGAAGTTTGGTTGATAAGGAATGTGAAGTGGTGAATGAAGTTGAGCCTTTGCAAGTTCCTCCTACCTTTCCTCAAGAAATTTTTTATGTCCCATGTCAGACCTCATGTATTCATTATAATCATGATGATTCCTATGAACTTTAAGAGAAAATTTTCTAAGAAAACCAAGCCAAACAAATTGAAGAGTTAGAGTCAAAGATGATGTTGCTAAATCAAGGTGTGATGGAAGGTTTAAACCCAAAAGAAGATCCTATGCCTAAACACACCCCATATAACATCCTTCAAGAGAGTTACCAATTTGAATTAGATTTGAATGAAGTTAATTTCAATTGGAAGGAATAAAATCAAGTTATTTTAGCCCAAGGTTTGTATCTCCTTCCTCAAGAGCTTCCAAAAGAATTCCCAACTTTGCATTCTTAATTTGATTTTGAGCCCTATTTTCCACCTCCACTAACTAGTTCATTTTGTCCTCATCCCATCACCCTTTGCCTTGATGTACCTATGGTGTGGGAACCTCAAGAAGATAAATTAGTTGAGGAAAATTTAGAACTCTTACTTGAATAAAGTGAAACTCATTGACAACCTTATTGGGCTAGGTCACCGAATTTCAAGATGCATAGTCTTGGCATCACTAAAAAGGAAATTGAAGATCTTGTAGCCATTGAAAAATAAGATCAGATTATGATAGCTGAGGTGTAATTTGAAAACCATCCAGAGGTCCTAAGTGATGAAGAAGAGGTGATTTCTTGTGTTGAATCTCCTTGTTGGGTTGATGATGAAGCATACCCTCCTTGTGTTGAAAAAGAAATTTTGGCAAAGGTACTTTTGGAATCTAAAGAAGAAGTTGAAGAAGTATGTCTTGTTTTCCCCCTTCATGATGCTAATTAAAATGAAGATGATGAATTGTGGAAAATATTTGAGGAAATTTTTAAAGAGTTTGAATCTCTCAAGGGGTCTACAACTCCTTTAGCGTTGGTTACAAGTGATGAGAAGAAATATGACATTATTCAAGATGTCATAGATGAGAAAGATGACATTGTCCAACATGTCATAAGTGAGCAAGAAAAAAATCCACATTAGCCTTTGGAGGTCAAGACAAACCTTTATTGGGATCAATCTTTCAAGGAACAAGAAATCATTCCTTTTGAGATTATGACTACAAAGAAGATGAAAGTTGATCATAAGAAAGAGGGTGGGCAACAACATGAAGTATGTGTATAAGGTCAAGATGAATTTGTATACATTAGAGACCTATTTGAGGATGATATACTTGAGAACAAGTCAAGTGAAGTGCCAAAGAATAGGTCTGGTCCATCAAGCGTTTAATTTAAAGAACAACATACTTGGCACCCTCACCCATCTCATGCAAAAGGAGACTCCAAAAGATTTCCCTTTGATCATAGAAAGGGAGGTATGAATAATTGTTAATTATACATGATATTAGTTTTCAAATTCCCCTAAGTGCTTTGAGCACATGTGTGTGTGTGTTTGCTTTCTTTGTTGTGTGTGTCCTTTGCTTTGTGTGTTTGAGGTAATCATTAGATGTCTTGACTTGGTCAAAATAAAAGTCAATGGTCAAAGGTATATTTATTTGCCTCAAAATTTAGACTACTCCTAAGCCCAATTGACTAATAAGGCTATTGGTCTAGTTAGTATAACAGGCATACTACCCCTATGAGTGACCAATTTGTTGACCAAATTTGACTTTTAGTCAAATTGGGGTACCTATAGTTAAAAAATTGAATTTAAAGGTCTATAAGGGTGTAATATGAGTGTAAAGAGGTGTATTATAGTTCAATTGATGTTAATTAATGTTATATTGGCTTTGGTTAATTAGTTTTTATGTCCATTTATCATTTTGGGTCATTTTAAGGGTAAAAAAGGTACATTTAATGCTTTGTATAGGTTTATTGGGAAGTTTTAAGGTTAAAAAACATTATTTCATGTCCCATGTGTCCTTTTGAGTCTCAAATTTCAAAATCCAACTAAGAATTAGAAGGCTATTCAGAAAAAGGTAGTTTTGTTAAAAGAAAAGGTGAATTTAGCACTCGTATGACCTCCTTGGGAAGTGTGCCACATGGGAAAAGGTAAATAATTTCCTATTAAACTTCCCCATGCTTATTTACATGTTTTGTTTGATATAAAATTTCCATTTTTTTCTCAAAACTATTCTACTTCTTTCTTGGCTTTCTAGACACACTAAAGTGACCTTCAGGGTTTTGATCAGTACGGATAGCTCAAGAGGTTTCATCTCAAATGATTTTGGGAGGTATTATTAAAATTATATACATTAATTTTAATATGAGGATTATTAATATTGATTAATTATACTTTATGAACCATTACTAACAAGTTGACTATGATAATTTGCCTACTAATCTATGCACCTTACAGGTTTTACCTTGGTTTGGCAGATTCGATACAATCTAGATACTAATGTTACTTAAAAATTATTTTAAATTCTTCCTCCAATGTTACCCATTATTGGTTTCATGTTTATGGTGTTTTAATGAGCAATATTACTCACTTTGTAAGAGGGTGCTAACATGAGCAGTTTCAATTAGCTTTCTACTTATAGGAGCTTGAATTACATACAAAAGTTTAATATGAATGGGAAATGGTGTTTTAAATATTTAAATTACATGAGGGTCACCTGCTTACAAGTTTTAGTCTCACAACCCCATATTTTTATAAACAAACCCATGTCTCCACCATGCTAGACCAATCATTCAACACTTTGCCTACTTTATTCCATATATATGCAAGTGATTTTCACGTTGAAAAGGATGTATTGTATCTTGTTTCAATATTTTTTTATGGTAATAATGTATTTGAAGGTTTATTTTGTGTTTATCTTCTAATGAGGCCCTTTTCCCATCCTTTTTTCTCCATTTTAAGACACTCATTGCCCATACATCCAACTAATGCACACCTATAGGGTCCTGATAGCATCATGATGATTTGAAGAGAGATGGAAATATGTTTACAACTTCTTTAAACTATCAATTTTTTTTTATGGTGTTGAATAGGAGAATATAAGGTTCATATGCATGGGGATTTTCCTGTTTCACATCTAGCTTACTGTAGTGCGTCAAAACATCCACATACAGGTAGCTGAGTAGGGCACTAAAGGATTCTCTCATGGAAAATATGAAACTACTTGGAACCTTTTGAAACTTTGGTATGAGTATCAAACCTTGAAAATAATATAAAGTGTCTAAAGGGAAAGGGAAGTGTGAAACCAACTTTAAAAAGTCAATGGACTGTGTTTTGGTCTCTTGTCCCTAAAATGGTAAAACATACACTTAAGAGGTTTTTGTAGGTACCTTAAAACATGCTTATATAGTATTGTAAAGAATATAAATAGATGGACCATGATTCCCCTACTACAAACAAGAGTCATAAAAAGTTTAGGTAAAATAATATCAATATAAAGTAGTTTTTAGGGAGCTCAAATATGTCCTTGAAACCACTAAAATCAATCAGTAAAACCTATAGGAATGTGCCCCGAAAGAGACCTTTCCACCCAATGTCACAATTTAAAACTATGACTTTATGATTGGATGATTGTGATGGTGAAAAAAGAACATGTGATAGCTAGAGGGAAGCATTAAAAGAGTTGATATATATTGATTGAATTTCAAATGTACCTATAAGTACCCTAGTATTCAAAATGTTCACCTACAATTGTAATTAAGAAGGTACTGAGCTAAAAGCATTGTATAGGTGATTATCTAGACAAATAGAGTGAATTAAAAAGTCCATAATTGTTAAATATATTGGAAATTTTTAAATATAACTCATGCATCAATTCCAAATCCTAATCTATGCCAATGACACAAACATGGGCATTTCTCAAATAAAAGTCATAGCTTATTGTAATTGAGATTGGTAGTGGATCGAGGATGAGTTTTGAGTGCTACCAATGTATTAAGCTGATAAAAATAATGTATAAGCAAGTTAATATGATCCTAAAAGGATATAGGGATACCAAAAAACATTATTATAAGCTCAAAACATGCAACATACCCTACAAGTAGGGTCTAGAAATAGGAAATATAGTCATAGTCAGCGTCCGATATTCAACCTTGACTAGGCAAGTATATGGAATGGTATGAGAAGGTTGGAATGGGAAAATGAATGTTAAAAAACCTCCATATAATTTACAATATCCTCAAAAATATATCAAGTAGATATTAAATAGAGGAGAGGGCTCAAACAAACAAAGCATAGTCCATTAAAAAACATACCATGCACAGTCCTTTTCACACTAATAGTCTTGGTTTGTTGAAGAGTTAGAGGGTCATATGAGATGAAAAATGGATATTTTTTTTATGAGATGATATTTAAAACTTATATAATCCTATAAAAACAACACTTGTTTTATAAAAACATGGGAAGTACCCCTTGTTTTGTCTCAGACAGGGGGTACTTCCCCTTGTGCATAGACATGCAGGTTTGAGGAAGGGGGTGATAGGGTGAACTTGAGGTTGTTTGGACCATGGAGAGAGGTGTGTTTAGTTTATATAAATATAATTAAACATTAATAACCTTTTTTAAGAGGATGAAACTTAATAGGGTACTCCATACTCCTAAAGTTGTAGTTAGACCTAGTAGGCAGGTGTAGACACCGAAATAGTGTCTAACCCTTAGTTACCTTCCCCCTTGGTCCATTCCTAACCCATTCCTAAAACATGAAATTACTAATTTAAAATAATAAACTTATTTTGAATTAACCCCCCTCCTTGGACACATCACCCATGACAGCTCGCGTTGGACTAATTCCCATCCTATGACTCACCCAAGACCTATTCTTACTTCTCTCTAACCGCCTAGCCAACTCTCGTGCGTATTTAGCCCAACCTTCGACATTATCCAATGGATAGTGCACTTGGCGGATGAAAAATGGGCTTGGTGGCTCTTTTTTCCCATTTTAAACCCGTCGACATTGGTCAAATGTCGGCCAACACTGGTGGAATCGCCGACGTCGATTATACTTAACCAGATTTTCTGACCCTTTGACGACCCCAACCACAATCAGCTAATCTCTAAAGCTAATCACGACTCTCAAATCCTCTTCTGGTGAAACAAAGTTCTCGTGCATTTGCTTTTCAGTGTTCTAGACTTCTTGGTGTTCTTACAGGGATCAACATTCTTGGCAGCACTTTTTAGGCACTACAGTCTTGCATCAAACATTCTACATAGGGACTACATGATATCTCCATCACCAGAAACAACTGAGACATAGCTTCTGCACCTTTGTCAATTCATATCACAACTAAGTATCTGTACTTTTTTCATTCTAATATCATTTCAAATATATTAGTATTCTGTCTTCTATCTATTCCAAGCATCCTTGACCCAACCTTCCCTGTTCTTCCTGGAGAGGCTGAAAAGCCTTCTCTCACCCCTTATTCCTTTTTCTTTACCTCTGACACTCCCTTAGTCTCTCTTTAGGCAACACCCTCTGTCCAATCAACCCAGTATAAGTTATCAAAAACCTACAGACCATCTTAAGATCCATCTAATCAACCTGATTAAATTCCTTTACGAAAAGGCTAAAAGGCCTTTTTCCTGTTTCTCAACCCTTTTCCTTACAATATTCACAGTCCCTTAGACCCTAAACAATCCCTCTGAGTCCCTCATAGACCCTCAGACCCTCAGATGACACCAAATCCATTCTACAGACTAGAAACTAGACCTGTAACCCACCCCTGGCCAATAGCCCCGACCGACCTCGTCCACTTCCCCTACCGACGTCGGCAGTTTAACCGTCGTCGGCGATCACCCTAACCGATGCGGGCAATATCACCAATGTCGGCGACTGTGTTTATGTAATTGTAGCTTATCAGGTATGCATTTGTTTTTTTAGTCTTTTCTTTTCACATCTTTCATTATTTTTCTTTTCTGTCTCTATCATATTCTGTCTTAAACAGTGGATTGTCATCCTCCAAGAAGCCTTAGCACTTCTAGGACTAGGCTTTTGCTTGGAAATCCACCCTCTTATCAACTAACATTCTTTGTGTTTTTAGTGTTTATCTCTTTTAGGTGTCATTCCTCCACAGCCAAAGAGGAGTACTCACAGCGTCTAGATTACGGTGCATAGACTATATCCAGGTACATACAAGCCTTGACCATTCCTTCTTAAGTTTCTCATTTTCTCTCCTTTGAATGTGAAAGCAAAATTAGCATAGAAACATTCTGGCACGCTCGGTGAGACCCTTAGGGCCTTCCTTGGGTTCCTTTCCTTCTTTGTTCATTTAGGTGCATTAGGTTTCTCCCTCTTCACCTCTTTCTTCTTTTCTAAAAGACATCATAAGCAGGAATAAAAAGAACTTTTTCTTTCTTTTCTTGCATTTCTAGACTAGTCAAAAAATCATTTTCTTCAACCCTTTCTCAAACTTGTTTTCATTCCAACTTAACATTTTGATTTGGGGCTTTAAAATATACTGCATTCCATTTCCTGCTTTCTTGCATTTTCTTAGTCCACACTTAGTAATTAGTAAACCGCATATTGAATAAATCGTAGATCACTTGATGTTACATAACCAGACCACGTGCACTCAATTAAACATCAAACTCACTTGAGACAAGGCCCGACTGGGATTTCATCACCCAACGGATACCTTACCCATCTCGGCGATCCTACTTGGATTTCACCACCAAGGGGAAAGCCCACTCTGTTCTTTGACAGAGTCTAAACTATAGGGAAAGTATATTTTGGCTAAGGAAAACCAGCTAACCACTTGAATCATGAAGTGAGGGGAGCTTGCTCCTTAGCACCAGGGCATGTACAAAACCTAATACAGACTTTTGATCACCTAAACATACCTGAAACCATCTTTAGATTACCTATTCTAGGACCCTTCTAACAACCAACCTCCTCAAACATCACATTAAGGCATAAGCCACACGATCTTAATAAAATTGTTTCTAGGGATTTAACACTAGGATCTGCCTGTTCTCATCTTATTTTCTATTTTTATCTATTTTTTTTGAGCTGGTAAGGACGTCTTCTTCATTTCCAAAAACTTTTTTTTTGAGTTTTTGGAAAACATAGTAACCGATATCGGTCCTGTAACCGACGTCGGCAACTTTTTTGTACCGGCATCGATCATCAGACCGACATCAACAGTCTTCTTCACTGACATCAGTCTTTATACCGACGTCGGTCACTATCCATTTTCTTTTTTCCAAAAACAACAAGCTTAAAATCTAACTTTTTGGCTGTCTAAACATCCATTCTAGTTTTTTGAGACTGACAAAACACAGTTTTCTAAAACCTGATCCTTTCTTGCCTTGAATGGTTTTGACACACAGTCAAACCAAGGCTCTCCTTGACCACGCTAGTCAACAACCGCTTCCACCTTCACCATCCATAACTAGTCCTATAATGGAGTTCCACTCAGAGACTGAAAGAACTCCTACTCGCCCAACCCTGCCTCAGACTCCTATTATCCCAGAAGGGGACCAAGATTTCGCATGATTCTTGGACCTTAATGTCAAAGCCTTACAACACTATCTCGTGCATAGCCAAACGCGAGACTCCCTAGGCAACCCAATCTATGGGATGCCAACTTTCTTAGTCGAGACAAGAATCACATCAACAACACCTACAATCCAGCCACTAGACAATCAAGTCAACACCTCCACCAATAACCCAACCGTGTCTTACATTCAAAACGTAGCCACTCCATCTAAACCTACCTCCATGGGGGTCCCGGTACTCCCTCAACCTCAAGTTACTCAACCAAACCCCACACCTTTCCAAAACCTACTAGTCTCTATCCCCCCTACTCTTACACCTATCAACACAAGAGTAACCATTTACCCATCAACAAGCGTGGCTACTCCTCAACCATCCTTGACGGCCCCTATCCAACTTGTGCCTACTAACCCCATAACACAAGTACCCTTGGCTCCAACTTTTGCTCTAATAACCAGCTACCCATATGTTGCATCTATGCAACCAACCACGTCCTACGCCCCTCCCAATATCTTTCAAGCACCTTATAATCTAGGGGGTGCTCTAACCGTCAATCCGTCAATAGATATCATCAAAATGCTGATGGATAAGATGTCTAGCTTAGAGACCTCTGTTTCTAGCTCACGCAATGCTCTCTCATATGAGCAGATTTGCAATGAGCCCATTCATCCTTCCGTTTCGATTAGACCATATCCCAACTAGTGGGAGCTTCCCAAATTTTCTCGCTTTCAAAGCAAGGAAGACCCACAACAGCACTTAAGGGCATTCAGACATGCCTGTTACCTTATTGCCCATGACGATGGATTGCTCTTGCACACATTTCCTATGTCTCTTTTTGGTGCTACGCTTGACTGGTACAGATCTATTGCCAGCCATTCCCTCTTCACATTTACACAGCTAGCTCAGCTCTTTCTTGATCACTTCTCCATTAACATCACCAAGAAGGTCTCGATCACAGACCTCTACACTATTTACTAATTTGAGGATGAATCAATCGCTGACTTTGTTGCTCATTGGAGCGGTTTCATCAATCAACTCTCCTTTTCCTTACCTCAACCTGAACTTATTGAACTATTCTCCCGAGCTTGCGCCAAACATATTTCTTCCACCTTGCGGGTTCAGACCTTCCGCACCTTCGATGAAGCCTTCACGATGGCCCATAAACTTGAATTACGTGCCATCGAGGAGAATAAAGTCAAGTTATGGAGCAAGAATCCCAAATCTAAGACCAATGACTCTTCTTCTTCTAAACCTTCATCATCCAATCCTAAGTCTAAAGCTTCAGCTAACGCTGTGGTCGTTAGACCTTCATCCTCTTCAACCAATCAGCCTGAGCCATCCACATCTCAGAGTGCCACTCGTCAATTCCAGCAGAGATACGTACAACAACAATATACTCCTCTTGGAAAATCATACACGTCTATACTAGAAAAACTTGTTAAATAGGGGATTCTCAACCTCCCCTAGATTTGACCACTGCCACAATTTGATCCCTCACGCACCATCCTTGTGTGGTATAGGGAAAATGACTTCTGAAATTACCATCGTGTCAAAGGTCATGACATGAGAAATTGTAAAACCTTTAAAAACATAATCTAAGACATGCTTGAAAAGGGTGAGCTCATTCTAGATAATCCCAATGCCCCTCCTAACCAGGGCATCGACATCTTCAAGCAACCATTCCCCAATCATCCACCAACCCAAAATAATGTCCAGAACTTGATTGAAAACACTCATGAACGTGACATTCAAACGGTCAATATGGTCTCACCCTTCATCCCCAACCAACCTCAAGAGGTTAGTCCATCTACCAGTCCATCACGTGTGGGCAAACCTCTTTCCCCGGTTAGTTCTTCGTCAACCTTACCAGCACCACCGGTCTCACCATCCTCCTTTCTTCTGCCTATGGAGGACCTGACCTTACCTTCTCCTCGGCTGTAAGTGGAGGGCACCATAATCCCTGCCCTTTACCTACTTGAGGAGTCACACTCTACAATTCCTTCTCCACCAAGAGAAGAACCTGACTCTCCATCTTCTTCGATCAATGACAATCCAGTTATAACTCCCACACACCTTGGGTCTGAGACTACTGCCACACCTAACACATCTTCTCAAGGATCCAAACCTCATCCAACATCCTCTCAACCATTTTCCTGAATATTGGAGAAATTAGAACTTCTCTCTTCAAGGAAAGTGGAGCATCAAGGATTGTGGGAGCATCTTAAAGTTCTTCAACATTCCCGTGCCCTCTCATCTCATGCTGCCAATCCTCCTAAGGTAGAATCTCCCAAGACTCCAAACAAAGACTAGACTCCCACTTCTAAACCTGCATCTACCCAATCTAAACCGATCAAGTCACTCGGAATTCATCCTGTTTCTACCCTCACTCACCCACAAGTGAAGGTGGACTTAAACCAGACCTCGACCAAAAGTAGTCTTCCAACCAAGTCAAAGAAGACTGCCAGACCGCAGAAGTGAACCCCTCCTCCACCGTCAACTTTTCCCTCCATTTTAGGTCCTCATCCTTCTACCTTAATCGGTGTGCTTCCTACTCTGACCCTTAACCAAAACAAATTACCTCCATTACTTCCTTTGTCAACCACAAGTCTACCCCCTCTCAAAAATTCAGCACCTCTCACAAAGAAAGTGCCATCTTCACCTGTCACTGCACCACCAACCCAAAAGGTGGTACAAAAACCTTCTTCAACATCCCCCAAGCAAAAATCACCAGCGCATCATGCATCAATAAGCACAGACCCCTTAGTAGGTTCATATGCTTTGATATTACGCCAACTTTTGCAGACTTCTAGCATTACCCTTCCTTCTATCAATCCATTCCAACCCCTCGGGTCAAAACCTTCTTGGTTCGATGATACAAAGATTTGTTTATACCATCATACGCCAGGACACGATACCAAGACTTGCTGTTCCCTTAAGGTAGTCGTTCACCACTATATGGAGAAAGACACTCTTCTCCTTGAGGACACTCTTGACCGACCCTCGACACCTTCCCATCTAACCTCTTCAACCACATCAACATCTCACCAACAGGCCATGACCCCTTCTTCACCTCCTATCTTTGAAATCAATGCTATCCATATAACCACTAGGTCACAAAAGGACAAGGTGAAAGAAAAAGCTGCTATTCCTTGGACCTATCCTTTTGTTCAGGCACCTCAACCACCAAAACCCAAGATTTCCATCTTAGGTGCGTCTCAACCCCCTTCTTTAGAGGAAATCAAAGAATCTATGATAAAACAACTTCACCAAATGCTTGTGAAGATGACCCTATATGACCTTATCCAAAGTTCCCCCTAGCATCGCCAGGCTCTAATCAAAGCCCTACAGGCAGCTGAAGTCCAACCTGAAGACCCTCAACCACTAGCTGCCCTAGTCCATTCTTTATCCCCTGTCGCCTCTATCACTTTTAGTGATTCTAAAATTCCTACCTCTACCTTGGAAGATCAGGACGCTGCCCTTTTCATCACAGCCTACGTTGATCGAACCCATATTAAACGAGTTATGATTGATGGGGGTGCTAGCATTAATATCATTTCCACCCATGCCTTTGATCAATTGGCTCTTCCCAAGAATTACGTATCAAAAACTGATGCAATCCTTAGATCCTTTAATGACACCACTACTAACACTATTGGCACTGTTGTCCTCCATATCCATGTTGGTCCACGCATAATCCTAGAGCTCTTCTACATCATTGAGGGAGAATTCCAATATAACATGCTATTAGGACGACCTTGGATCTGCGCCATGGCTTGCGTCCCTTCAACACTTCACCGTTGTGTCAAATTTGAACATGACAAACAAGTCCATGTCATTCCTGCTGACCCATCCCCTTTTAAGACTTGTAACACAACCTATCACCCCAACGACGTTCTTATCCCACTCAAGGCATCAACCCAAACATCATCTCCATCCGCAGAAGCATCAACTAGTACACAAACAGTGGTTGCCACCACATCATCTTCTCAATTATCAACCAAAGACCCCATGGACGATATCTTCCAAAGACTTTCACTGGGGGAATATCACCTACTTACTCTAGACATGTTCCAAACTCCTCAAGAGTATGGACAGCTTCATCAAAACCCAAGCTATGACTGTCAGATCAGAATGGTCATTCCTTATGGTCCTCTTAGCCTTCGAACCAATCTTGTCTATGGGGGGCTGGATCAAGCTCCTACTGAATCAAATCCTTCCTCCTCACCTCAAATATTCACATCCTATTTCTCCTTTCTTGGCAACCCCACCTTTGCACATACCTACCTTTATAGGTGTGCATGGAAGGGTTTTGGCTTTGGGTGCTACGAACAAGGCTCCCATCGGCCTATCGAACCACCCAATGATGATAATGCCAAGAAATGGTATGGACTGGGTTTTCAAGAAGCCACTGAGGCTTCCAAAAACCTTTGCCTCAAACCAACCATCGACCAATCTCTTCTAGACTCGCCTATTCTTCCATCCTCACCTACGGAGTCGGTGGTTTCCATCCCTCCTAGTTTTTTTTTGCATAAACACCATCCGCTTGGAACCCCTAACCTATCAACTCAACGGGGTTCCCAAGTCTCTCCCTCTCATTTATCCTAGCATGATAGATGATGAATTGGCGACCATCAACACGGTCCACTGCATAGACAATGATGCCATTCTTACCTATATGGGTGCCGATGATTCTTTCATTCAGTGCTCCCTCCCCTCTAAAACACAGGTTATGTTAAATGAATCAACCATCGACATTAACCTTTCATCTTTTAATGTTCCTCAAGTCTTAAAGATTGGTCAGTCTTTAGACACCCAAGAGCAGATCGACTATACCACATTTCTCTCAGACAATTGCAAAGCCTTTGCCTAGACCTATGCCAACATGCCTAGCATCGACCCTAACATTGCCACTCATAACATTGTCACAAACCCAGAGGCTAAGCCTGTTAGGTAGAAGCTTCACAAAATGCACCCTCGTATTACACTTCTTGTCAAAGAAGAGCTTTAGTGCCTTCTTTCTGTCTCCTTCGTCCAACCCATTGATTATCCACAGTGGGTCTCTAACATTGTTCCTGTCACCAAGGCGACTGGGGGGATCCAGATCTGCACAGACTATCATGACCTTAACCTAGCTTATCCCAAAGACGACTTTCCTCTTCCAAACATTAACCAACTTGTTGATCTTACGGCTGGCCATGAGATGTTATCACTCATGGACAGATTTTTAGGATATAACCAAATCCTAATTGCACCGAAAGATCAGCACAAAACCACCTTCATTACACCATGGGGAACTTTCTGCTATCAGGTCATGCCTTTTGGTCTAAAAAATGCAGGCGCCACATATCAACGTGCCATGACTTACATATTTCACGATCTCCTCCACAAAATCATGGAGGACTATGTCGATGACCTGCTTGGCAAGTCTAAGCTTCATCGCGACCATTTAACTATCCTCAAAATCATCTTCTCTTGCCTTCTTCAGTATTAGGTCCGTCTTAACCCCAAGAAATGCGTCTTTGGGGTCCTCTCCGAAAAGCTCCTGGGATTCATTATCTCTCTTCGTGGCATCGAGATAGATCCTGCCAAAATTCATGCTATCCTTGAAATGCCACCTCCAACTAATCTCAAGCAACTTCGCAGTCTACAAGGGAAGCTCCAATTCATCCGCCATTTTATTTTGTAGCTTTCTGATCGTTGCCAACCCTTTCATCACCTCCTCAAGAAAGACATCTCCTTTAAATGAGATAAAGATTGCCAAGAAGCTTTTAAAGACCTCAAATGCTATTTGGTCTCTCCACCAGTCCTTATTCCACCAAAAGATGACCAACCCTTCTACCTCTACATCTCAGTAACCAATCATTCGTTAGGTGCCATGATCGCGCATCGAGACGAGCAACACCATGAACAAGCAGTCTATTACATAAGTTGAACACTTGTTGACTATGAAACTCTGTATACTCATATCGAGAAACTCTATTTAGCATTAGTCTTTGCCACTACCAAACTCCATCACTATCTTCTCAATCACAAAACCTTTGTCGTCTCCCACACTGATCCTCTTAAATACATGCATTCTAAACCATATCAAAACCAGCGTATGGCTCATTGGCTCATGCTTCTTGCTAAATTTGACTTAGAATTTGTCCAGCAAAAATCTATAAAAGGGAAAACAATCACTGACCAACTAGCGGATGCCCCTCTTCCTGACAATCAACCTTCTCAGTGCGAGTTTCCCGATGAATCTATCGCTACTCTCTCGACTGATGACACATTCTACCAAATGACGATGTTCTTCGACGGCTCTAAATGTCAACTCGATGGGGGTGTGGGGGTCATCTTCATTCCACATGAAGGTGAACCCATGCCCCTATCTTTCAAACTCGACTTTGAATGTACCAATAATATGGCCGAATATGAAGCCTTAATTTTGGGACTTTAAACTGCCCTTTCTTTAAACATCAAGTCCATTAGCATCTTCGGTGACTCACAACTTATCGTCAATCAAATCAATGGTTCATATCTTTATAAAAATGAAATTTTACAAAGATAAAAGCACTGTGTTGACACTCTTCTAGCATCTTTCGACCATCACTTATTGCAGACTGTTCCTCGATCGATGAATAAGTTTGCTGACACCATGGCTTCCCTCGCCTCGCATATTCCTTCTTCTTCATCATCCTCAACAAGAATTTATGTCATGGTACATCGTGTGCCATTGCCTTCATACATTTCCACTGATATCAATCTTGTCCACACCATAGACTTTAGTTCACAAGATGTATGGTATAAAAAACTTGAGGACTACTTGGCTCATTCTATCATTCCTCCCAACCTCTCTAGCAATTCACGACGGGCTTTCATCAAGCACACCGCTCGCTATACCATGCTAGGGGGCCTTCTCTATAAAAGAGGTTTTGACGGCCTTCTTCTTTTTTGCTATTTAAACTCCACTAAAGCTTCTCATACTGTTAAACAAGCCCATGATGGAATTTGTGGCAGACACTTCAGTGGTAGCTCGGTTGCCAAGCACATCCTTCGCTTGGGTTATTATTGGCCCACTCTTCATCAAGACTGTAGTGATTATGTTTGGCATTGCATCAAGTGTCAGCAGCATGCTAACTTGCTTCATCTCCCCAGTCACGCCTTATAAGTTGCTCAATATTTCTGGCCTTTTTCACAATGGGGCTTAGATCTCATCAGTGAGATTAACCCTCATTCGTCTCTTCATCATCAATCCATCGTCACTGCCACCGAGTATTTCACTAAATGGGTGGAAGCTATTCCTCTTGTCTCCACAAAAGCTGACAAGATTGTCGACTTCATCAACACCCACATCATCTGTCATTTTGGTGTACCTCACAAAATCATCACTGACAATGGCAAGTCCTTTAAAAACAAGACCGTCTAAAAACTCTATGACTCATTTGGCATCAAACTCAACTTTTCTTTGCCTTACTACCCACAAGCAAATGGGTAGGCCGAGGCTTCTAACAAAATCTTTACTAAAATTCTCATGAAGGTGGTCAACGACATTGGAAGGGATTGGCACGTTCAAATACCCTTCGCTTTATGGGCCTACCGCACTAGCATCCGAACCTCTATAGGTGCTACCCCTTTCTCTCTAGTGTACGAAATAGAGGCTGTCTTACCTCTCAAAGTACAGATCCTGTCTCTTCGTATTTCACTCCATGACATTCTTTCTAATGATGACTTTCATCAAGATCGATTAGCTCAACTTGAGTTACTCGACGAGCGTCGTCTCGTTGCCCTCAACCATCTCCATGTCTATCAAAATTGCATCAAGCGTGCCTATAATAAAACTATGAGAGAACGAGATTTCAATATTAGAGACCTCATCCTCAAAGAGAACCAACATGTGACCAATATGGAATGGATTAAATAAGGTAAATTTGCTCCTAATTGGCTCGAAGCTTATATCATCATGCACAAGTATGGATCAGGGACTTATCGTCTATCTTCTCTTGAAGGCCGACCAGAACCTAAGCCCCTTAATGCTTTGCATCTACAACCATTCTACTGTTAGTCGATTACTCATCCACTTGACATTTAACTTGAGCTCGTCCCTTGAGCAACCCTTGTCCTTTTAATCCTCAATCCATTCCAACCTTTTTTCCCTTAACAAAATCCTCTACAACCCTTTTATGACATATGGATGCTTCGTCCTAATAAAAGGGAGCCCTTAATCTTCTATAAGTCTTGTCCATGACTCAATATTCTATCAAAACTAAATCAAGATGTCAAAATATTCAAAGTCACAAAATCAAATCAAAAAGTAGACTGCTCCCTCAAAGGACAGCTGTAATATCATTGCTGTAGCTAATAGACTACTCCCTCGAAGGATAGCTATTCAAAATCTATAAAGCAAAGTATAGACCACTCCCTCAAAGGATGGCTATGACTAAATATTGCTACAAACATCACTTTCTTAGAAGCTTCCCGCATTGATTAGCTTCACAAATGACCACCAAACAAATGACATCTCTATGTGGAATTCCCGCATTGATCATTCCGCTCTCTAAAAAAAAAAAAAAAAAAAAAAAAAAAAAAACGGGTCATGGACTTGACTTATAGTTGTCTCAAGGTCTCCTATAAAAAGGGGCAAAGTTATCCATACTCTAAAATGGGTTACCCTTTTCCTCCTACATATCCCCTACTCAAGGGACTTCGAGCTCACTTTAATGTCAAAAGTGATTCGATTACCGCTCTAACATAACTATGGTCAATGATGCAATGCATAAATGGGGCTCTTGGTTCTAACAACTCCTATCTATGTTGTCTTTTTGGTCCTTGTCAATAAAAGGGTGCTTATGCCTTTTGCTTTCTGCCTACACTTTGGTCACATTCAACCACATCATTTGTCAAGACGATTCAATCCTACTCTTTTCAAACCACTCACATAGCCTACTTATTCTGGTTTTCATAGACATCATACACATGAAAACTATCAACCACACAATTTATGTCAAGAATAAACCATTACTTGCTGAAAAATAAATCGAACTACCATTCATTTTTAGCAAACATCCGTCATGAATATGGATAGTTGCTAGGGATGAAAAACCCTGACCAATGTTACAACTTACACCATTTGGAAAAGGCTGTAGCATCATCTCCCCCTTGTCATTTCAAGCATGTACCCTTGGACATATGGGAAATGCTATATCCTTATCATGACCAAAATCAACCACTTCGATCTTTTTCCTCCCTTCTTGGGAGAACTACATTGGCCTGAGGCCCTAATGACAGGGGCTATATAGGCAGCACTCAATTGACATGGGGTCTTCTGGGGTTAGCTCGGCCATTCTCTTCGTCACTTTCTTCCATCTCCTTCTCTCGTCACCTGCCAATCACATCACAAACAAGCACATATTTTCATAATCTTTAGCATAATCATTTTCATCATTTACATCATAATCATTAATCACAAACACATTATCATCATCACATAATTAAGCATTCACATCATATAATCCGCAAGTCATAACATAAATATCACTATCACATAATCCTTATGCATCGTCATCTAATATAAAAGTCATGACCATTATTAGCATTATCATAGCACATCATTATATTAATCATCATCATTATAATCATTGACCATAACATTATCATCATCACATTTAATCATCATAACATTATAATCATAAACATAATATCAAAACATGCATCATCATCATAATAAAAAATGCCTGATACATTAAACATTAGACAACATCCATAACACATCAATGATCCAAAACCATTATCATATATATATCAAAATAGTTTTTACAATCACACAAATCTATGCCTCTCTCTCTCTCAACAAAATATAATACATCTCACATCAACGGCTCGCAGGCCGATATATACATCAAAAATAAATCTCAAAGTCTACCCTCAAGGCTGTGGCTGTGGTGGTGGTGGCAGTGGCCGAGAAGATACTATATCCTCTCCCCCCTCTAATCTATGCCATCTGTGAGACCCAAAAGCCATCGCTTGAGACATAGACCGCTGTCGGCTCTGCTCTGCCCTCATCTCCGAGTATCGCTGTATCTAAGGGAACCCCCTGATGGCCCTCTCATAATACGTGATCTCATCCAGTGCATCACTGTATCTAACTAGAGATACGATCTACGGTGGACCCATCTGCCCTACTGCTATGCCCTGTCCTGACCCCTGTGGCTGTGGCTAACCTAGATGCACCGATGCTGACTATCTTGGCTCCTATGAAAATGCTGGCTACTGAGATGGCTGCTACAATGGGCCCTACCCTCCAAAGCTCTGACCTGCCACTGCCTGTGCTTGGGCTGCAACCAGCTATCCCTGTAACAGAGTGACCTACCCTATCAATGCTGCCACCTAGCCTATCATCTCTGTCACCTATCCTATCACCCCCACTAGCTACCCCTGCAAAGTTGTGACCTGTCCCTACAAAATGGTCACTTGAGCCTGTGCCACGTCCCTCTCCTATCGCACTGTGTCCCTCTCCTCACGGGCTGTATCCCACTCCCTCATGACAGCTTGTAGATTTAGCTGGAGACCCACCTGTATGCCTATGTACCATCCTATCCACCATGCTGTGTAGGCCTCTGTACACCCTGGGTCGGCTATCCCAGGTCCTGCCAGCAACTCCTCAAAATCTGGCTCCTCTATCTCCTCTGGCAGTGGGAGCGGTGCCTCTATATCATCCGGCCTGTACTGTGGGAATGCGGGAGGTACATCCTATAGCAGCCTGTATTGGTGCCACACTCTCTCTACAGGGATCCTCTCAAGCTCACCAGCTCACCTACCTCTGACCCATCACATGCTCTGAGTCCTGACCATCTACTCGCCTTGGTCTCTAAATGCTGGATACACCAAGTATGGTCTCCAGACAATATCTACTAGAATTAGGGCCTCTAGTACCCCTCGATAGTGATCAATATCCCTGACCACTCTGTCCACCCACATCTGCACCATCACCTCGTGCCATCGCCTGAATCTGACCTTGAACCCGACCTGGATTGCCACTGGGAGGCCGAGAGGTCGGGTAACCAAAATATGCTCATATGCCCAACAGTGCAGAAGGTGGCCTACACACAGACTGTACCATCACCATCGAATGATGCCCCATAGCTCTCTGTATACCTAGGCCAAAAAGATGGGCACCCAGGTAAACACTTTCCACTGCTCCAGCATGTCCATCAAAACCTCAGTCATGGCCACTGGGAACCTGCCTCCCTCCACATCTAGCAACACATAGACTGTGATGCTGATCATCATCAAAACCGCCAGCTAATGTGTGCCCTCATCCACTGCATATAAAGGCTCATAAGCAAAACTCACTGAATGGTAGCTCATCTCCGTGACGTGCTCCCTAAACAGCGTAACCATGTGAATGTCATGCGCCTCTCTCGAGCACACATATAGGTCTATTTCATGTACTGGCAGCTGCAAAATCTGGTACACATCCTCGACTATGATCATCATCTCACTCGTGGATAGGTGGAAGGTGTTGGTGGCATGGTCCCACCACTTGATCAATGCCACCATGAGGCTCACATCCCTCACCACTCTGCAGTAGCGTCTTAGACTGCCTAGCCCCACTGCGCTCATCTATGCCCACTCCTCGATCGTCATGCCTCTGTGCATCTGCATCAGCAAGGTCAGGAGGCGATCCCACAACATCAGAGTCTACCTTGCCTACATCCATCCACAGTCAATCTCATGTTAAAACTATTCCTACTCTTCTTATTTTACCAACCATTATGACCATTTATGCTTAACCTGACACCTAGGAAGCCCTTGGTGTAGCTTCGACCTTTCAACTTGACCATTTTTCACCACCCTTTCTAACCAGGCAGCCATCGACATCAGTTAGCATGCCAATGATGGCACTCACATAACTGACATCGATCACCTCATGACTGATGTTGGCAAGTGAGTGATTGATGCTGGTCACTGGTCGGCTGACGACGGTGAACCCGCTGATGTCGGTGACTAGTTTGGCCCTAGGGCCAAACGGGGCGAACCCTAAAATTTAGGGCTTCCCCCTATTGACTCCCCAACACCCCCAAACCACTCCTAAATCATCCCTAAGCTATCCTAGACTCCCCACCCACCTTCCTAGCTACCCTCCCCCTCAATTTCTGCCTAAAAAAACTAAAATTTCAAAAACTAAATTCAAAACAAAAAATGTCCAAATAGGGTTCAGGGCCCTCCTACCTCATCTCAGCATCACCGGCGTGGTGGCATGATGGGTGCTGGTGGTGGTGGACCTCCCGTACGTCCTCTACTACCCTCTACCATCACTTTTGCCTCAAACTCTTACTGGCCCATGACTGACTCTTCAACCTCCAATCACTCTCCAACTCGCTCCCTCTCTCCACCAATGCCTATCTGCCACCTCGCCACTTCTCCAGTTAACTCTGGGTCACTTTCAATCACTTGAATCTAGAGCACTTTTTTCTCTCTCAGTCAAATTATCACAAATGACTTTTGGTGGGCTGCCAATCCAGTTTTGTCAGATTTGGCAGGCCACCGACGTCGGCCTCTACTTGCCCTAATCCGCCGACGTCGGCTGAACTATGCCGATGTCGGCCCCTTTTTGGATACTGACATCGGTTTCTCCCACTGATGTCAGCATCCTTCCAACCTCCTTTTTTCTCCGTTGCCCTAAAATCATGCCCCCAATTAGTCAGTCCTTCAGACCACATCATTTTGGTCCCCTGGGGCACAATTGAGATCACTTTTGCATCCATCCATCGACCACCAGACCTTAAAGATCATGACCATCTCCTCTAACCGTGACTACTTCCAAAAGCAATTTTGCCTTGGTTGTTTTTGCATATATGCTACCTCATGATTGGTTAGCAAAATTGTACACAAACTTTTGACCTTCACAAGTATAGGATCGCAAGCCAGTTGATCCGCACTACTTGTGACATTTTCGTGTTTTTGGGAGCACTTCCTAAGCCTGGGATACTTGGAACACGACGACCATTGGAGCTTCAGCTTAGATTGAATAACCCAATCAGTAGATGACTAAATGCTGGGGCTTGTTTATTTCAATTTTGGCACTCCTTGACCCTCAACCTGCGATAATTTGACCTGACCATCCTCGTGAAGTGGTGTACGCACAATTACAACTTTTGCAACATTCTCCCTCTATCTTCACCCTTTTCATCCACTCTTTGTCAAATCAGCACCCGATTCCAGGTTCCCTTCTCTTGTCTACTGCTTTGAGGGGGGATACCTCATCCATAATTGGGGTAACCAACCCTCGCCTATTTTTGTCTTGCAGTTTACTTGAACAACCAACAAGATGAAATCAACCTTATCCCATACCTGGGGCAATCGACTCCTATTTTTTGTCTTGCAGTTCATTTAGAGCAACCAACAAGACAAAAAGGGGCAAATGTAGACACCTAAATAGTGTCTAACCCTTGGTTACCTTCCCCCTTGGTCCATTCCTAACCCATTCCTAAAACATGAAATTACTAATTTAAAATAATAAACTTATTTTGAATTAACCCCCCCTCCTTGGACACCTTGCCTAGGACACCTCGCCTTGGACTAATTCCCATCCTATGACTCACCCAAGACCTATTCTTACTTCTCTCTAACCGCCTAACCAACTCTCGTGCGTATTTAGCCCAACCTTCGACAATCTCCAACAGATAGTGCACTTGGCGGATGAAAAACGGGCTTGGTGGCTCTTTTTGCCCATTCTAAACCCATCGACGTCGATCAAATGTCGGTTGATGCTGGCAAAATCGCCGACGTCGATTATACTTAACCAAATTTTCTAACCCTTTGACGACCCCAACCACAATCAGATAATCTCTGAAGCTAATCACGACTCTCAAATCCTCTTCCAGTGAAATAGAGTTCTCATGCATTTGCTTTTTAGTGTTCTGGACTTCTTGGTGTTCTTGCAGGGATCAGCATTCTTGGCAGCACTTTCTAGGCACTACAGTCTTGCATCAGACATTCTGCATAGGGACTACACGATATCTCCATCACCGGCAACAACTGAGACACAGCTTCTACACCTTTGTCAATTCATATCATATCTAAGTATCTATACTTTTTTCATTCTAATATCATTTCAAATATATTAGTATTCTGTCTTCTGTCTATTCCAAGCATCCTTGACCCAACCTTCCCTGTTCTTCTCAGAGAGGCTGAAAAGCCTTCTCTCACCCCTAATTCCTTTTTCTTTACCTCTGACACTCCCTTAGTCTCTCTTTAGGCAACACCCTCTATCCAATCAACTCAGTATAAGTTATCAGAAACCTACAGACCATCTTAAGATCCATCTAATCAACCTGATTAAATTCCTTTATGAAAAGGCTGAAAGGCCTTTTTCCTATTTCTCACCCCTTTTCCTTACAAGATTCTCAGTCCCTTAGACCCTAAACAATCCCTCTGAGTCCCTCATAGACCCTCAGACCCTCAGACGAGACCAAATCCATTCTGCAGACCAGAAACTAGACCTGTAACCTGCCCCTGGCCAATATCCCTGACCGACCTCGTCCACTTCCCCTACCGATGTTGGCAGTTTAACCGTCGTCGGCGACCACCCTAACCTACGCCGACAATATCACCGATGTCGGCGACTGTGTTTACCAGATTGTAGCTTATGAGGTATGCTTTTGTTTTTTTTAGTCTTTTCTTTTCACATCTTTCATTATTTCTCTTTTTTGTCTATGTCATATTCTGTCTTAAACAATGGATTGTCATCTTCCAAGAAGCCTTAGCGCTTCTAAGACTAGGCTTTTGCTTGGCAATCCACCCTCTTATCAACTAACATTCTTTGTGTTTTTAGTGTTTATCTCTTTCAGGTGTCATTCCTCCACAGCCAAAGAGGAGTACTCACAGCGTCTGGATTACGGTGCACAGACTATATCCAGGTACATACAAGCCTTGACCATTCCTTCTTAAGTTTCTCATTTTCTCTCCTTTGAATGTGAAAGCAAAATTAGCATAGAAACAATAGGGTTATGCCTAGAGGCCAAAAAATAGGTCACTTTATATTATGGACCTAATTAAAACTTATAATGGGAAAAATAATGTCTATGGAATCAAATTCTATGTGTAAAATCTTTAATAATGTAGGGGAATCTATAAGAACTCATCTTGAGCTTCAAGGACAAGGTAGACCTACTAAGTATGGCTAGGCCTAAAGGCCCAAAAGGAGAGTCATGGTCACTCCACCTTGAGATGATATTTACATGTTATTTAAAATATTTTATGGGATGGAGAAGGAAGTTTTTAAGTTTTTTAGTGCAGAAAAAACATCAGGGAATCCATTTTTGGATCAAGACCAACACTAGCATGTAGGAAAAGCAAGAACAAGCTCGATGGGCAAGGTTAAAATTCTTAGATCTCTTTGAAGGATTTGCATGGGAATATAAGAATTTTGGAAGATTTGAAAAGGGTCTTTAAAAATTGTTTTATGAATTTTTTTTGTAGATTGGATGTGAAACCTTTATGAACCAACCTTAAGAGCATAATGCACTTAAAACCTTTGCAAAACCCTTGAAAGAACCTGATTGGGAAGATGAAGCTAAAAATAGATCTAGATGGACCATTTTGGCTAATAAAGCTTTCAAAACTTTTAGAGGACTCACTAAATCTAACTCACATGAAAAATATCTATATGGACTTCTCTCTTTTCTTCTCTGCTCAAAAGTATTCTTGGCCAAAATGGAATATAAGAACTAGCCATTTTGGCCATTGTATTCCATGCTCCACCTGAGTATGGTGAAACCCTGCTCAAAAGTATACCTTTTGATCAATAATACTATTGATGTTTAACTCTTCTATGATTTTTCTTAGTATGTTTATCTAGAATGTTTGATTTTTCATAAGTGAAGACTATGGTTTCCATAGTATGTTATTTCATTCTATCATCTATTTGTAGTTAGAAAGCTTCTTCTTGCAAGGCATGTGAAGTGTTGTAGGAGATGTAAAGGATTTAGTGAGTTAGTATATTCATTAGTGACCTCATAGGCCTATTGTCTAGTCCTCTTAGCTTTTCATATTCACCTATAACCTCATAATGTAACATTGATGTGAGAAGATGAAGACTGGAGAAGTGTATTTTCAGTTTGTCCCTTGATTTCAAGTGTAATATGCATATGGTTGGAAGTCATCGATAATTTTAGTGTATCACCTCCCTTAGGTTAGTTTTATTTTAGTTACTTCTCTCCCTTTTCACCCCCCAAGTTAAGTGTAATTTCAATCCAAAGTGATACATCAAGGGAGCTATCCTTATCTAGAGATTCACCTCATTCCATAGGCTACCCATAAGCCTAGAGGTAATTCCATTGTGCCACTTGGATGAGGTGAGATTTTCCATCTCCTTAAAGGGTAAAAATCCAAGTGACAAAAATCACCTTCAAGAATTTGGAAATACCTTCTATCCATCCTAATGACCTAAATCCCCCTCTCTTTATCACTACTTACATCAAACAAACCTACATTAAACATGTCATGATTGATGGGGGAGCTAGTATTAATATAATCTCCTCCCATGCCTATACCCAACTCAACCTATCAAACAATGTCATGTTTAAAACCTTTGTCATCTATTGCTTCTTTAATGACAACATGACCACTAATTTGGGAACTGTTATCCTTCATATCTATGTAGGACTTCACACGCTCCCCAAACTCTTGAATATATTAGAAGGAAAATTCAAATACAATGTTTTTCTAGGATAACCTTAGATACAATCCATGGGTTGAATCCAATCTAACCTTCATCATTGCATTAAATTCAATCATGAAGGATAGGTTATCACCATCCAAGCTGACCCAAGTCCCTTCTTAACATGCAATATGACCTACCAACCTAATGACATCTTCCTACCTCCATATAACACACCCTCATCAGCTAATAATAAGACCTAAACCATGAAAGATGGATTTATACCTTCTTCTAACAATGAGGCATCAAGTAGATAATCCATTCCCTCTAATTAGATGCCCATCTTAGACCACTTGGAATCCACATTCTAACATATTTCACTGGGGGAATATCACCTCCTCACCCTTTACACTTTCCCAACTCCCCAAGAGTATGGGAAAATTGACCACCAACCTAGATTTGACCATAATATCAAAGCCATTATTCCATTTAGACCTTCACACTTTCAAACCCATTTCATCTATGGGGGACTTGACAAACCACTTAACACTTCTACTTCCTCCTCTTTACGTTGACCATTCACCTTTAGCTTTTCCTATCTGGACAAACCAAGTTTTCCCAAGACATATCTCCATAGGTGTGATTGGAAAGGATTTGGTCTTGGGAGATATTATCATGGCCCACGTAAGTTGATTTACATTGAGACTAGAAAGCCCCATAAGAAACATGGCCTCAGTTTCATTCTACCCACTAAGAATCAAACCGAACTACCTACCATCACCATTATTGAGGAAGAAACCCCTTCTTCACCAACCTCTCCTCCACCTTCATGTGATGATGATGACATCATCCCACCTAACTTTTTTTCATCAACATGGTCAACCTTAGACCCTTAACTTATAAAAAAGAGGGGAACTATAACCATCCCTTTGATCCATCTTGAAATGATAGGAGATGACTCTCCTACCATTAACACTATTTAGTGTCAAGATGATGTCCCCATTCTCACCTACCTTAGTGCCCTAGATTCTTCCATCCATAAATCCCTTCCTCTTGATACTTTTTGACCATGTGGAAAGAATCCACCATGGATATCAACTTGGGCACTTTGGATGACCCTCGCATTGTCAAAATTGGTCAATCACTAAATATCAATGAACTTTGGGACTTCCCTTCCTCCAAGAATACAAAATAAAATTTGATTGGTTTAATAAAAACATTATTAGAATTAACCCTACCATTCCCACCCATAACATAGTCACCAACCATGATTCCAAACTTGTCAAGCAAAAAATTTGATGCATGTACCCTCACATAACCCTTCTCATCAAAGAAGAGCTTCAATGTCTTTTATCTATTAATTTCACTCAACCCATTGAATATCTCCAATGGGTCTCTAATGTCATGCCTATCACCAAATCCATAGGGGGACTATGCATTTATGTGGAATTTCATGACTTTAACCTTGCTTACCCTAAAGATGACTTTACTCTATCAATTATTAACTTACTAGTTGATCTTACAACTATCCATGAGATGATATATCATATGAATAGATTCTTAGGTTATAATTAGATCATAATTTCCCCTAAATATCAACACAAAACTACCTTCACCACCCCATGTGGAACCTTCTGCTACAGTGTCATGCCTTTCAAACTAAAGAATGCTAGTGCAACCTACCAACATGCCATGACTTACATATTCCATGACCTTATCCACAAGATTGTAGAGGACTATATGGATGACCTTCTTAAAAAATCCAAAATTTGAAAGGATTATTTAGCCATTCTCAAGATCATCTTTGAGCAACTTATCCATTATCACGTCCACCTTAATCCTTAGAAGTGCATTTTTGGGGTCTTGTTAGGAAAGCTTCTTGGTTTATTGTCTCACTTTAGGGAATAAAGGTTGATCCAGCCAAAATCAAAGCCATTCTCTACATGCTTCCTCTCATTAACCTTAAGTAACTCCATAGTTTACAGGGGAAACTTTAATCCATTCATCGCTTTATCTCCTTGATTTTGGATTAATGCCAACCCTTCCACCACCTTCTAAAGAAGGATGTCTCTTTTAAGTGGAATAGTGACTATCAAAAGGCCTTTGATTAACTCAAAAGGTACGTTTTGTCTCCACCTATCCTCACCCCTCCCAAGGATGACTAACCTTTCTACTTGTATAATTCTACCACTGAACACTCCCTAGGAGCAATACTTTCTCACTTTGATGAACAACACAAAGAGCAAGCCATCTAATACATCAGCCACATGCTTGTAGAGTATGAGACTCAGTACACCCATACCAAGAAAATTTAATTCTATTTAGTCTTCATGGCCACCAAACTTCACCACTACCTTCTTAACCATAAAACCTATGTCATAACCAAGACCAACCCACTCAAGTACATGTACTACAAGCCATAACAAAACCTTTGTATGGCCAAATGGCTCATGATTTTAGTGAATTTTGACCTTGAGTTCCTTCAGCAAAAGTTAATTAAAGGGTAAGTCATTGCTGACCAATTAGCCAAAACACCATTATTAGATAATCAATCTCTTCTTCTTGAGTTCCTCAATGAGTCCATCATGACCCTCTCTTATGTGGAATTCACCTATCAAGTCACCATGTTCTTTTATGGATCAAAATGTCAATGTGGCAGGGGAGCCAGTATCATAATTATTCCCTTTGACATTGAGCCTCTTCTTTTATCCTTCAAGCTAGATTTATAATGTACCAATAATATGGTTGAGTATGAAGCCCTAGTCATAGGCCTTTAAACTAAGTTAGCCCTAGGAGTCAAAATGATCAACATATTTGGAAACTCCAACTTGTGGTCAAATAAATAAATGACTCTTACCAATGTAAGAATGATGTTTTTCAATAGTACAAATAACTAGTTGATAAACTCTTAGCATCAGTTGAACACTACCACATCCAGTCAACCCCATGATGTACCAATAAGTTCATCAATACCATGGCTTCCCTTACCCCTCTAACTCTAAACTATCTATCATTATCCACAAAATTACCCATCCTTCCTATGTCAAACTAGACTTTCCCACCATTCTTAATATGGAAGAGACCCAACTTAACCTTTACTATCAACAAACCTTCAACTAACTCAACCTTACCATCATTCCTTCTAGCCTTTCTAGTAATGTTCAAAGATCATTTATTTGGATTACCTCATGTTATACCATTATTGGAGGAATTATTTATAAAAATGGATTTGATGGCCTCCTCTTCTATTGTCTATGCAATCATGAAGCCTCTCATGCTATCAGGGAAACACATGATGGAATATGTGGGGGACACTTTAGTAACCTTACTATAGCTAAGTGCATCCTTCACCTCAGCTATTACTAGACTACCCTTAACCAATACTATTGTGATTATGTGAAAAAGTGTGTTAAGTGTCAATAGCATGTCGATCTATGTCATGCATCTATCAATAGCCTTCATGTTTTCACCAATTTATAGCCCTTATCATAATGGGGTCTAGACCTTATTAGTGAAATTAACCCCCATTCTTCATAGTGACACCATTCTATCATCATTGTGACAAAATATTTTACCAAGTGGGTAGAGGTTATTCCTCTAGTCTGAGCCAAATCAAAGAAGATTATTGATTTTATCAACCATCACATCATCTACCATTTCAATGTTCCTCACAATATTATCACTAATAATGGTAAATATTGTAATAAAAAACAAGTCTAGGGTATTTTTTATGCATTCAAAATTAATTTTCTCCTCGCTCTATCTCTCTGAAGTGAATGGATAGGCTGAGGATTCTAACAAAACTCTTAACAACATGCTCACTAAAATGATCAATGCATCTGGTCAAGATTGGAATTTACACATCCCCTTTGCCTTATGGGCCTATCATACTAGAATTACAACCCCTAAAAGTGCTACCCATTTCTCTCTTATGTTTGGAGTGGAGGCCATCTTTCCTCTCAAAGTATAAATACATTCTCTTCACATATCCTTGCAAGATCTAATTACTGAGGATGATTATCATCAGCATCATTTAGCCCAGCTTGAGCTACTTGATGAGCATTAATTAACAACCCTCACCCATCTTCATGTCTATCAAGAGTGCATCAAACATGCCTATAAAAAACACTTTAGAGTGCAAGAATTTGACATTAGAGACCTCATCCTAAAGGAAAATTAGCATGTCACCAATATGGAAAAAAGCAAGCGAGGCAAGTTTGATTTCAATTAGCTCAGACCTTATATCATTACCCATAAGTATAGATCATAAGATTACCAGTTGTCCTCTCTTGAAGGTAACCCATAAATTGAGACTCTTAATGCTTTGCATCTACATCCATTATTTTGTTATAGAGGATTTGGATCACCTTTTGTTTAACTTAAGCTCATCCTTTGATTTCAAAAACACATTCCATTTCCCTATTTTAGGGGAAATTGATTAAAAATGAATCATGTTATTACCCATCACAATCATAGCATTATCTTAAATAATGGGTACCATGGCTCTACCCATGGCATGATTCTCATTGTACTTTCCAGCCCTTTTTACAAGATGGATTCCCATGATAATTGTCACCTAAACATATATCCACCCAAACAACCTTCTTTTAATTTTTGTTTTGCCTTCATAAAGGTGAACCCTTAAGCCAACCTAAGCAAGTCTATGCCAAGAAAAATCAATCAAAGTAATAAAAGGAAAAAATCCAAATCAATGGCCATCATGGATCATTCTTAGCATTCATAAACTGCTCCCCTGAAGGACAACTATTGGAAACATATTTAAAATTTATCTAAGTAAGGTGGAATACTCCCTTGAAGGATATATATCAAAAGTATTAAATAAAGCACACAAACTTAGACCATTACCTTGAAGGATGGCTAAGTAAAGAATTTTATCAAAATAAGCAATTTCTTGAAAGCTTCCCACATCTATCATCTTCCCCAACCCCCAATCAACAACAAAAGCGAAAAAAAACTCATTATCAAGAAATAGTAAAATCAATATAATTTTGAAAGTTGTAATCGATTTTCATAAGCAAACTAAATATTAAAAGCCGCAATTAGATTTCATGGGTAGACTTCCTGCATCAATCAATATACATTTTGTATGACATAGACTTGTTTATACTGAGTCTTCAGACACCTAAGAAGAGGCATGATAGTCTCACAAGAAGGTTCTATCTCGCCTTTATACACTATAATCAAGGGATTTTGAGCTTAATTTACATTATGTGGTTAAGACACCTTTTTTAACCAACTAATGAATACTAATGTGAAGCATTCAAAGAACTTATGTTCCTTAATACAATCCAACTTTGGTTTTGTTTTGGTCCTTGTCAATTAAGAAGCATCATGCCCTCTTCCTATCCTACTATGACTAGTTGATATTTCCATTACAATGTTTGTGTCTTGATTATCTTCTTTGTTCTCCTATTTGGTGTTGTTAATTAACTTAAATAATGTGTTTTATCTTTAAAAAAATTAAAAATAAGCATATGCACATTCATAAACAATTGCATAACCATAATCATAATCATAACAAGGATATAACATCATCACATCCATGAGCAATAATGCAATTAACCATTTTCATCACATGTCTAAATTTAAATAATGAAAGCATATACTCATTAAAATTTAGCATGTTAGAAGCAAACAAGAAGAATACCCATAAATAAAATCCATCTCATGCCTATCTAGGTGAGTTTACATCAGTATCTAGCACCCATTACATAAGCATAATCCATAAGCAATATGAACATCACATCATAAAAATTAACATCAAAGCAAACCATAGACTATGAGCATGAGAAATTAAAAAAATATTATATATAACTCGTGATTAAAATAACATCATAATGTGTACAAATAGATATACATGTCTCTCTCTCAAAATGTACATCTCACCACAATAGGTCAAAGGCTAGAATCAAATTGATATACAACAATATGTGAATATATCTGAACTATGTCATGACTATGCCCCTAAGGCACCACTATCTCCTAGAGTATCGCTAGATCCTAGTTTCTACCCCCTAAAATACTTTCCTATCCCCTATGGTATCTATATGTCCACCTATAAATGTTACCCATTAACCTAGAGTCACCACACTAGCACCTCCTACCAAACTCACTATGTACTCACCCCTTGGGGCTCTACTAGGCAGTGAGTGAAGACTATAGCCTCATAGTATCATAACTCCTATACAATGGCTATGTACTTCTACATATCAATGGTCCATACTAGACCTACTGGTGTTACTACTACTCCTCTAGCCTATCTCAGAGCATCTCACTTCCAGGTAACCTAGGCTAGTGTAGCTCTAGCTTGGTCCCTCTCACCTATCACAATGGTTAGCTAACCCTCTAAGGTAGCCACCTGACCCTATAGAGATATAACTTATGCTTATGAAATAGTTAGTGCCACTCTTGCCTATGTATCTAGGGTACCTCCTTATACCTATGCCCTCTTTCCTCCTCTCCTAGATGGGTCCACAACCATCAGCCTCCTACCACCATCACCATCACCAAAATCTATAGATACATATAAAGCCTAGTATCATGCCATGTACCCGTATACAAAGCTGACATCATCTATACATTGCCTAATTAGTAACTCCTAATGATCTAGCAACATCTTCATGGGATGTGGCTTAGGCAATAATATCTATGAGTTTTCATGCTTGTATGTGGCGAACACACCAAGAATATCCTAAAATAGGATGAACTACTTATAAACCCTATCAAAGGGAATAAGATATACCTCCCCATCCCTCATGAGAATACACCTATAACTCTATAAGGAGAATTTATACCTCTTATGGTCAGGCCATACTAGAAATTAAACATATGGTCTCCAGGTAATATCTCTAATGCCATGTACCTAGGGATATGATATATTAATGTATATGGGTTGAGGGAGATGCCGACATGTGGCACACATCCCCTTAGTTATTTATATGGGTACTAGGATAATGGAGTTACTTATGGAATTAGTACATTGGGTAATGGTCGGCCTACATTAGGATTATGATGTTACCCATCCATGGGTTAGATAGATGTCTATATATAGGAGATGATTATCATGGTAAAGATATCAAGTAAGCATTAAGTCTTCTATTGTAAGAGGATATTGGAGGTTGTCCCCTCGAAGAGACATTGTGGAGTTATTCCTTCCTAAAGGAGTATTATATGGTATTTCCCTACCTTAAGGTTATTTATGCATATATTGAATATCAATATCATATCAAGTGGTATCAGAGCTTCGATTTGGGCAATTTGTGGAATGAAACCCTAGTTTTTTTAATCATCAATAAATTTTTATTGGTTGCAAATTTTTCCACAAATTTTTTACTAGATATGGATAATATTTTAAATAAGTTACAGTAAAAAAATAGAGATTTTTTGATTCGTTTTGAGGGAGTTATTGCTATTTTAGGGGTTATAATAATTTTGCTATATCTTCCGAAATATAAGTAATTTTTATTCTAAATTTTTAATGGAGATGTAAGAAGATATAATAAAATCAAAATAAAAATTTCAAAATTTTTTGAGTTGTTTGGAGTAATTTGTAGTGATTTTATGGATCATTTTTGACATTTTAGAGTTTCACGAACCTTAATTTTTTTGTGGATCATGGAGTTGCAAACATTTTCAGGGGAAGATGATATTGATGCTAGATAATGGTGGCTCCTTTTAGATAATAATTTTACAAAAACTTTTGGGCAAAGATTATTACTTCTTTTTTTGTCTGGGCCTACACTACATTGGTTTGATCAATTGAGCTGTACAGAAAGGTTTTCTTCATGGAAAGAAATGGAATAGATCTTTTTAGATCGTTGGGATATAAAACAAGAAGTAGTAGTAGAAGAAGAAGAAGCAAAAAAAGAAGAAGAAGAAATAGAAGAATCAACAAAAGAATAAGAAGAAGAAGAAGAAGAAGAAGAAGAAGAAGAAGAAGAAGAAGAAGAAGCAATAGAAGAAGAAGAAGAAGAAGAAGAAGAAGAAGAAAAAGAAGAAGAAGAAGAAGAAGAAGAAGAAGAAGAAAAATAAGAAGAACAATTGGATGATAAAGGTTTAAATTATTTGGCTCCAAAGAAATTTGAGTCAATTTTTCAATTTCATGGATGTATTCAAAAGAAAAGGGTTATTGTGTTCATAAACCCTACCAGTAAGTATAACTTCATCAACATGAATGTGTCCAAGCATCTACATGTTCAAGAAAAGAATATAAAAGAGGTTCAAGTAGATGGTAAGAACATTTAAATGTTTGAAGATCTGAAGTTCATTATGGAAAAATATGTTTTGCATTTATATTTTTATGCTTTGGATATGGATGATGTGGATATAGTTCTTAGATATCCATGGTTAGAGACTTTGGGAACAATGAATATTAACGTTCAATAAAAATTCATGAAGTTTTGGTATTAAAAAAATAAGATCACTTTACAAGATATTATAGTGAAAAAGGCACCAATAACAATCCAGGTAGATCATTAGGATGAGATTGAAACAAGTGATGAAGAGCATGATAAATATTCTAATGATATAGATAAAGACACACTACAAATGAACACTTCATCTACTCAAGAGACAAATAAGGAAAAGGTGGAAGAGGTAGAAGTAAAGGTGGATAAGGTCAAAGTATTGGAAAAGGTTGAGGTATACAGACACCCACATCATCATGAGAGGAAACAATCATGGAACTAGGTGAGGAAGTGTCATAAGAACAATCATTTTGTCTATACAAGAAATAAAATTTCCAATCATTATGGATATGCATGGAATCCAAATAAAAAATAATATGGCACAGGGAATGAATGTGGAAATCACTATGACTATGCCTGGAAGAATACCTACTATGGTCATGGTTAGAATCAAAGTAGCGCAACATAATATGGTACATGGAATAAAAAGAGGAATAATTATGCTTGGACACCAAAGCAATATAATTATGATCATGAAAAAAATTAGAGGAGCACAATGGAATTTGGAAACAATCTTAGAGAGCTATCACCTGCCAAGATTACGTATGGATGTCTAGATGATCGAGATTGGAGACAAGTGTGCAATGATTTGAAGCACACTCATTATTTGGTTTCTTTTTATGTTTCAGGGATGAAACATGTCAAGGAGGGAAGTAATGCTATGTACCTAGGGATATGGTATATTAATGTATATAGATTGATGGAGATGCCAACATATGCAACACATCCCCTTAGTTAGTTATATGGGTAGTAGGATAATGGAGTAACTTATGGAATTAGTACATTAGGCAATGGCCAGCCTACATTAGGATTAGGAGGTTACCCATCCATGGGTTAGATATATGTCTATATATAGGAGATGATTATCATGGTAAAGATATCAGTAAGCATTGAGTCTTCTATTGTAAGAGGATATTGGAGGTTGTCCCCTTGAAGAGACATTGTGGAGTTATTCCTTCTTAAAGGAGTATTATATGGTATTTCCCTACCTTAAGGGTATTTATGCATATATTGAATATAAATATCATATCATCCAATGACTAGTGCATTTAGTGTAACCCTAAACCAATCTACATCATGTGCACCTAATTCTACACCTAAAGCAACAAAGTCAACTCTCCACCTTATGTAGCTAACTAGGAAATCATTATATGCATATCCCATCTATGACAATCCCATCAACCTCAGTACCCAGATGTGCTCATAGGCCCAATAGTGTAGAATAAGACTGACACTAATATTGTACTTCTTATGGGCCCTAAATCCCCATAGCTCCATATATATTTGTACCAAAATCATAATTACCTAGCCAAACATAGTCCACCCTAGTATTAACTCAACTAACAACCCAATAACAAGTATGGAAACTTACCACTACTCGAATTAGGAAGGAAAAAACATGAAACAACAATCATCAACATAGTCATGAGTCTTCTCTCTCTTGGTGCCCTCTCATATAGTGTGTTGTAGCTAAAGCCCCCAACATGCCATCTGACCTAATCATAGTCATCACTATACAATAGCTCAAGGTGATCCTCATGTTCCTTACACTCTATATGGTAGATTAAATCACCTCATAGGGGTGACCATGTAGTCTCATGCATGTCCTTATATAGGATCATGATCTCATTAGTCAGTAGTAAGAAGGTTTTCATAGCTGAATCCCATCTCTTAATGAGTGCTACAATCATGGATACATTACATGGCACATATTGGTAGTTCCATATTTCTCCCAGCCCAACCTCCTACATATGGTCCTAATTAGCTAGGGTCATACCCTAGTGGATCTCCATGAAGTTTCATGACACTTGATTGCATAACTATATCTACTACTGAGCCTACAGATATTCATTTGAAAATATAACTTAGTTCCCTATACTTTGATCGACTACAAAGTTACCTTATTCAACTTGTACCTATCGTAAACACATTTAACCATCACCCTACTAGCATTTACCTCTACAATCTATACTCTTTTACCACCCACTCACTATTCATTATCACCCATAAACATTTACCCAACCAACCTATTGATCAACCATCCAAAAATCTAACACTATCTCCCACCAAACCTAACCCAAGACACTTTAAAAACATTCAACAATAATATTATATGGATTTACCACTAATAGTTAGACATCCATCACTTTATAGATGTCAACTATTGATAATCACTATGGGTGTTCCATGAGTGGAACACCCAAAACACTAGTCTATGCCAACATATACCCAACTCCCCAACCTAATATATTTAGCTCAAATTTATCCCTCTCCCACCCATACCTAAATATACCCCTCCCCAATTTTGGGAATCACTTGCTAATTTGACCCAAATACACAAAACCCTACCTCTAGGGCATAACTTGGTAGAATCACTCTAAACCCCACCCACCCAAAAATCAACTTCAACACTCAATAAAAATGTATGTCAAACTACATCTACCAATTTAAGGGATCCACCTACCTCATTCCATGACTAACATCAAGGAGTACGCTATAGACCCACCCATCCTCATCCACATCCATGCCCACCCTACATCCTTATTAGTCCACTCGATCCAATCTCCACCTCAACAAATAGTCAACTCCTCTATAGTCCTTGTCACTAGTATTTTTATTCAAACATGCCAAAATTCTAGAGTGCATTATCAACAAGTTAAAATGAGTGAAATGAAATCCAATTTTTATTTTTGTTCCATAGCTTTTTAGGCTTCAAAACTAACCATCGACGGTCAAGATGACCATCGATAGTCACCTTTAGACCCATGACTACCGAGGGTCATGTTGTGGCTAATCATTTTCACTTTACCCCTTCCACACCAATTTTTTAAAACAACCACCAATGGATACTACCTTATCCACCCAACCCAAACACCTCATCATCTCATCATTGGTCCACTTTAGCTCAAACTAGTGCACATTTTATGACAATTTTTGCCTAGTCCTTTGACTACAATGACAACATTACCATGTTGACCACTTTTTGAACTTACATCACCTCATGCTTATGAAGCCCACTTGTGACTTTTTAGGAGCACATCCTACCTTAAATACCCATGAAAATTGACTAGTTTATGTTTTCATCAGGAGTACTTCCTACCTTAAATACCCACAAAAATATAAATATCACTTAAGAGACCTGTATTTATAAGTATACCCAACTACCACACTTAAATTTGGTCACATGGTCCACTTGTCACTTATCCTTCTAAGTATTAAACTTTATTTTTACCAACTAGGGTAACCTAATATATGCATGATCTCAACTATCACACCTTTTTATTATTGTTTGCACTTTAATACCCAACCTATCACCCACCTTCATGATGCCCATCTTCATCATCACCTTCATCCACCTTATCAAACCTAAACCTAATTTTGTTTTACCTTATCAACTTCAAATTTGAAGGGGAATACCTCCTCCCATACTCAGGGCAACCAAACCATTGACCAATAATCCATTTTTGTTTTACAACTTGTTGATTCAAAGCTACATAATAAAAAGGGGTAAAATGTAGACACCTAAAATCTACACACTACAATTCTAAATGTTGAAACACCCCTAGACCACTTTAGGACCCCCTTGGGACAAATTGAACCTTCCACCCCTAACTAAGCCTAACCATGGTCAGTTTGACCAACTGACTAAACCTACCTTTTTACCCATCTTCACCCTTCACCTTTAACCACTGACAGTCAAAGTCCACCATACCAAAAGCTAACTTGCAAACACCCACGTTACTTTTCTAAAAATAACTTTTCTAAATCCACATGTGATCCATTGCATGCATGAGTTATAATTAAATAGCCTAGTTGAACCTCCACTTGAACCTCTTACCTATGCCTATAAGAAGGGAAGAGTAGGGAGGTGAAATCCTTATGAAATTGTTATCAAGAGCTTGTGCATCCAAAGTTTATTTCTTGTAGGTCAATCATCATCAGTAATCTAATGATCCAACCATGACATCAAAGAACTAACTTTCTACTACCACTCTACCAAAGCATCAAATATCATTACTCTATAAAAATCATGCCAAAATCCACTAATAGGCTAACCACCTCAATCAATCACTAAATCAACCTTTGGCAAGATAAGTACTTATTTTTTAATATTCATTTACTTTATTTATAGTTATCAATTAACCCAACACCAACCCATCTCTCAAAATATAAATTTTTAATCCTATCAATTAGGAGTTTATCACCTACATCTAATATATAGTAACCATTGATGGTTAGTTTGACTACTGATAATCTTTCCAACCACCAATGGTTGCCTCAACCACTGATGGTCACCTTAACTATTGATGGTCACACCAACCATTGACAATCACTATGGTAGAAAATAATTGCAATTTATTTCCAAACTTTTACCCTCAACCAAACCCAATATTCTATGTTATTAACTACTCATAGACTCCTACCTAATTTTATAAAGCACACTTGACCCATTAATACTAGTGTTGACTTGCTTATCTTTATATTAGTCATTTCTAGTCTATTTATTTAGCAAGCATTTCTTGTGCTCAAATTTAGTACCTTTTAATTATTGATGCAAGTAATTTCTATTCTATTTATAAACTTAGTTTTTTAAAATGTGTGGATTGACAACCCTCAAAGAAGCTCTTGCTTATGGGATCTAGCTAACACTAGGAAATCCACTTAGTTATCTATCTAACCAACCATTTGATTTTGTGCTATCTTATTTCTAGGTCATCTTCCCAAGCCAAAGAGGAGCTCTTCATAGTCTTCTGATTCAACACATGCACAAGTAAATAGGGTTTTCAACCATACCCACATTTAGTTTATTTTTCTTCCTTTCTTGAAATATAAGCTAGAATTCTATGAAATATGAAGAGTGATATAAAAGGGTGTTTTGGATGAATTTATTGTGTGAAAGTTTATGAGAGTAAAGGGGAAATAAATTAAGTAAGAGAGGTCTATCATCAGGTGTAGAAGACATCATATTAGAGGTTGAGATCAGGTCAAGGTATGTAGGTTGGTGTTTAGTTGCCTAGGGGGTTGGTTCCTCTTTTTGGGATGGGTGCTCCTTGATCATTTAGTAATATCTAAATGTTTAATATTGTATTTATAGGATTGTAGTCCATCTTATAGGTTTTAGTGGTTTTATCCCCTAAGAGGGTTTCCCACATATATCATGTGTTATGTGCTTGATCTTGTTATATCTTGTTCATTGCAATGGTTAATTTGTATGCATCATGATTGTATGTGCTAAATGTTTAAGAGTTGGGAATTGAATTAGATTATTTAGCATCACTGATTCACCCCCCTCTTAGTGATTATACCTATAACACACCTTTACCATGCATTGCCACATCACCTCACCTTTACTATTATCATTTACCTAAATTTGAGAACTTGTTTCTATCTAGTTGAATCCCACCACTTTTTATGTAGGCAAAACTATAGTAACATGAGGTCCTAATGGGATTATGTAGGTTGTACTTGATTCACATTGAGGTTATCTTATGTCACCACCTAAGCCAATGTTCTAATTATTTTTCAATCAACCTAAGCCACACTCTTTCTATTTTACAAGTTGGACCATTTTGTATTTCTTAATTCTCAATTGAGTTATAATACATATAAAATTACAAAAATAGTGGGAAACATTTCAAAATTCTAAAAATTAGATAATCAACTCACCATCTCCTAGAGAGATTTAAAGCCTCAAATTCCAAAAAATTATCCCATTTAAACCTAGTCAGTCATCCTCAATCCATCCTACTAGGGAAGATCCATTGTTGATTATAATCCATTACACTACCATTGGGGGTGTGACCTTCCCTTTGAATCTATCCTTACTTTGGGGCACCACCTATTTATCATTTTATTGATCCTTAACACATAGATATTGAATTGGTTGATGGCATGATACTTTCTATTTCTTTTAATTTCAAGCTTTCTATGTTTTTGTTTACTTGATTCATTATTTGTTTATTTTATTTTGTTTTTGTGCCTTGAATTAGTTTATATGCATTCATTGGGTGATTCCTTATGTATTTTACTTGAATCTGTCCATATTCATACATCAACATTGCCATCATAGTTTTTATAATTAGTGTAATGTTTTAAATTGTTTATTAGATTAGGAGCCAGTCTTTATGCACTTTTTGGCTATGTTATCATGGTGTTTTGTATCATGATGCATACCATCACATGCTACAACAAAAATTAGCTTGGGAAATCTTACAAGTAATGGTGCCACATAAACTTCTACTTAGTAACCTTGGTAAATCCTCCCACCCTCCTTGATCAAATCAACCTATTGATAATTTTGGTTATATTCATGATCATAAGGATTATAATATCCACATTAGTATGTATAATTAAATCATTCACATTGATCAATTTTTATTCTTTTATTCCTCATTCCATTTTCTCTTGCATTTGGGTGAACTACATTTCCATGAGGTTTATTTAGACTATATAGTCAATGCTTAGATACATGATGTATCTTAAATCAACTCAAACACCTTTATTCTTCCAATAATCTCTTTCATCACTTTGTGCATATTCATATACCTAGTTTTTTGGGGCTTATTCAGTCATTAGACCATCACATCTACATTTACACCCAATCATCTTTAATCTATATGACATGTTATATATTTGAGTTATGCTTGCTAATTTGACCTACTGGGGCATAACCAAAAATATTTATTCAATCCAAGTCATATTAATTATTATAAACTCGTATGGGCAAATCATTATTTCAACTCATTTACCCTACTAGTGCATGTGCCTGTGCCACTGATTATAACTGCCTTTTGATAAATTAGTGTCTCAAATTTTGTTACTAATTATAACCAACTTTGGGAAAATATATAATTTCAAATCAAATTCATGTAAGCAATATCTCAATTAGGTTAATCTTACCCATGGGTTAATTTAATTCTTCTTCTTGCTTCTTTTCAATGGATCATCCATTAATTGTATATGTTAGACACTCCCTCAAAGGTGCATCATTATAGGCTTCCCAAACATTGTTTGGAGTTTCTTCTTCAATAATTATCACATTTACTTATTAATTAACATTTTAATTATTTTAAAAGATGTTATTGTGCCTATAGCTTGTAATGCCTTCCCAAATAGGGGCAAACTATAGACACCCAATTCTAGCCACAACTAGCTTCTAATTGAATTTCAAACTGATTCCTAAAAACCATTGAAATTTTTCATAGGAATCACTAAATGTCCCAATTTCATCCATGTATCATTAATAAAATCTTAGAATAGTTTTGATGCATCCCTATTTGGGATACTATCCCATATGCAATAATAACCTCTCATGGACTCTTCCCTACTCACCTTGTGACATAACAACTATCAATTTGGCCTATAAACCCATTAAGCGGGGCACTTGATCAAATATTAAAAGATAGAAATTATATTCAAATTTAATTATCTAATTAAAAAATATTAACTGCTTATTTTAATTATCAATTTGCAATTAATGAATATCTAAAAATGGAAATTCTAAAAATCAAAATATCAAGTCTTTTCATCAGTGCCTTTATGATTTGTCAAGATCTTCTAAAATATCCTAAAATATATAATTTGAGATCCGTGCCTAGTAATTAAAAACCATAAGTACTTGAAAAATTATAAATCAACTGGAGTTAGTCTCAACTCACCTAGGGTTAGTTTGAACCCACTCCATGTTTAAACTCAACATTAACTCACCTTGGGTGAGAGTTAATTCTTGAGGCTATAAATACAAGGCCATGCCTATTAATTTTAAATCTATTTTGGTGAAAATTTATTATTCAAAAATATATTCAAAAAGATCTCTTGGTGTAGGGTTATAATGCCTAAATGCCTTGAAAGTAATGCTACCATGCCAAATTCAATAAATCCAAGTAGATGAGCCAAGGTGCTAAGGAGAGAAGGAGAAAATAAAGCTTCATTTTCAAAGACTTCTTGATTCACAAGCTAATAAATCCATTTGGATCTTCAAGGAAGGTGAAAGAGTGATTTATTTTATGTTTTAGTTGTGTTTTCATATGCATGCTTATTACCTATGCTCTCACTAGTGTCTAGGCTAGAGGTGTTAGGATTTTTGTGTGTTATTTTGATTTGTTTTATTGGACTAATACAAGACTAACCTCCCCTATACATATTATTTGTCAAAAATATAATCTACCGATATTTTTTTTTGAAACTCTAAACCTTCCATCCTAAGTATTGTACATGGCTAGTCCTATGACTTGAGGCCATGAGAAAGGGAAATCCACTCCAAAAAATCTTCACAAGAATGACATGGAGTCCAAACTTCAAATACTTTATTTTATGAGTTGCTTCACCAATTCTATTTATATATGTAAAGCATAATGAAGAAAGATGATCTCAATGTAGTAAAAGGGGATGTCACTTGTATAAAATGGGACATCATTGATGTGAAAAATTAATTGGCAACCATAATTGGGTAGTTTAGCACTATTGTATCTTAAATTCAATAAATTAATCCTCCATCACTCCATTAGATTTTCTTAATTATAACATTCACAAATCCAATATTAGTTTGAGGAACATGATGCTAAACTTGGAAGTGTACAAGTTTGATGGAAAGGATACACTCACTTGGATCAATCAAATATAAAATTTATTTTATCTTCATCAGACCCCATGTAAACAAAAGGTGGTCATGAAATATTTGTATCTAGAACATGAATGATTCATTTGGTATAGGTGTTTGCGCACTCAAAATAAAAAGAAGGGCCTCCCTATCACATGGGAAATGTTTAATAAAGAGTTGTAAATGCACTATCATAATAATATCTTAAAAACCTATTTAATTTAGTTATAAAAGTTATGATAAACATGGATTGTTAAGGAGTATACAAAAATTACATAATCTATCCTTACACGTGGATGACATCAATGGGGATAAAATGACTATCATGTTCTTGGGTGGGCTCAAGGATAACATCTAACTTGAGGTTCACATGTTTAATCCAACTTTAGTAAATGAATACATACCATTTTCATGAAATGTAGAGGAAAAATATTTGGTCAAATTAAGGGATTTCACTAATGTTTGTGAATCCAGTTCCACAACACAATGCTTTCCTCAACCTACAATATTGATCCCTTAGAAATTGAAGAGAAGAATACAAAGGGGTTATGTTTTAGTGATGACAACAAGTGGAACAAAGGACATAAATGTACTAAAATGAAATTATTCTAAATTGAAGGTGAAAATGAAAATGAAGAAGATGATGAGGCCTCATGTGAGGGTATAAAAGAGCTAAAGGAGGAATCTAAATATTCTCACCCTACTATCTCTAGTCATGTACTTTCAGGTATTAACACTCCTAAAAATCTTAAGGTTATGGGTTTATTTAAGAAATAAAAGGTGAAAATGTTGATTTAATAAGGGATTACATACAAATTCATCAATAGTAATTTGGCTACTCATTTAAACTATTTCATTTGCCCACCTCTAGAATTTCAGGTCATGATTGCAAATGGTAGCACAATCAATTATTAAAAAAAATGCCATAATATTTAACTTACTATGGGAGAATACATGTTATATTATCCTATGGTTTCTATTCTTATGGGTGGGGCTGACATTATTTTGGGAGTATAATGGCTCACAAATTTGGGCACAATAGAGACAAGCTCCTAAGATTTGTTCATGTGCTTGAATTTTAAATGTAAGACATTTGAACTATGTGGATCATGTGAAAAATAACCAAAATTAGTTAGTTCACATTATATGACAAATATTATTAAAAAGGTCCTGAAGGATTTTTAGCATGATATTTTCCATATAAGTTCAACAAAAAATGTGTCTACACATCTTGATTTATAGATGATTCTTAATGACTACACAATTATTTTTTGCACCATGCCAAAATTACTAACACCAAGAAAAGAACATAATCATACCATAAAACTACTTCTAGGTAGTACACCACTAAATATTAGACCATACAAGTATCCATATGTATAGAAAAGTTAAATTGAAAAGATGGTACATGAGATTTTAGATGCAAGTATTATTATACATAGCCAAAAAAGTTGACACTTGGAGGATATGCCTAAACTATAGATAACTCAATAATTACACCATAAAATATAAGTTCCATATTTTATTAATTGATTATTTGATAGATGAATTTCATGGTGATGTTTATTTTACCAAACTATATCTTCATTCTTGGTATCATTAAATTTAGATCAAAGCTGAGGATATCCTTGAAAAAATTCAAATTCATGAAGGCCATTATGAGTATACGGTCATGCATTTTGGCCTCAAAAATTGATTATATACACTTTAGAGTTTGATGAATACTATTTATGCCTTTTTAAATAATTTTATGTTGGTGTTTTTTGATGACATCTTAATTTACAACTAAAATTTGGAGGAATATTTGAAGCATGTGAAGCATGTACTGTTAGTTTTGGAACAAAATTAGATTTTTGCCAAACATTCCAAATGTACTTTTGGAGTTTATGAGGTTGATTAATTGGGTCATATTATTTCACATGAATGATTTAAATTCAAACCTAAGAATATTAAAGATATGATAGAGTGGCATGTGCTAAAGATCTTCAAGCACCTTCATGGATTATTGGTATAATAGGTTAATATCACATATTTGTAAAAAAATAGGGTAGCATAAAAAATATAATGATAAAATTATTGAATAAATACTCCTTCCATTGGAATGAAAAAATTACCAAGGCATTTGAGAAGCTGAAAGAGGTTGTGTACCACTCCAATTTTGGCTACCCCTGATTTTCCAAAACTTTTGTTATTAAATATGACACATTAAGATATGTCATAGGGGTAATAATCATGCATGAAGGAATAAATATTTTATTTTAGAGTCATTAACTCAAGGGAAAAAATAGGCTTAATCCAATATATAATAAAGAGATGATGGATATTCTTTATGTAGTCAAGATATGGAGACCTTATCTGATGGGTAAACACTTTAAGGTAAAAATTGATCACGATAGTCTAAAATATTTTTTGGAATAATTATTGTCATCAAAATAAGAATAAAAAGGGTGAATAATGTTGAGATATTATTTTAAAATAGTCTAAAAGAAAGGAAAATAAAATGTGGTAGTAAATGCACCATCCAAGAGGGATGAATCAGTTGAGACATTGTTATACACAATGACCATTTGGAAAGTAGGTTGCTTAGAAGAGGCAAGGTCCAAATTGGAGAATGATAGGGATATACATGTTTTGATTCAAATTATTCATCATTGATATTTTATTTATGAAAAAATTAGTGAAGAAGGAACACACTATGGTATAAACTTAGATTATACCTATGTAAGAAGTATTACCTAAAATACAAGATCCTTCAAGAGATTCATGCATATCTAATAGGGGGAACTTGATATTTTGATAACCTTTCATAGAATCATGCATGATTTATTTTTGTAAGGAATCAAGGATGATATAAAAAAAATGTGGAAAAATTCTTGGTGTGTTAATAAAACAAAGGTGAAACAATTAAGACACTAGGTCTTCTATATCCTTTATCCATCCCTAGATATAAGTAGGAGGTTTATATGGATTTCATTAAAGGGTTAATAAGGTCTGAAGATAAAATTTTCATCATGGTAATTGTGGATAGGATCATAAAATATGCTCATTTTTTCCCTTATCATAACTATTTGTAGTCAGTATAACAACTATTTTTTTTCTCAATACAATTCAAAAGCTACATGGTACTCCTAAGATCATTGTAAGTGATCGTTATCACATATTTACTAATAATTTTTGGACTAATTTAATCACATGTTTAGTTACATAGTTGGATCATATATTCTAGTAATGAAAATTTCTAGATTAAAAGATAAATATATATCTGAATGTGTAAAACACACTTTGTATTTTGATAGGAAACTCTAATTATCTTGAGTACTCATTATGTAAACCTTGCAACAACAACACATAAAGTAATCAATGTCTATATTTTGATTTTGAAAAATCTAAAATTTAAAAAATTAAAATTAAAATGAGAATAAGGAATAAACTTATAGGAATATGAAAACTTATTTCCATGTAACTTGTATCAGATGATAGAGTAACATTGGAGAAATGTGCCTCCCTTTGGAAGCACTTATATAGATGGTTCCTCATGTTGAACCTTTTGTGAATTGAGAGTGATCAAGTACCAATTTTTAATAAATAATCAAGCCCTTGAGTTGGAAAGATCATGCTCTTAATGATCAGTTTATGTTGTCCAAGAAGGAGAGAGAATATGAGGAATTTTGGGAAACTCCTAGTTTTACATTGTTCTAGGATATTGTGGGTTAGGGGAGTCTCTCTCTAGGCTTCAAGGAGAAACTTGTTAGAAAAAGGAAGCATAGTAGATGCTAGTTGAGTTTTGGTTGATATTGTAGGACAAGAAAGGTCATGAGAAGATGTGCTTGGTTATAGAGGAGTAATGGATTTTATGTAACTAATTCAAAATGTTATTATGGTGAGTTTTCAAAATGTTCTATTTTCATAAGAAAGATGTGTTGATCTTATTCTATTATACTCAAGGTGTGTTCAAGGTTTTTGTTTTTTATGGTAAGAACATGTCAATTTTTTTTTCTTAAATTGAGTGGTCAAAATGATAAAGATTGAATGCAAGGTTGGTAGAGCATGAATAGAATGTGTTATCATATTTTTGGTATCATGAAGAAGGTCTCAGATTTTTATATATGACAAATTGTGTCTATCATGAAGTTTGTATGAAGATGAGATAGTTCCATGATAGTTCTTTGAAAAGGTTCTAATCTATGATGGATTGTAAAGGATAAAGGGTAATTGTTTTGAGATCCATATGAGATTTATTCACATCTGATTTAGTTGTTTAAATTGACCTAATGAAGATATGAGATTAATTGGTGGTTTCATAAGGATATTAACTAAGTGTGGATAGTGTTGAATAGTTGATGGCAGACCTAGTTCATTAAGAAGACTCCTTGAAGATGCTTTCAAATAGAGCATATAGTTAGGGGGAACTAACTTAGATAGTTAGAGATGCTTGAAGACGTGTGCATAATGTAAGGGGGAGTCCCTCTTAATGTTTTCAAGGTGAGTTCAAGTAGTTTTTGTTGCTCTTATATGTTTTATCTTCATAGAATAGAGTTTGATCAAATAAAAGTGTAGTGATGGAGCATGTTTGAGAATCCCAAGGCAAGAAGAGGTATGTACAATGTGATAGGGAGTCTATCATTTCTTAGAGGTGGTCCTTTCCTATTATTGGTCTTGTTGGTCCCCAAAAATGTCACTCATTTTTGGAACAACATATGAGCTATCTTGGTCCTACAGGACCAAAATTTCTCTCTTCCCTTCTCAAAATTTATTCTAAGCTTTCAAATTCCTATTTTTTTCAAGCTTTCTAGAAATCTATGGACTCTACAAGCTTGAATCTATGGACTCTACAGGCTTGAATCTATAGATTCTGCAGGCTTGAATCTATGGACTCATAGGAAGGAAGTCTATGGAATCTGCAAGAAGAAAATCTATGGACTCTATAGGCCAAGTTTTGTGGGCTTCACAGGTTGATTTCTATGGACTCTGTAGATATGTTTCTACAGACTCAACATGCTTGAAATTAACAAGTTTAATAGGTTCAAAGGCTTCTACAGGTGATTTCAGTCAAAAGAACAAGCTTTTAACACTTAGTCATTTCCAAGTTGGTTCAATGTGCTTGGTGCAAAAGATCAAAGGACTTAGCCAAATAATGAAGGATGAGCCTATTGAACCATTAAACTATTGAACCAAAGTTGGTTCAATTAAAAGGTTCAAGGGGCTGCCCCAAAGCAAAAAGGCAAGTGCCCTTATAGAGGGCAGGTAACATTGGTTCGAAGGTCAAAGAAAAGATAGAATTCTTTTGAATTTGTTCAAAGGCCCAAAAGGAGCAATTCTCTCAGACTTTTTGTCTGAAGGAATTCACCCAGAGAAAAAGTTTGAAGAAATAGGAAAGAATGAATGGCTGAGTAACAAGAAACTTTCCTTCAGACATTTTGTCTGAAGGAATTCTTTCAAGCTTTTTACCTGATAGAAAAAGCCTGCTAAAGAAGTAAGAACCCACCAAATAAGTTGAAGCCTGAAGGACAAGTACCCTTGCAGGGGGCACCTAATGTTAGAGAAAGGACCATTTTAAAAGCCTAAAGGGACACCTTTCCTTTAGGACATTCCAAAGGCTAAACAAAGACGCAAAAAGGAACTTCCATGGACTTAGACAAAAAGGGGCTTCAACGGATGAACCATTAAACCATTGAACCGAAAGGTTTAAAGGGTTCAAGGTTCAAAGGTTCAACCAAAGCTTAGAATGATAAAGGAAGCAGTGTTTGAGCAAGAAATAGAAGTTTTAGATTAAACCAGTTCCTTCCCTTATCCATTATATTACAAACTTTGGTGACTCTGTTCCATGTCTTACCCATTATCATTATAGCCTTACCATCCTCCTCCATCTCTGTTATATTATCTGGTCTACAAAACTAGAGCCGCTGGGAAGAGCATGCAGTTTGAAGTCTCAAGCTTCAAGCTGAAGTAGATCCTGCTCTTTTCCATTTTTTGTTCTATAATCTGGTAACTCCACATTATACTAGAGGCCAAAAATCCCAAGGTGTTTTTGACCCTACTTTTGATTTGGTGTAGCAGAGTAATTTTGAGTTGTTTCCTCCACAACCTCACCTTAGACAAACTAGGAGTCTTCCTCCTAGCCTTACCAGGGCACAAACACAAGGCATAGCTTCTTTTTCTACTACCCGCCAAGCTTTGCCTATCCATGCTCCACTTGGATTAGTGATCCCACTTTTGAATAATCAAATCATGGCTCAAGGCCCTTGGGGTAATTCTTTTAGACCCCTGAATTTGGCTCCACCTCTGCATGAGCTTTCACGCAGTTCAAGGAAGAATTTCCCCAAGTTCTTTATTGATGGGAAGGTTCATCCTGATGAACACATTACAACTTTTAGCATAGCCTATAGTGTAATAGGGGTGGAATTTGAAGACATAGTGGTCAAGCTATTCATGGAGACACTACAAGGCACTGTTGCAGACTAGTTCTACCACCTGTAGGCTGGATCAGTGACTGATTGGGACACTCTGAAAGACAAATTTGAAGCCAAGTTCAAGCCTATAGAAGATACACATGCTTTGCTAGCCCAACTCACTTAGATGAAGAAGGAACCTCATGAGCCTATGAGGGATTTTATTGTCAGGTTCGACAAGTTGAGGCACAGGATTCCCATGGTCACCCAGCCAACACCTCAGAATCTCAAGTGTTTCTTCATCAACTCACAGCTACCTGAAGTGAGTTTCTTACTAAGACAAGCCAGGCACATAGACCTTACTGCTACTCAAGACTTGGCTACTAAGGTAGAAGATGACATTATCTTGTATGGATAGATAAGAAGAGATCCAAACAGAGGTAAATCTTCTCCTTCTTTTGAATACTCCTCTTTAGCCACCACTGATCCAATGGTACAAAAGCTAGCAAATGAATTTTTGGTCCTCAAAAGACAAATGGCCCAAGTTATGTCTACTTCTCCTAATCAAGATATGCCAAGGAGGACATTTCAGAATCAGGCATACCAAGGCAATGTTGCTAGGAATCAAGGGTAGCCAAATCACCTTCCTCCCCTGTAGAGGAACCTTACCCTTGAAGCACCTCTAACCAACTCAACAGTTGGATATTTGGAAATAGAACATGATTTCTCTTTCCAACCAAAGTTTGATCAAGAAAATAATGCTGCTATCTTCATGGAGGATCAAGAAGAATCAACTGGTGACTCCCACATTAGTTTCTTGAACTACCAGGATGAACCCAGAAGTGAAGGTAATGTAGCTGAGGGATCATACACTATATTCACCCAGTCTAGGAAAATTAGCTCAACTGACTGATAAGGAGAAAGTAGAGGAGTGACCTCAACTAGTAGTTTCAATTTCTAAGTGGGGATCCACTCTTCCTTTCTAGCCAAAGGACCTAATGATTGTAAGAAAGGTAGGTACCTCAAATGCCCCTGCACCTTCCAATTCAATTTCGTAGTCCAGTCCTCCCCCTTTCAAAAATAAAAAGGATGAACTCCCATCCTCTACTCCTAGCTCATTCCAGGCATTTGATATCATTGATCATATAAAGAAAACCAAAATTTAAATGTCTAAATTTGAATTTCTGTAGTCTTATCCTGAGCAATTAGATAGACTGGTTCAATGTGTTAAAAACCAGAACATCCTTGTTGAATAAGCAATTCCCAAAGTGACACATGATTACCCCAGGAATGCACCCACCAAGAATAACATTGTCATTGCCCCCCTATTTCTCCTGATAAGACTGAACCTTTTTATGTCTCATTGCTGATAAATGGACATTAGCTGAATAATTACATCATTGATTCTAGGGCTTTAGATAATGTCATGCCTACTAAAGTGGTAGAATCTCTAGGTCTCACACTAAACAAGACATTTGGGAGATGTTTCTCCATGGAGAACAAACAAGTGCCACTTTTAAGGCAAATTAAAGACACCCAATTTACATTTTCTACCTTTCCAGACAAGCAGATCAAGATGATTGTCCTAGTGGCCGACGTCCTAGCATCATATGGCATCCTTCTTGGGTGAAACTTCTACAAGGATGTTGGAGGGGAATTAATCATGGACTTGTCTCAGGAAAGAATCCCTATGAAAGGTGTAATGTAAAGGTTACTTCCTGAGAAGGAGGCAAAATACGTTGTCACTCAGACATTAAGGCCTGAAGCTCAAATTCTATTTGAGTCTTCAGGTAGGGGTAATTATTTTCTATCTACTGAAGACATTCATGTTTCAGTAGATGAAAATATTATAGGTGACGATCTATGAATTGGTTCAAATGGAACAACACCAAGTATGCCTGATAGTGCCAATGATTGGCAGGTGTTGAATGGGAACAATCAAATCATGTGCTGGACTGAACTAGAAGAGTAACCAATTATGGTAATGGACCATGCTGCTGTGCATCAAAATTAGGAAAAGGAACTTTTTGCCAAGAGAGCAAAGATTTGTGGTTTTTAGATTAAAAGTCAAGTCTTGCTATGGGGCAAGCAGAGAAAACCAAAGGGAGGACACAAAAAATTAGTTTCCTGGTAGAGAGTTCCATTCACCCATTACCGATTTTGGGGAGAAAATGGCTTCTTGCTGGTTTATCAGGACAAAGCACCATTTTCACTGCCTCTCAGGGGGTAGTATTTGAAGTACTTTAATTCTTGAAGTATCAGATAAGATCATCTGTACATATGTATATCTGTATAGTCTTTAGTTCTATTTTATGCTTTTCATTTTCATTTTTTTGGAGCCTTTCTTCTTGGGTAGCGTGACTCCATAGCCCAAAGGCACACTTCAAGGCACTGGAGATTCTGGTTTCTACTCCCCTCAGCTATGTTTCAAGTTTTCACTTGAAGGAAGTTACCCAACTGGAGCCAGCTGTTGGTCCCCAAAAATGTCACTCATTTTTGTAATAACATATGAGCTATCTTGGTCTTATAGGACCAAAATTTCTCTCTTCCCTTCTCAAAATTTGTTTTGAGCTTTCAAATTCCTTTTTTTTCAAGCTTTCTAGAAATCTACAGACTCTGTAGGCTTGAATATATGGACTCTATAGGCTTGGATATATGGACTTTGCAAGCTTGAATCTACGGACTCACAGGAAGGAAATCTACAGACTCTACAAGAAGAAAATCTATGGACTCTGTAGGCCAAGTTCTATGGGCTTCACAGGTTGATTTCTATAGACTCTATAGATATGTTTCTATAGACTCAACATGCTTGAAATTCATAGCTTCAACAGGTTCAAAGGCTTCTACAAGCGAGTTCAGTCAAAAGAACAAGATTTTAACACTTAGTCATTTCCAAGTTGGTTCAATGTGCTTGGTGCAAAAGAACAAAGGACTTAGCCAAATAATGAAGGATGAGCCTATTAAACCATTGAACCAAATTTGGTTCATTGGTTGGTTCAATTGAAAGGTTCAAGGGGCTCCCCCAAAGAAAAAAAGGCAAGTGCCCTTGCAGAGGGCATGCAACATTGGTTCGAAGGTCAAAGAAAAGATAGAATTCCTTTAGATTTATTCAAAGGCCCAAAAGTGACAATTCTCTTAGAATTTTTGTCTGAAGGAATTCACCCAGAGAAAAAGTCCAAAGAAATAGGAAAGAACAAATGGCCGAGTAACAAGAAACTTTCCTTTAGACATTTTGTTCGAAGGAATTCTTTCAAGCTTTTTGTTTGATGAAAAAAGCCTACTGAAGAAGTAAGAACCTGCAAGGGAAGTTAAAGCCTAAAGGACAAGTACCCTTGTGGGGGGTACCTGATGTTAGAGAAAGGACCATTTTGAAAGCTTGAAGGGACACCTTTCCTTTGGGATGTTCCAAAGGCTAAAAAAAGATGCAGAAAGGAACTTCCACAGACTTAGACAAAAAGGGGCTTCAACAGATGAACCATCAAACCGTTGAACCAAAAGGTTTAAAGGGTTCAAGGTTCAAAGGTTCAACCAAACCTTAGAAAGATAAAGGAAGTAGTGTTTGAGCAAGAAATAGAATAAACCAATGAACCAATTGAACTTTGAACCAAAAGAGTTCAAAGTTTAATGGTTCATAGGTTTAAAAGTTCAAAGGTGGCCTTAATCAAGAGAGAAGTAACAAATAAATGGTTTAATGGATGGTTCAACCAAAGAGCAAGAAGGCAATTAAACAAAGAAGTGATGGAACCAAAGATACAAAATGAACCAATGAACCAATGAACCAATGAACTTTCATAGGTTCATAGGTTCAAGGTTCAACATGGTTCAAGCAGTTGGTGACCATTGACGGCCCCTCAGATGTCAAATTTAAAGTGAGGGAAAATTCATGGAAATTCAAATAGAGTGCAAAACTTAAAGGAAGAGCCAAGTGATTAAATGAAAAGAGAGCCTAAAGATTTAAATTGCTATAGGGAAGAGAAGATCGGTGCAAAGGACTAGAATTATCTTCAAAAGAGTTATTTCTAGTAGGTGGAACAGTGGATCAAGTAGACTTTTGAGTGCACCAAATCAAGGACATGGCCTATTTTCTTCCATGAAGTAAAGACAAATATGCAAAGGACCAGGTAGTCCATATTAAGGAGGAGACATATCAAATGAAGGGACACACCATAGTTATGGTAGTGCACTATTCTCAGCATGGTCTCTCCAGCCAAAATTGGAGATGCATTGAAGACACTGACTGTAGCATGGGCCGTCCCATGGAAAAAGGTGCCAATCCTTGGGTAGTTTATATAAGATTGTAATATATCTCATTTGTAAGTGGGAATTTCATTTTTACAAGAGCAAAACTCTATCCATTTTGAAAGAAGAAGATTGAGACTTTGAGCTCAGGTTGTAATTTTATTTTCATTTTTATCTGAATGAGAAAGCAAGTTTTTCACAGACTTTGTGCTGTTCTGACTTGTGTCATTTTAGAAGATCATTCTTACATCTATCTTCTGAAGGTGTCCTCATTCATTTAATTTGGTACGTATAATTAGTGAAGGTAATAGGGAAGTGTCCTGAAACCAACTGTGGGAAGACTCTGTGCTTTCACAATTGATTTTAGTCTGTGTTTTCCTTTTATTTTTATGTTGAGGATTTTGGGGAGACTTTGTGCCCCCATTATCCTTTGTGATATACTCTTTGGGTAGTTGAGGTGGAGACTTTATGCTCTATTTCATCCTGCTATTACTATGCCCTTTGGTCACTGGTTTCTTATCTTACTACCTAAAAGAAACTCTTGCTGTTTCCTGCAAGAACACTTCTAAAAGAAGAGAAGTGCCTTCAGTGTTTACACCAAGATTTCTCCTTTGTTTGTTAGCATCATCTCTAAAAGAAGAGATATGGATGGTTTATCCTACCCCCATGTCTTACTTTTTGCTTATATATATAGTACATAGCCTCCACATATTTAATAGGGAACCTCCCCTTGATGAGAGGAGAGATTTGTCTCTAGTTGATGTAGTAAAGCTGTGCACTTGGGTGACCAATCTTCCTTTGCTATGGTGATAGGAACTATTTTGGTCACCAATTAGCTAGCTAGCAAAATATTCACCCAACAGGTCCTTGAAGTCTTTTCAGCTCTATAGGATCAAAAGTTGAGCCCATTTTATCATTATGCCAAAGGTGGAGAAAGTGCTTGAAGAGAGAGACAAAGTCTTAGCATAATATTTGTATTGGTGTTGATATCAATGATGAAGGGGGAGATTTTTTGAGGTTTTTAAATGATTTCTCCAATGTGACCAAGGATTTTGATGATGTGTCATGTGTGATGGAATGATAATGACAAAGTGTGATTTAGTGTTCTTTCATAGTTCTTCAATGTTTGACTTGGATAGGCAGATGATGGATGCTATTGATGGTATGGTCATATTTAATAGACTCTATTGATGGTATGGTAATGTTTAATAGACTCTAAGTGAGAGTAATTCATTAGAGTAGTCATATGAGTGTCTAGGTTTAAGTAGTCATCTTGATAAATAAAGCTGAGTGGGTAGATTGATGACATCAACATTCATAGGTGTGAAGGTTTAAAGAACATCTTGATATATGGATAGATTATGATATGTCAGGAGATCATATGGTTCAATTTTCAAATACGGACATGGAGCATACCAACATTTATTAGGGTGTAAAGTTATATTCTTAGAAAATGTTTAATAAGCTCCCATACTTAGCCAAATTTGTGATATCGAAGATCTATGGTGAGTGTTTAATCTAAAGATGAATATATGTGGTGAGAAATTAGTATGAATAGATAAAGATTTTATGGTGAGAATTATACTTGTCAGACAAAGATCAAAGATGATCACAAAGTCAATTAGTCAAAGATCTTGAGAATGAATGTGATGAAGACATGTGTCACTTTAATGAAGTTTGAACAACAGATCAAGATTGACAAAGCATGTTCAATCATGTAGAGGAATATCAATGGTGTGAATTATTTAATAAGTCCATAAAATTCTTAGGGTATGTGGGAATACTAAGTGGTGGAGTTTTATAGAGACTTACTACAGGGTACACAGAGGGCATGCAGGGCTCCCAAGTGGCTTGATCTCCAAAGTGAGGATTTAAGATTAATGATGAGCGATGAAAGTTAAATTAAAAAGGATCAAAAAGAGATCAATAAATTGTGTTTGATCAAGATATTATAGGACACAATATTAATACATGTGTCTGTAGATGATTTTGTATTAACAAGTGACCATTGGCATTTGAATTAGTAAAAGAATAAAATAGTGCTCAACATTTTGCTATATTTTGATCTAGGACAATTTTTTTGATGGTGTAAAATGTAAAGTTGAAGAGGAATTAAATTTTAATCTATATAAATTGGTTATAAGGTTTGAATTCCTATACAATCAAATATATTGAGCTCTAAAGTTGACTATGTGTTTGACTATATTCTACAAGTAACTCGAAAAGGGTAATTAAAGATTTATTGAAGGTATTTTGATGTTTCAAGATGAGATAACTATTTAGGAGTGTTTTATACTCAATGAGAATCATTTTTGAGGATTTTGGAGGATTTAAAAATTCATATTTAGTATGTATAAATGTCTAAAATTTGATTATGTTTATTGGAGGCTATAGATAGTTTGAGTGACCACTATGCAGAAGTGAGTTGCAAGACTTCTGAGTAGAATTGAAGAAGAAAATGAGTATGAAGAGGTTGTTTAAGTATCAAAGTCTTATAATAAGGAGTTGGTTATCATGATATGCCCTTGATCAGATATGGTGATTCAAAATAGCTTGAATATATATTGACTGTATATGACTAGTCTAAGTGGTTATTTTGAGAGAGTTGTTTTGAGTGTTTAGACCCTATGTTGAAGTATATAAAGCACATGAAGGTTTTGTAGAGATATTTAAGGTTTCACCCATGTGATATAATCATATGACTATGAAAAATATTTGAGTAGTTGTTTTAGAAATTTGAGAATGTGTTTTCTATGTATGAAGGCCTAAAGTGTGAGGAGAACTAATTGGTAGGTTCAAGTGTTGAGTTGGTGTTCCAGGTGGCATGGACCCGTGAGTTAGTGATCAAGGGTATATTGGAGATAAGTTTTATATGTTCTAATAATTGGTGTAAACTAAAGGTGGTATAAAAGGTTGAGCAAGTGTGTAGATAAGAAAGATTTGTGAAGGCCATGAGAGCCATGTGGATGTCTTGAGAGGTAGCTATGAGTGCCAATTGCATGTATGACCTTGTGGTTATAATTTTAATGTTGAATTTATAGGTTTGATGAATGAGAAAAAAATGAAAGTGTGTAGATAAGCAAAATATTTTTGAAGGCTGTGAGAGCCATGTGGATGTCTTGAGAGGCAAATCCAAGTGTGGATTGCATGTATGACCTTGTGGTCATAATGATAATGTTGAATTTATAGGTTTGATGCATGAGAACAAGAAAAAGTGTGTAGATGAACAAAAGATTTGTGAAGGTTGTGAGAACCATGTGGATGTCTTGAGAGGTAGATCAAAGTGTGGATTGCATGTATGAATTTATGGTTATAATTCTAATGTTGAATTTATAGGTTTGAAGCATGAGAACAAGTAAAGGTGTGTAGATTAATCCAAAATGTGGTTTTGGATGTCTTACTTGTGTGTGAAGGTTTGAAGGAGTTGAGAGAGCATTGTGATAAGCTAAGGAGAGAAATTTTGAAAGAGAAGGTACACATAATTTAGGACCATTAGAGAGCCAAGAGGATCAATCATGTTTATCTAATCAAGTTAATGTAAGAGGAAACATAGGTCATTGGACCTAATGAGCCTAGAAGAGGTAAATTGAGCAAGTAATCCCTATAAGATATTTGAGAAATATTGAAGAGTGAAGAATAATGCAAGCAAGAGAAGTCCATCATCAGATGTAGAAGACATTAGATCAGAGGTAGTTAAGTGGGTGTTTGGTTGTCTAGGGGTTTGGTTCCTCCTTGTGGGATGGGTGTCACATGAAATTAAGGGATGGGTGTTCCTTGATAATTTGATGTTGGTCTAAATTTTGAATCTTTTTATTTTAGGACTATATTCCATCTTGTAAGATTTAGTGGGTTTTATCCCCCAAGAGGGTTTCTCACATGTATCATGTGTTATGTGCTTGATCTTGATATGTTCATTGCAATGGTTAATTTTTATTCATCATGATTTTATGTGATTAATGTTTAAGAATTGGGAATTGAGTTGGATTATCTTGCATCACTGATTCACCTCCCCCCTTAGTGATTCTAAAACCCTAGCTCTAGGGTTAGCAGACTATGAGGACCCAATTGCAATCTAATTTCTTATACTCACTTCTTACAAGGTTTAAAAAGTTATTGAAAGTTTATTAAGTTATTTATTACACATATACACCTTTCCAAATCTCTATATTACTTATCCTATTCTCTATTATAGTACTTAACCCATGTTTTTACTTTATCTATGTACACAGTTATAGTTTTAGGTTTTTCTCAACTAGGGTTGGAGACTCCTCTTACTATTAATTATTTATAAACTAGAAAATGACTAACTAGGATTTGTTTTAACCATGTTCACCTATGACAAGCTAGTGATCCCCATAATAAATCCTTTATACCACTTTTGGAAAATTTCTTGACACATATGTATACACTTGCACAGTCACAAGAAATAGGGTATGTAAATTATATAATGAGGTTCTTTGATCACTTTTAGGGTTACAAAAATTTCAAAAGGTTAACATAGGTTCCACACAAATCATATATCCTCTTGACATCAATCATCCATCTATGAATGTCTCTACTCAATTCTCAACATGTTATCCTTTTTTTAATGCATTTATAGTCTATAGGTTAGACAACCATTGTCACAAGGAAATTAAGTCTCCAAAAAGGTTTTAAAACTCTAAATCAGATTTGTACTTCTTTATACTATTTTATATATATTTTGGAATCACATTTTACTCACCTAAGTGCCTTTGTATATTATTTAGTCACTCTTTAAATGTTTACTATCTATTTTGCACCCTTTCATAGAACTGTATTATTTTTTAATGTAAATATATGAGATCTCACAAATAAATTTCATTACATATATTAAAAAAACATGAAGAACTTACCAAATCACATATTAATCCTCAAGAACAAAGCTTTACTAAATCTACTTCATATAACAACTTGATCACAGTTAACATATATGGCAACATATAAGTAAAGATAGAGTTACAAGCTTCTTCATAAAAATTTGACATATTCATTCATTGTATAATGGGTTTAATTCACTTGATCATACAAATACATTGTGACAAATAATTGAAAATCCAAAATGACAAGCTTTATATCACAAGTAACTACCATAACTACTTCTTGTAAACCTCCAATCCATTCTTGAAGCTACCTCATATGGGTTTATGAATGAATTATGAATAAAGGAACTTAAATACATATTTTATGACTCTTTCATACCATTTTAGACCCAACATAGACATTACCAAGATAAGAAACATCAGAAAACCTCTCAAAACTTTCCCAAACATTCAAATATTCAAATAATGGTTTTTAGTAGGAAATGTCAATTTGAATGTTTCAGGCAACCTAACACCTCTAAAACACCAAAATAAGACCCTAGAAGGATTATAAGACACCTAATTCAAACTAAAATTGAATATAACAAAGATTCCCCTACATCAAGTTGGTTTTAACATCTATCTCAAGGTATCAAATTTTAAAGCACTCATTACTATCAAATAAGATGAAGATGTGTATATCTTGATGATAATCCATATCCCACTATGTATAATTATTATTATGGTGTAGGAAGTGCTAATGGACTAGAATATTCTTAAGCAAGATATTTCACAAATTGATCCTTCCATTACTCAACTTGTGGATGAGCCTCAATTCATTCCATTGTATCAACTCTATCAGATACATAAGCATAAGAAGATAACCATGAAGCCAAATGAAAATACCCAATAGAAATAAATCTCATTAATATATCATTCAAAACCAAGTGGCTCATCTATAACACATTATAATCTTACTACATATCCATTTCAAAACATGCCACCATCCACCTGATAGGTACTTTGCACTCCAATTTTGTAGTTTTCACAAGTTTTGCACAATTTTGTATGATAGCCTTAAACATTAAGAGTGGGGATAGGATGGTTTAAAACGTATAAAGGCTGACCACCTAGTTATGTTAATCTATTAAAAACCTAAAAGGGTGGTAGGCTAGTACTCTATATAGTTGAAAACCTAAAAGGGTGAAAACTAGTAAATGACACCTATTGCAATAACTGGGACACTTGTTTCTAATTCATTCCTTCAAATTTAGATCAATGTATTTTGTTGTAACATTGTTTAAAAAATGAGACAATAAATTAAGTATGTGAAAGTGTTGGATGAAGAATAAAGATGACTAAAATTACAAAGTATAGTTGATGAACACGTGCAAATTTATCTATTTTATCTTTTGTATAATATTTTATGTGTATTTGACCTTTAATAGAATAATATTTGATCTTAGAGTCATTTATTTTTATCATAGTAAAAGTTTAGAAGATGAAGATACAATGCTTTATAAAATATTTATAAATAACACCTAGTTGTAATTGAGAATGGTTTTGTATGTGATAGAGATTAATATAATGCCTTGGATGGTTTTCCTATATATATTTTACTTATGAATTTTTGTGTAGTGAGTATTATGGATGTTTTAATATATTATTGATATATTGTATGCTGACTATTATATACACATTAATTATGTATGTCTTCATATAATGATATTGACTTAGTATTTAATGGATTTACTCAGTCTAAATTACCATCAAATGTTCCATTTTGTTATTAACTATACAAGTTATCCCTATAATTAACATGTTTTAGAGTTTTATAGGAACCTCTACTATCACCTCTCCCCATTTAACCATGTAAAATGGAAACAATAAAATTCCACATTTTAGGTAGAAAAATAATCAATGATTAAGATATATAGTTGTGACATTTAATTATCTACATGATTAAGTCATAAAATGATGGATTTATAATTTTAATTTTCTTTAGATAAGACCTATACCACAATGAATTCATCAAAACCAAATTTCTAATGCCAATAATGACATAGAAAATAGAGTTCCAAGGGAAAATTTATCATTAAATGAATGCTTTCAGGTAGGTTTAATGTCTGTTGGGATATTTCAAGACTCGATTGTTTTTCAATTTTTAAAATGAAGATTAATTTTTATATTAAAAATTTAATAAAAATAATAAAATCTATTCAATTTAAAATAACAAATCAATCTAAAATTAAACTATTGACAATTTAATTTATTTAATTTTATAAAAATATTAAAATTGAATTAAATTCACATTTTTATATGCCCTAAGCCTTTGATCTTCTCCACTCCACCCAAAACTCCTCATGCCTTTTAGGTATACTACCTTTCATTTTTTATGTGCTTTACCTACACACCTCATGCTTGTATCTCACGTGATTCACATTCTATAGGTCTATTACTATTATTTCACCATGTAACTCATGGATTTTTTAAATTTTAAGTCATTTCAACATCTCACACTTGGAGAGATTCTGATCACTTGGACATCATTTTTATCACACTTCTTAAACATGGCATGCACATTTTGTACAAGTTGCCAAGTTTGTTATATTTATTCCTTTCCTTTGGAGTGTATTGTGAAAATGTTTCCCACTTGGAATGAAACCAATTAACACAAGACTATGGTGATTCCTCTTACCTAGCCCCTTCAAATCATTTAAATTTAATTTTTTGAGGCTCATTAAACATTAATATAAATAGACTATTTCACTATTATCAATTCCTCTTATGTACTACTCATTTTTTATCCCAATGTGCATAAGATATCCACTTATCCTTAGAGCATTTCATCAGTTCCACTCATTTTGAGCATGATTAATCATAATTTTTACATGGGTTACATGATTTTCATGCACACCACTCACTTATAAAAGGTTATTTAGCTTATTATGAGGTTTTTTGACGTTTTCACTATATAGGTTTGACTAGGTGGCTCTCTTTTCAGACTTTTGAATTATAAAATAAGACAAACTTGCCCCTTTTCAATCATGATAGCACACTTGGAATTTGGGAATATTTCACTTATTTCAAGGCCATGTTATATTAACACTAAGACCATACATTAATTTTGAGGTTCTCATGAAAATTTTCCTATTTTTTCCAACTAGAAACACTTGGCATGAAATTACTTCACTATTTTTGAAACCTCCTAACACTTACAGTTCATGCTAAACATGCATTTAGGCATCCCACATTGTAGAAGGGACTTTTAACATTTATCAATTTGGATACAACCATGTATTTCATGATTTTCATTCTATTTAAGCTCATTTTAAATTTCCCCTAATCTTTTTTTTCACTTCTCATGTTTTATCATTAGAACCTTTATTATGCTCTTCATTCCTTTTACTACCATTCAACCCACTCAGCATAATGAGCTCATTATCTTCACACTTCACATGATTTATAAGCCCATTCCACACAAATAAAAATACCAATTCATGCCTTTATTCAATTTATACATACTATGCACTATGTATTATGCTCAATTCATATTTTTTTAACCCATGTTCTTGATTTTGGGGTATGGTTTACACCCTTTCATAGACCTTTTTGTGATTTTACCACATTATGAGCCCACTTAGAGTATTATAACCAAATAAGGCATCTCTTGGTTTCCTAACCTACTTGAAACACTCTACATTTCCTCTTTATACTATTTTGATCTTGATGATCCCTTAGATCATGCTTCACACAGCCTCCACACATAGTTCACACTTTACTATCCCAACTCACATTAATATCTCTCACCTTTTTCTATATATGAGATAAAATCACACAAGATTAATATTGATTCACTAGGATCATGGTTTTAAAACACATGCTACAAAATTAATACAAGATTAATTCTTTAATTTTTTCCTTTTTGGGCCTATGGTTCACACTTGGCAATTTTTGCACAATGTGCCCTTTGTGCCAATTCAACACTCTTTATATTAAGTGTTTTGGTATTAAAGACTATTTCATCCATTTATATATTACTTTTCTTATGATGAATAATAAAA
>JARHVA010001401.1:450000-507500 GCA_037957365.1 Torreya grandis | reverse complement strand
TTAATGTAAAAATAAAATAAAACTCTTACATAAACAATATATGAGCACTAGACTTAATGCACAGTGTAGTCTACAATATCTAATCTTATGATAGAACAACTCAGGAATAATACTAAGTAAAATATCCCATTTGAAAAATAAATTAGAACCAACTGCAAAACTCTTTTTCAAATTCTTTTCACAAGTTTCATATGGCTTCAAAACCTTGCTTATGCTTCTCCTCTATGCTTATGATGGATTTTGAACAATTTAGCTTTAGAATGAATTCTTACTTTTGTTGTGTTTCTAAATGACCCCTAAGCCCTATTTATACTTGCTTTGGGTCCACATTTGGTGGATTGGAAAATTATCCCCTTTTAATTTAAATGGGGTGATAATTATTCATTTACATTAAATATGGGATAATAACCCTACAATTTTGGTGTGATTAACATAATCCTCTCACCAATTTTAGTGGGGTTATAATTATCCCCTTTCCTATAATAATGGGATTAACATTTATCTCCACCCTTTTCGATGGGATTTAATAATATCTAATATTTTCTTATGAGATTGAATAATATCCCATTTTGATAGGATTTTCCCTTTATCCCTTTTTATGGGGATTTAAATCTCTCTTTAATAGAATTTAACATATTTAGCCTCTATGATAGGTTTCATCATTTTAATTTGACATAAAAACGTTATCCCATATACAAAGTGTCTAAGAATAAAATTGATATTTGTTGTCTTGAGAAATGGTCCATAGATTATGATGCCACATGGAAAACCTGTAGTGAGCCATTTATCCAATAACCACTAATTCATTCTCTACCACATGTTGTGTTACTATTAGGCCATGTGTCAAGTTGTTATAGGTCCATGTTTGAACTCCTAGTTAGTCCACTTATCATTACATGTCACCATATTTACACATCACTTTGACCAACTTTGACTATGTCACTTTGATGTATTAGGACCAAAACTTTTACTATCCATATCTTTCAGATATGGACCCTATTTTATGAACCTTAAAATGCACCAAAAATCTCTCAGGGCTCTCTTTAATATTGTGTTGGTTTAGAGACAAATTGAGACCATTCACTTTTAGATCCTTGTAGATGATCTTCAGATCACACCTCCCTACTAAGAATGTTTTTGGTCTCCAAAAGAATGATTTTCATTGAAATGAAGTTCCATTTTACCCCTTCAAAGAGTTCCATACCTCTCTTATTTTCCAAAACATATTCCTATATGGAACAAAAAATACAAGAGTAAAAATAGATTTGAAGGCAATATCAACTTTTGCTTTCAACAACATCCTCCTATAACTAGCCCAAATATCAAGAGTATAATGACAGGTTATATTTTTAAACATTTCCATTTTTTTAGGTGATGGGTTCTCATAATATATTATATCCCATGTTTTATAATCCCATACATATTTTTCTCTTTATATAAGGTTTTATTTCTAAGAGATAAATAAGGACTACCCAAAATAATACCACCACTATCTAGTGGAACCACATATAGATAAAATTCATCAATAAAATTAGAATTAGTGACAAACCTTAAATGGTAATTAACATATAATTGGTCTAGTGGATACGAGTTAGAATGTGGCTTAGTTTGAAGTCCCAATTTATAAACAATCTCCTTAGAAATTAAATTATCCTGAAATACACTATCAAAAAAAGAATCTATTTTTGTATTTTTAGGAATAACTATTATGTGGAATAACTTATTACCATTCCATGGTAATTTATTTTCCTTGGATGAACATGTTGATTTATTAGATTGACTATAGAGATTTTAATTCTCAATGTATAGGAATCAGAATGTCCTACTTTCTCATCGACACTTGCACAATTTCCTCAAGTTATTCTAACTATAGTTGTGAAAAATGCTTTATTCCTTCATCAATTTTATGATGACCCTTATTGTAATATTTCTTGTCTTTTTTCTTTGACAAGATTTTCTTATTTTCCTTATTTTCTATAGTACCCTTCTTTTCATAGTAAAAATAGACATTGGAGAACTTATGCTTCTCATACTATGCAAGTTTGTCTTCATGAGAAGTCTTATTATAAGAGACTTCACCATATTATTCCTTGGTATATTCATCCTCTTTGTAGTCACTCTATATTATATGTAGCTCTAGTTTTTAGATTACTCCAAATCTTTTGAAATATTCCCCTCCATTTCCATTACCATAACCCAATCCAACATACCATGGTCTCTCCTCAACTTGTAAAGGCTTGATAATACCTTGGCTATTGATTCCAAGCCCTTTTTATTAATATCCCATCTTGGATAATAAATTTGATCCTATTCCCTTTGTGTGTTTCTAGAAATAATAAAAAAGAAGAATCTATACATTATTATGGGAAAAAAGAAGATAATGTATCCTCTATACACTTGGTATACATAAAAGGAGTTTTATTACTTACATATTTTTAATTTACATTATTTTCACCAAAATTAGAAGATAATTCAATTATTGGAGCATTATTAGCTTTTGCAAGTACATAATTAGCTTCATAATTACTACCTAGTGTGTATGAATATGAAGATTAAATGATGTACCTAAAATATATTTTGGTCATATAATTCATGCTAAATTGGACTTCATAAGCATGATTGCTATTCAAGTAATTTTATCTCATGATGTTGTGTACTTGGTCTACTGAGATGTGCAATAGAAATTACCCAAAATGATCTCCTCTACTTATTTTTAGACTATGTCAAGGGCAACTTGATCAAATAATAGTCCTAAAATACCAAAATATAACATATAATAATGTGTCATGTGTCCATGTACCATGAAATTATCTTCTTTGAATGTGTTGGTGTGGGGTACTAAAATAAATTCTAATCCCAAACATTATAGGAGACCTTTAGAGATGTAACTAGCTTTAATGATTTATTCAAAATAAATATGCACAAACTTACCCTTAGTAATAGCAATGACATTCTACCTTTGGGTATTCTTAGAGTGTAGCATAATATATGAAAATTTATTTAGTAGATATTGTCATTTTATAGTCTATGGAGTTCACTGATGATGTACTACTAGTCTAGATGACTGAATACCTATAGAAATAGATGGTGCCTTTCCTTTTCCCTTGATTTACTTCTTAAACTAGTTTAGAGCTTGACTTGGATTAAATATCTATCATTTCTCTACAACATGTCCTATTATATCATAATGTCTATATACTTCCAAGTCTTCATGCATCCTCTTCCTCTTACGACATTCTTCCTAGATCTCTGATCACAGAGAGAAAATGCTCTTCCTCAATTCTTCAATTTTCCACTCTTATTTATAGTGATGTGAAGTTAAAATCTCTAAGAGATTATTGATCAACATGTTTAGAATCAACTAAAATTTCACCATAAATAGTTTTATTAATATCTATAGATGAGTGAAAAAGATAACTCAAATGTGGATTTTGTTAGCTCACCCTAAGTTAACTGAACCCAAACAAATTTCTCTAATACCAAAATTGTTCTATAAATGGTAAGTGACCCCCTAGGAATTTTTATAATTTTTTAAATAGATATTAATAATGCTTCAATTTATTTTTAAATTAGAAATTACACATTGAGATTTTATAATTATTATATAAAATCAACTAAGATTTATCAAACTTAACACAATAAATTGATAACATATTTCACCCTTATTGGGTTATGTCTTTAGGTTTTCTAAGTAGTAGAAATGATATATTAATGAAAAAGTAAAATAAAACTCTTACATCAACAATATCTGAGCACTAGAGATTACAAGAAATGTATTTTATAATATTTGATATTGTGATAGAATAACTCAGGAATAATACTGAGTCAAATATCCCATTTGAAAACTCGATCAGAACTAACTACAAAATTCTCTGTCAAATGTTTTTTTTAAGTTACCTATGGATTCAAAAACTTTCTTATGATTTTCCTCTATTTTTATTTTGGATTTTGAACTTTTTAGCTTGAGATGAATTCTTAGTTATGTTGTGTTTACAAATGATCCCTGACCCCTTATTATACTTGTTTAGGGTCCACATTTGTAGAGTTGGATAATTATCCCCTTTCAATCTAAATGGGGTGATAATTATCTATTTACATTAAATATGGGATAATATACCTACAATTTTTGTGGGATAAACATAATCCTCTCACTAGTTTCATTCAAGTTTATAATTATCCCCTTTCCCATAATAATGGAATTAACATTTATCTCCACCTTTTTTGATGGGGCTGAATAATATCCCATTTTGATAGGATTTTCCCTTTATACCTTTTTATTGGGATTTTAATACCTATTTAATATAATTTAACATATTTATCCTTTATGATAGGCATTGATCATTTTAATTTGACATAAAAATATTATCCCATATACAAAGTGTATAGGAATAAAATATAAATTTGTTTCCTTGAGAAATGATGCATAAATGATGATGCCACATGGAAAACCTAAAGTGAGCTATTTATCAAACTACCAATGATTCCTTCTCTAACATGTGCCATGTTCCTCTTATTCCATATGTCATTTCTCATAAGTCCATGTGTAAAATCTCAATTGGTCTACTTGTTGTGCCACATTACCATATTGCCACATCATTTTGACCAAGTCACTTTGACTTATTTGGACTAAAAATTTAACCATCCATATATTTTTCATACTAACTCCATTTTATGAACCTTAAAATGTGTCAAAAATATATCATAACCCTATTCTATATTGTATTGATTTAGATATGAATTAAGACCATTCATTTTTGGTCTTTGTGGATGATATCTACATCTCATAAAGTAGGTAAATAATCATATAAGTTTAAATCTAAAGAATTTATATATATTTCACTTACGACATTTTGAATAGAAAATGTAATGGAGGATACATATAATAAGTTTAATTATTATTTATGTAACTCGTTGTGTTGATTATCATCCCTAAAATGGATTTGTATTTGATTTTTAACCACTTAGATCAAGAAAAAAGAGTTCCAATCCAATGTAGACATTGTCAACGTAATTAAAACCCCTATGGTGACAAATATTATCCCTATTAATTTTTTAGGTTTATGATTCCTCATATCACTATGCTTATACCTATAGATTACTCATATCTATGCATGTGATTTTTATCCTATGCAATGAGATCTATTTTCATTCTCTTTTATTTTAAACTCTGATCATAATTTTACACAAGATGACACTTGTAAAAGGTTTTATAAAATTGAATTAGAAAACCCCAAGTAGTATATATACCCAACAAGTACTTTTCAAGAGACCAAGTATTGCCTAAAATTCCAATAATCTTAAGAGGGGTCAAACTACATGTAGTGTGTGTGTGTGTGTGTGTGTGTGTGTGTGTGTGTGTGTGTGTGTGTGTGTGTGTGTGTGTGTGTGTGTGTGTGTGTGTGTGTGTGTGTGTGTGTGTGTGTGTGTGTGTGTGTGTGTGTGTGTGTGTGTGTGTGTGCGTGTGTGCGTGAACCATAATGATCAATCTAGAATGTAATGCAATGTTTGGATTTCAACACTTGGTACCATGTAACTTTGAAATTCATTTATATTTAAACCTAGGGAATGATTCTAACATGGAATGAGCATAAGATTTGATCTAGATAAGGAGCATGATAATATATGAAATTTAGTCCATATATGTCAATGGATAAATTTTGATAAGCTTTAAATGTTATAATAAGGATTAATGTCTAAATTAATACCAATGTGGGGTCAAATAATTTTTAGAAATATTAAAATATACACAATTATGTTAAATTTAATAAATTTGAAATAATATGTAGAAAAGGTTTTTTGTGCCAAATTTAGGTGTCTAAATTTCCATATATATATTTAATACATAGTTTGATCACCCAATTTCATGAGTTCAAGATTGATAAAATTATTGGAATAAATAACCACCACATGGATGTTATGACTAGTAAGGAATTTACTATTACTATTGAAATTAAACTTGACCATTCCATATTTAATATCAAAATACTACAACAACCTACCAAAGAATTATAAAATTTTGATGCCTTAGATGTGTTTGCACTAGAAAGTGATATAAATAAATCAAATTGGTATGTGAATAAATTCAAATTTTTATCAGAATAAATCATTCCCCCTCACTTTTCAATAAATAAAAAATATAATATTGATGATTCCCTTAATAAAATTTCATTTGATTGAAAATTGCTTAGATAACTTGGGCAAAAATAACCTCAATTGGCATTATCAGAAGTTTTTGATAGTGAGTGTGATGGAGTTTTAGTGGGAAATACATGTCATATAGTTTTTTTAAGAATGGGTTATTATTTTCCTTGAATGGAACATGAATACCATTCATATGCAAAAAATGTGAACAATGTGAAACATTATGCATCCACCATCTCAAGATTTGTAACTTATTGATTATTTATGATTATTTTTTGTTTGGGGATCTAGGTTAGTTACAAAGATTAATAATATATCATCAAAAGGTTATAAGTTTATTAACATAAAAAATAAATATTTTTATAAATGGGTTAATATTTTAGCCTTGTAGACACTCATATTTGGTATTAGACACCTAAAAAAGTGTAATTTGACTAACCTTTTACATATTTGACTTATGCACACAAACATGACTCTTGTTCACATTTTTCCTTAACCATTTATTTTATATATGGATTAGACCTTTCCAAATTTATATTATTGTTACATAGGATTTCCTTAGTCTCTACCTGAAAAGTTAAAACATTGTAAATATGTCTCCTAATCTCATATCATTATTTATGTTCTTTGTATAAGCTCATACTTCCTCAAATAGTTTTGCCACTATGGAATTGTCCACTTAGGTCAAACATATGCACATTACATTTAACATATATTTACCCAATTTAAATTATTCATATGGTTTAACCCATACATTTTCATGTTAGTTTAGAGTGAATTTACCAAATAGTTAGTTATATAAACATATCAACCCTAATCCTATTAAAATCTACCTTTTATCTATCTATCACTATCAATCACTCTTCACATTGAGAGGAGTTTCCCTAAAACTCAAAAATTTAAATCCATCAAAGGAAAAATACATAAGCTAAGTAGAAATACCATTTTAAGGTCAAATCATAAGTTTTCAAGTGTTGAAACTCATATAAAGAATTGCACAATGTGTTAGTATTACACATGATCACACAAACTTGGCTAGGTGGGATACATTCATTTGGTTTAACATACCTCTTTATATTATTAGATACATATTATTTATCATCCATATGGGATGGATTAGGATATATTAAACCTTAACTTTCACCCATTATTCCTATTTTACATTTGATCTTATAGTTCACAACTAGGGTTTAAAGTAAGGAGAATGACAATAGATCCATTCACACAAAAATTTCATACATAATAAACCTTAATATATGTGCATGCATCAATTAGAACCATCACATATTATATTAAAAATGTTGGATAGTTATAAACCCTATCAAATAGTTTTGCACTGTGTAGGTGTCTAGGAAACACAAACTTGACTAGACTTACACAAGCTATCTATTTCTAGATCCTAGCATTCATATGATCATTCCAGACTACTGTTGATGAGGTATGCTACCACAAAACTATACATACCTAAAAATATCTAAGTAATAAATTCATCTAAGTGTTTTATATAAATAATAGGTTACTATATTTTTTTAGTTACACTCAAATTTATTTAGTTATTGTACATCTTAAGTAATCTAAATATTCCATTAGTTTTATCTTATTAGGGTTTCATTAATCCAAAAATAGGTAAAAGACACCTTTATAATCCACCACAAGGACATACATAAATTTATCATGACATATAATCTCTTAGTTTGTCTTAACATACTCTATTATCATTGATAATTATTCATATTATAAGAAAAATATGGTTGATAAGCTTTATGTTAAATATAATATTCAACATAAATTGTCAACTCTTTACTATGCTCAATAGAATTAATAATAAAAAGAAACCAATAAGATGAATGTTGAAAAAACAGGGTGAATATTGGTATAGTCAACTAAATTACACTTTATGGGATTATATAATAAGTGTAAATACAGTCATGGGGGCAACTTCCTATTCATTACTTTATGATGCATAAGCAATGTTACCATTTGAACTTGAGATTCCTTCACTTTGAGTGCCACAAAAAGTTATTAAAAATTAAAATGGTTATAGATAGAATATATCATAATATTTTTAAATTTTAGATGAGGAAAATATCCATGATATTGAGTAATTGATAGTTTACCATATTTTCTTAAATAAGACTATGATAAAAATATCAATTTAATGGAATTCAATGTGGGTGATAAATTCTTGAACAAAAACCAAAATAAAAAAATTAGAAATAAATAAAAAAATGTCAACAACCTAATTATCTAGGTCCTTTAGTTATCACATAAAAACTTAGTTCAGAAGCATAACACCTATCTCCATTATAATTCAAACATTTGAAAAATACAATAAACATCATGTGCTTGAAAATATTTTACATTTGAGTCTTTCCTTTGATTGTTTGGTCATTTTTATTTGATTTTTTAATTTTCACAATTTAATTTTCTCTTTTTTACTCAGATTGTTTCCTTGGTGCCCTTGTGTATTTCCCCCTATTTATTTTTTCTATGTTTTCCTATATTTTCATGTCAACACATCACAAATTTTATTATTTTCTAGGATTCATATCATGTATACATTTTATACTAGTTACATATTTTTTCATGGTTCCTACCATGCATGTATTGAGGCATAGTATTTTTCTATTCCATCACTTATATTTTTCATTATGTGTATGATACACCCATGCTTACATAGATTTTTCATTTCTTATATTGGGGAATGATATCACCATGATTCATTACTTATATCTTGATCACTTTGGGGTATAATATTAATTACACCTAAATTGATTATATTTTCCCATTTAGTGGAAATATATTATTCTTGTGCATATATTTATCATTCCTTGCCCATACATAGGAAAATAATTACTACCTTTTTGCTACATTACTGCCACTTAGTAATATATGAGTCAAGTTACCTATTACATATACACTTTTGTTATGGTATCTTACTTATATGAATTATACCTACATACCCATAGCTGAAAGTCCCTTTATCCGTATATGATTTAATTTTGGTATATTTGTATGATTTTATCAAATTATATTACATATTATGTTAATGATGATAACTTTCTATGATATGTTATAAAGTTAATTTAATGGTGATTCCATCTTATGATTATAAAACATAGATTTTATTGTTCATATTTTACACATGGTACATGTAATCCATTAGTTTTGATATATGTGATTCACATATTCATCCCATACCTCAAAAGAAATACATATGTTCCACTTATTATATAATTTAGTTACATGATGATATGGAAAAGTTTGAGAAAGATATAAGACATAATACACAAAGTCATAAGGAATTATTATACTTGATCCTATACTTGGATGAATTTACTAGAGATATATAAGGAATTATTATACTTGTTACTACATTTTAAGCATTCAATAGAGAGTTTTAAGGAACACTTCATTTAGTCTCGTTAACAAGATGTATATTAAATAATAATACAAATTCATAGAGATAACATCATAGTTTTATATGATTAGGTGAATTAATTTATATATATTTTTATTTCATTTTTACCTATTATTAATTGCATAATTATATATTTAGATATAGGGTTTTTTCATACATATAATATTTTTATAGGGGAAAAAACATTATATAGATGATATTCATATAAATTATATATTCTTTCAAGCACAACCATCATGGAGATCATGTTATCTCTCACTCTTTTTTATTTTAAACACACTATTCTATATAAACTAACAACTATAAATATAAACATACAATGGTGTGACCAAAAAAACACCCATATCTAAAATTTATATCTTTATTTGTATATTTATTCATTCACAGACAATAGAGCAGTGCATTACATAGACACCTAATTTCTTAAAGGACTAGTTATATTTTATGGTGTAAATGTGTTTATATAATTTTTAATCATTAGTTCACATTATGATCTTATTGGTGTGTTTAATTATTCTTTTCAACACTTGTGATTCCTCTACTTTTATGTTCCCTCTTTGTGACTCTCTATTATTCTTTGTTGTGTCATGGATCTTGTGAGACCGTTTTTTGCATAGTGCTTACTTTTAGACATTTTTTTAATTGTACACATGTATTTATATGATGAGTTATATATGTATTGATACATGAGATGCTATTATAAACTAATGTTTTATATAATTGATTTTATGTGTGTGATGATGTTAATTTACTTATGTTATTTCAGCTATCAATTATGATGATTATTATATTTTTGTAATAAAAGAGATGATTATTACTAAGAATATGATTGATTATAAATATGTTTAGATTATTATCACAAGTATATTACTATTTATATGTTATTCCCTTGGATATGTTTATATGAATTTTGTATGGATTGATATTACTTGTGTTTTTTACATTCTAAAACTCTAGCTATCTAAGGTAGAGCATTTTATGTGCGTGTTAATGTGTAGGTGATAGGGAAATAGAAATATGGAAATGGGAATACATTAATCATAAGTACATCATTGGTATAGTGGTGTAATTACTACTTGACATCCCAATATCTGAATGCAATTCTAGTGTTTTATGTGATCCTAATGTAATGATGAATCACCACATAGTCTAGGGTTAGAAGCTATTATTACTCTATCCAATAGATGTGAACCAATGTTAGAATGGCTAATCTCCTGGACTTGACATAGATGTTATATCCCAAAGAACTTGACCCAACTAGGGAATTCCAAAAAAACTAGAGGTAGAATGGTCAATCTCCTAGTCTTAACATACATGTTAGATCCTAGGAGAGCCTAAACAAATGAAAAAGAGATATGTGACCTAAAGGTCAGAGGTGCCCAAATATAACCAATTAACATGCCCTTATGTCAAACATGTTAATCTCCTAGACCTGATAGAGATGTTAGATCCTAGGAGAGCTAGACATAATGAGGAAGTGCCATACAACCTATTTTTAGAGTAATTAGTCTCCTTGATCTAACAAAGATGTTAGAGCCTGAGAGAGCCTCACATATCACAACATGCCACATGGAGTAACCATGCATATTAGAATGTGGGTTGCTAAAATCCCCCAAATGGACAATAGGAAGTATAGGTGGAATATCAGGGGCTAATCAAAGGAAGCCACATGTTAATAGTTGGAATTTGATCCCTTCCAAGGGTATAATATCAAAATGATAATCCATGACTAGGTGTTAATTGGTGACATAAAACCCAATAAACATATGACACATGATACAAAGTAAGAGCTTCTCAAGAAGATTTAAAGATGATGTGGCCATGTGTTTACCATACTCTATACAGTATTGAAGTGGGAAACTAGACCCTCATTAGACCATTTAAAATGTCATATCACTTTCATTAGATTTTCCAAGTGGCACATAATCATGAAATTCAAATTTAACTCTAAATTTGGAAATAGAGGAGAAGATTGAGACACTAACTCAAAATTGAATCTAGAGTGAGTGATACCCAAAATCTCATTAATGTAGGAGGGTGAATGTGTATAAGTTCCCCGAAGAAACCCATTGAAAGTTACTATTGGATAAATTTGATTTTTAGGTCAAATTGGGGCAACTCTAGGTAAAAAATTGACTTTTAGGTGTTTTAGGGGTCTAATATAGATGTCAAAAGGTGTTTTATAGGTTAATTAATGTCATTTAATGTTATACTAGCCTTGGTCCTTAGTCATTTTAGTCTTTTGAGTCGTTTTGGATCATTTTGAGGTCAAAAAGGTGTATTTAATGGTTTATATGAATTTATTGGGAAGTGTGAAGGTGTTAAAATATGATTTCACATCCCATGTGTTCTAAGAGGTCTTAAGTAACTAAAACCAATTGAAAAGAGGTAGGTTCCTTAGAAAAAGGGTAGTTTTCTTGAAGAAAAGAAGAAGTTTTGCACTTGTATGACTCCTTGGGAAGTGTGCCATGTGGGAAAATATCATGGTATATATCTTCATCTTCCCCAAGCTTAGTTACACATTTGGTTCTCTTTATAAGTTCCATTTTGGCCCAAAACTATTGTACTCCTTTTTTAGTCCTCTTGGCAAGTAGAAGTGACCTTTATGTTTATGCTTAGTATGGATAACTCAAGAGATTTCATATAAAATTCCTTGGTTAGGTTATATTAAAATCATAAATATTCATTTAAATATAATTATTTTAAATAATTGAGGATTGTGCTTCATGAACTATCGTCATGAAGTTGACTATACTTTTTGTTAGTTATTTCAAGCACCTTATAGGTTCCACTTGGTTTTAGAAATTACATACAAACTAGTTTTCAAGGTGGACTCCATAGGATGTTGTATCTATTTTCATATTCCCTCCATAATTTTTTTAAAGTTTCATGATGTTTTGATGAGTCAAGTAGCTCAAAGTTGCAATAAGATACACCTTTCTGATTATAAGCAATTTTTCAACATGTTCAAGATTTCATGCTTTGACAATGTCTATAAGGGGTTATGATAATTAAACTCTCATGTTTCAAATGTTATTTTTATCTCATGTAATTTAAAGTTATCTCTCTAAATCAATCTCCATTAAAATTCAATTTTTGAGTGCCATACAGTCATGTGATAGAAAAGTACACTTTTAGGTGCTTTCATGGAGGTTTCTAAACATTGAAAGGGAAGTGTAGGAGATTGTATTGATTTTGATTCATAATTAAGTTTCATGTAAAAATAAATTATGGGAGATTAATTGAATATTTTACACATTTTATTAAATACATGGATTGTTTCATGTTCCCTACCTATATATAGTTCACCATGCACCTATAGCCTTCATTGATGACATCATGCTATAATGGGAGCCTTGGTAGTGGGTTAAAGATATTGGAGGTGTTAAATAATTAATTTTAGGTTTTTAAGTGGATATAAAATTCACAAGAGTTCATAAAACATGCTCACTACCTGCCTACAATTCTCCTTATTGCTTGTATAGTAAATACACACATACAAGTGACTTCGTAGAGAATTGGGAGATCCATTCTAAGGTGTTCAAGCATATAATGAAACCATTTTTTAATTTATAAAAATTAAAAGGATAATAATATAAATATGAATAATGATAAATTTCTAAATTTTTTTAAAACTATATTAAAGAGTGATGACTATAAGTTTAGGGATACATCCCTAAATGGGCAAAATAGAGGTCCAAGGGATTTTTGTGGACCTTTTTCAACATGTCCCATAAGTGTTTAAATGAATATAAAGGGATGAATATTATATAATATATTATTTTAAAGAAATATAAAAAACATGGGGTCAAAAGGAGTGATGGAAGATGGGAATTGTAAGCCTCAAATATGCCCTTAAAAGCACTAAAACCTAGGCAGTGTTCATCTATAATTTTGAAATTCAAGAGACCTTTTCATTTAAAGTTATAAAATAGACATGAAAACATGTTTTATTAGGATTTTATGAGGTAAAATAACATGTATGAGCTAATAAATAATCAAAAATAGATGGTAAAGTGTGTTTTATAACTTTATTTACACCTATAGTCTATTCAGTGTAGAAATAGGCACCTATAAAAGAGTATAGGGTAGTGACCCTAAATTGATGCCCAAGTGGAGTTTACGGGATTTAAAAGTTTATTTAAGATTTAAAAACATACCTATATTATCATAAAACTTAAAGGGAGGTCCTTATACATCATGACTATATCCAAAAGAGCTCACATCACCTATAGGAATCAATAGACAGGGGTGTCTCAGTCATAGTAAGGAGAGATCAGTTTGATGTTTTCAAAGTGCATATGAAGAGAAAAAGTAAGGTTTGAATGATGAGATAGATTTTTAAAAACCTCCATGAGTATCATGATCATCTTAATGAGCTCTAAACAATGTGAATAATCCTATACACCTATTTAGAACCGTATGAGCACCTACAACCAGTGTTTGATCGTATGGAAATATTGAGTATGAGTGACGGTTCTTGTGCGTTAGAATTTTATAAATGTGATTAAAAATCATAAAACATTTATTAATGAACTTATTGATTAATATGAGGTAATTTATCATTATTTTCAAGGTCTAAATAGGTAGGATCACCTACAGGAATCATTTTTGAGCTTAAAGTAAAAAACACAGTCAGACATGAACTTAGTCCAGCTATGCAAGGTGTATGAAGGGTTTGAGAAAGGGTTATTATGAAAAAATGATTGGAATATATTGAGAGGAGATATTAAAATATACAAATCACCCAATTCAAGGAAGTAGAGTATAAGGAACTCTTTTCAAAAGTAAGACACAATCAATTTTTGCATGTTTAGTCTTGGAATTTGGATGAGTTGAAAGGTCTATTGACGTGATCTAGAGCTCAAAATTGGTATAGATCATATAGAATACACGAGGGAGATCATATAATAGTTATTTTTTATATGATAATAGGGTAATTACCCCTTTTTTTTGTCTTAGATAAGGGGTATTCCCCTTATGTGCAACTAATAAGTTTTGGAAGAAAGTAAGTGATATGGTGAACCTGAAGCTAAGGAGATCCTTAAAAAGGGTTTTTATAAATGAGGTAAAATTTTATGAACATGATAAATACCTCACATAAGGAGGGAATGAAGTATAAGGGTATAGACCTCTAAAAGTGCTGATAGACTCATGAAATATAGTTATGCCTAGAAGCCAAGAAAAAGGTCACTTTTAATTGTAGATCTAAGTGAAATTTTTGATGGATTAGAACATGTATATGGAGGAATTATAGGTGTGATTGAGCTATAAATAAGAAATGAAAACCATCAAAGGTCATTCTAGGCTTTGAAGTGTAGATGGGATACAAGACCAACATTAGGTCTAATTCCCAAATGAAAAATCACCTTCACTTTCCACATGATGTGAGCATTTAAAAATGTTACAACATGTTTGTGAATTCAATATAGAGGTGAAAAAGATTTTGGAAGGTAGAGAAAACACAAATAAGCCACTTTTGGGACCTTAGACAACATTAGGCCTATTATAATGGAAGAATAAACTCAATAGGTTAAGTTTAAATGCTCACATATTCTTGGAGGGTTTGCATGGAGGCCAAAGGATTCTAGGGATTTTAATAAAGGTCTTGAACTATGAATTTGTGGAATTTTTTTACAAGTTGGACGTCAAAGTTTTATGAATGAACTTTAAGAGGTCAAACTTCTCAAAACCCCTACAAAGTCCATTTTGGAGAAATGGAGTTTGATAGCTGATATAATGGCATATTTTTACCATGAAAACTATTTTAATTTGAGGAATACTCACTCAAGATACCCCCCATGATTTTTGTCTATATAGACTTGTACATATGGGGTGATAAATAGGGTTTTTTTTACCATTTTTTGTGTTTTTCAGGTTCTAGGAGGAGTATTAAGATTAAAAAAACTTTGGGAGAAATTTTAAGAATTTTGATAAATCCCTATGTTCATTTCATGCATCAGAATAAATCTTAAGTTCCTTAACAGGAGCTCTCATCTTAGCCAGCCAAAACTAGCATATTGGACAAGCTAGTGAGAAGTATGAAAACTCTAAGTGAAAGTGATTTTAAGGTATACCTAATGATTATGAGACCATAAATGGTATTTAAACTTTTAATCCACTCCCTTCCATGGATTTTCATGGGAAACTAAAGACAATTTTGAGGCCAAGTGTGCAGGGTACATGGAAGAGGAGTTTTCTTGACAATAAATGATGATAGCTCATTTTGGGATGCTTATAGATGACCAAGCCTAAAACCAATTCATGAAGATAAATTATTGAGACCCTTAAAATTATTTCCAATATTTATACCTATTCCTAGTTAGTTATTATGTGTTAAAATAGGGCCAATCATGAAGGTAGTTTTTCTGAGTCAACACAAGGAGTTTCATGCCACTTTTCATGAGTTTGATGACTTGGAATGACACTCATAATTATTAACCTTACATGGTTCATAAAATATCCTATTATCATGAAAAATTAAATTAATTTATCACATTTACACGTGTCCTTCTGACCCTTGGGATTCTCTCTTCTCCTATCTCTCTCAAGTTCTATAAGAACTAGCCATTTTGACATTATAACTTATGCTCCTCCTGAGTATGGCAAAGCCCTAATAATTTTCATACCATTTGATCAATAATACCACTTATTTTACCTATTCATGACTATTCATAATGTTTTTAACTTGGATGATGAATCTTTCTTGGTGAAGACTATGGATTCCCTAGCATGTGGTCTCATTCATTCACCCTATTTATAGTTGGAAAGCTTCTTCTTGTAGGGCATGTGAAGTTTTCTAGGAGATGTCAAGGATTGAGTGAGTTATTATATTCATTATTTCAATCATATGCCTCTTTTTTAGTCCTATTATCTTTAAACATTCATCTATATCCTCATAATGTAATGTTGATGTGAGAAGATGCAGATTAGAAAAGTGTATGTTCAGTTTGTCCCTTGATTTCATGTGTAACATGCTGTTGGTAGGAAGTCATCATATAATTTGGTATATAAACCCATTATAATAGTTTTATTTCAGTTATATATTTCCCTTTTCACCCCCCAAAGTTTAGGTGTAGTTGAAATCCAAAGTGGTATATCAAGGGAGCTAGCCCTATCTAGAGATTCACCGCATCCTTAGGCTACCCACAAGCCTAGAGGTGTTTCCATTGTGACACTTGGATGAGGAGAGATTTTAAATCTCCTCAAAGGGTTAAAATACAAGTAAAAATAGTTTTTGGCACACTTGGTGGGACTCTTAGTCCAAGAGGTTGAGTGATTTTTGATGTTGTCTCTCAATAATCAGCCTTTGGAGGTATCTATCAAAGCATCAATGGTGACTCCAAAGATATATCAACTAGTCAAGCAACCCATATTATCATTTTAATATTGTTGGTAACATTATACTTTGTGTTATTAATTTAAATGAAGTTTCATGGCTAATTTTTGTGTTGAGCACTATTCTACACAAGTTGGTGAGACTTTTCAAGATTGTCCCATTCCCTATCAATATGAACAAGTTATTAATCAACCTTGTCATGAAGTGTACTAGCCTTGTCATGAAGTATAACAGCCCTGTCATGAATTTTATTAGCCCATTAATGAAGTATATTGGTATTATATCTAACCTCTTAAATGTATTTCTCCCCTAGTCAACCTAAAATCTTCTCAATGCAATCTATTTCCACATGTAAGAAGACACTTTTGGTTTATGAGAAGTACACGTTGGGTCTTGCCACACAAAGAGGATATGGTATAGAGGTGCCTAATAATGTCATTCATAAAATGAGAGATGAACTAGAGTTGGTAAAAATAGATTGGGTACCTATTGAGAGAGCCAATTGGCAAAGGCTCACAAGTGAGATGCTTGATGTGAGTGGCTTATTTTATTCCTTAGAGGATAGGCTAAGGATTCATGAAAGGAAACCCCACCAAACTTATCAGCCTTCATATCCACTTTCCCAAGTTTCCTATCAGCCATATTTGATCCCTACTAATGATCCCAATCAATAATATCAAATTCATCTTTTTCCTAATAGATTGGAAGAGAGAGTTGAAAGGATAAACCTTATTTTTGAAGCTAATCTTGATAGGAAAATTGAGTTAGCTAATATGTATATGCAATAGTCCATTTTAGAAAAAAAGGAAGTGGAGTTCAAGCCTTCATTTAAATCTCAAATTGCATCCCCACCACCTCAAGAAATTAAATCTAATCCTAACATCCTAAGCTTGAGTATGATAGTGGAATCATGGGGAAAGAAAGAAGATAGAACTTTGGTTGATAAGGAGTGTGAAGTTGTGAATGAAGTTGATGCTTTTCAAGTTCCTCCCACCATTCCTCAAGAAATTTATTGTGTTCCATGAAAGACCTCATACATTATTTGTTATCATGAAGACTCGTATTAAATTCAATAAATACCTTTCCAAGAGAACCTAGCCAAGAAAATTGAAGAGTTAGAGTCTAAGATGAAATTGCTAAGTCAAGGTGAGATGGAAGGTTTAGACCCAAAAGAAGATCCTATGCCTAAATACACCCCATATACCCTTCCTAAAGAGATATATAAAGCTAAATTATATGTGAATGATGTTTTTGGAAAGTTGAAGGAATAAAATCAAGTGGTTTTATCTGAATGTATGCCTCTCCTTCCATAAGATCTTCCAAAAGAACCCCCTACATCTCACTTCTAATCTGATTTTGAGTTCTATGTGCCACCTACACCAAATATTTCATATTGTATTCACCCTATCACCCTTTGACTTGATGGACCTAAGGTGTGGGAACCTAAAAAATATTGGTTGCTTGACAAAAAATCATAACTCTTGCTTGAGGAAAGCCTAGTTCCTTAGTAGCCTCATTGGACTAAGTCACATGACTTCAAGATGCCTAGTCTTGGAATCACAAAGAAGCAGATGGAAGATATTGAAAACCTTGAGAATAAAATTCATGATGTCAGATATGAGACATAATTTGAGATCCCTTAATAGGTCCTAAGTTTTGAAGAAGAGGTGAGCCCTTGTGTTGAGCCTTCTTATTTAGTTGATAGTGAAGAATGCTTTTCTTATGTTGAAGAGGAAATCTTGAATGAAGTCCTTTTGGATTCTAAGGAAGAAGATGAAGTATATTATATTTTTTTCCCCATTAATTATGTTTTTTAAGAGGATGAATTATTGTGGTATAATTTTGAAAACATTTTCAATGAGTTTGAGTCTCTCAAGAGGTCTACTACTTCTTTAGAGTTGACTACAAGTGATGACGATCAAGATGACATTATCCAACATGTCATAGATGAGAAATAACAAGTTTTTAAGAAAAATTTGGATGATTTTATTAAGTCATTGGATCAATATATACTTATCTTAAAGGAGGTAATGATCTGCTCAAAGATGGAGAAGGTATCCTTGGCACTCAAGTAAGTATGCAAAGGAAAAAAAACCTTTCAAATATATATTTCAAGAAGAATATACATTTCATGATGATATGTTTGAAGTCATAAAGATGGGATATCATACTCTAAAATAGTTGGGAGAAACATATCATTTCTTGAAGGATGGAACAAGCTCCTATTTGCCCCAATCCCCTAAGGAACAGGAAACCAATCCTCTTGAAGCCATGCTACCAAGAAGATCCTAGTTGATCATAAGATGAAGAGTGGAAAGTAATATGAAGTATGTGAACATGTTTAAGAGGAATATATCTAAATTGGATACCTATTTAGGGATGATCTACTTGAGATAAGATCAAATTAAGTGCCAAATAATAGTTCTAATCCATAAAACATTTAATCCAAGGAGAAACATGCTTGGCACTATGTTTCATCTCATCATGAAGATCAAGAAGCTTTCTTTTTAATCCTAGAAAGGAGGTATGATTAATTTATACTTGTGTATAAGAGTTTGTTTTTTTATTCCCCTAAGTTATTTGAGCACATATGTGTGTGTCTTATTAGTTTGTTACCTTATTTTGTGTGTGTCCTTTACTTTGTGTAGTTAAGGTAATTAGTGGTCTTGTCTTGATGGTCAATGGTCAAAGGTTTCCTTGTTTGTATCAAACTTCATATGACTCCATAAGCCTAATAAACTAATTAGGCTACTAATATAGTTAGTATAGTAGGCATATTACCCCTATGAGTCACCAATTTGTTGACCAAATTTGACTTTTAGGTCAAACTGGGGCATCCCTAGGTAAAAAATTGACTTTTAGGTGTTTTATGGGTCTAATATAGATGCCAAAAGGTGTTTATAGGCTAACTGATGTCATTTAATATTATACTCACCTTGGTACTTAGTAATTTTAGTCATTTTGGGTTAATTTGAGGTAAAAAAGGTACATTTAATGACTTGTACATATTTTTTGGGAAGTGTGAAGGTGTTAAAAGATGATGTCACAGACCATGTGTCCTAAGAGGTCTTAAGTAACTGAAACCAACTAAAAAGTGGTAGGTTATTTAGAAAATGGGTAGTTTTCCTAAGGAAAAAAAGAGGTTTGGAACTTATACAACTCTTCAATAAGTGTGCCACATGTGAAAGATTCATGGTATGTATATTAAAATTCCCTAAGCTTAGTTCCATGTTTTTTTAATATTTTAAAGTGCCATTTTTTTCCCAAAACCATTCTAATCCTTTTTTAGTCTTTTTGGAAAGAAGAAGTGACCTTCAAGTTTGTGCTTAGTATGGATAACTTAGGAGATTTAAGATAAAACACCTTGGGTAGGTTGTATTAAAATTAAAAAAAACTTAATTTATAGTGGCTTTTGCTTCATGAACCATCATCATAAAGTTGACTATACTTTTCTACTAGTTGTTTCAAAAACCCTATAGGTTTTGCCTTGGTTTAAGTAATTACGTATGAAATAGTTATTGAGTTATAATCCATATGATGTTTTCTCTCTTTTTATATTACCTCAATAATTTTCTTTCAAGTTTCATGATGTTTAGATGAGTCAAGTATCTCAAAGTTGTAAGAAGATACACCTTTCTGAGTACAAGCAATTTTTCACCATGTTTAGGATTTAATGCTTTGAAAATGGATAAAATGGGTTGTAATAAGTCAAATATCATGTTTAAAATGTGATTTTTTATCTAATGTATTTTAAATTTATCTCTCCAAATCATTCTCCATGGAAATGTAGTTTTTGAGTGTCATACAGTCATGTGAGAGAAAAGTAAACTTTTAGGTGCTTTCATGGAGGTTTCTAAACATTTAAAGGGAAGTGTAGGATATTGTCTTGAGCTTGATTCATCCTTAATTTTAATTTAAATATCATTTATGAGAGATTAATTTACTATTTTAGGCATTTCCTTTAATACATGGACTGTTTCATGCTCCCTACCTATATACAATTCACCATGCACTTACAACATTCATTGATGATGTCATGATATAATGGGAGACTTGGTAGTGGTTTAAAGCTCTTTGAGGTGATAAATAATGAATTTTAGGTTCTTGAAGTGGATATAAAATTCAAAAGAGGTCATAAAACTTGCTCATTACCTATAATTCTCCTTACTACCTATATAGTAAATACACACCCATAGGTGACTTGGTAGAGAATTGGGAGAGCCATTATAAGGTGTTCAAGCATATAATTAAACCCTTTTTGAAGTTATAACATTACAAAGGATCATAACATACATATAAATAATTTTGAATTTATAAACAAGTTGAAAACTATATTTAAGAGTGATGATTTTAAGTTGAGGGATCAAATCCCTCAATGGGCAAAAAAGAGGTCCAAGGAATTTTTGTGGACCTTTTTTAACATGTATCCAAACGGTTTCCAAGAATGTGAAGGGATTAATATTGTATCTTATGGTATTTAAAATAAATCTAAAAAACATGAGTTAAAATGAGTGATGGAAGATGGGAATTGTAAGCCTCAAATATGCCCTTAAAAGCACTAAAACCTAGGTAATGCTCATCTATAGTTTTGAACTTCAAGAGACCTATTTTTTTAGAGTTATAAAATGGAAATGCCCCCATGTTTTAATAGTATTTTATGAGGGTAAATAACATGTATGATATAATAAATCATTAGATTGAGATTTAAAGTGTGTTTTAGACCTTCATATACACCTATAGTCTGTACACTGTAGAAATAGGCACCTACTATAGAGTATAGAGAAATGACCCTAAATTGATGCACAAGTTATGTTTAAGGGATTTAAAAATTGATTTCAGGTAAAAAACATACCTATATGATCATAAAAATTTAATTCAGGTCCTTATACATCATGACTAGGTCTAAAAGAGCTCACATCACCTACATGAATCAATAGATAGGGGTGTCTTAGTCATAACAAGGAGAGCTTAGTTTGATGTTTTCAAAGTTCATATGAAGAACATAAGTAAGGTTAGAAGGATGATATAGATTTTAAAACACCTCCATGAGTATCATTATCACCTTAATGAGATATAAACAATGTGAACAAGCTTATACACCTCCTTAGATCCCTATGAGCTACTACAAGTGTTTGACCATATGAAAATAGTGAGTATGAGGAATGATGGTTCTTGTGTGTTGGCATTATCTAAATGTGATGAAAAGGTTTAAACCATTAATTAATTAACTTAGTTATTCAAATGAGATGTTGGATCATCATTTTAAATCTCCAAATAGGTAGGATCACCTATAGGAATCATTTTTGAGCTCAAAGATAAAAAACATAGTCAGACAGGAACTTAGTCTAGCTATGGAAGGTGTATGAAGGGTTTGAGAAAGGGTTATTATGAAAAAGTGATTAGAATATATTGAGAGGAGATAATAAAATATAAAAATCACAAAATTCAAGGAATTATAGTATAACTCTTTTTAAAAGCAAGACAGTCAATCTTTGACTGTCAAATACATAGTCAGTCTCAGATAGGGGGTATTTCCCCTCATGTGCAACTGACAGGTTTTAGAGGAAAGTAAGTGATATGGTGAACCAAAAGATATGGAGATAATTTAAAAGGGTTTATAAATATAAGGTAAAATTTTAAAATCATGATAAATACCTCATATAATGATGGAACCAAGTAAAAGGGTCAAAACCTTGAAAAGTGCAGACAAACTCATGAAATATAGTTATGCCTAAAAGCCAAGAAAAAGGTCACTTTTAATTTTATCTATAATTTAAATTTGTGATGGATTGGAAAATTTATATGGATTAATTATAGGTGTTTTTTTATCTATCAAGAGGAAAGGAAAACCATCAAAGGTCATTTTAGGCTTTGAGGTACAGATAGGCTACAAGGCTAACATTAGGCCTAATGCCGAAATGAGGAATCACCTTCACTTTACACATGATGTGAGCATTTAAAACTATTGTATAATGTTTTTGAGGTCAATATAGAGGTGAATAAGCTTTTTTAAGGTATAAAAAACACAAAGAATCCACTTTTGGGACCTTAAATAACATTAGGGCTGTTGGAATAGAAGAAGGAGCTTGATAAATCAAGTTCAAATGCTCACATCTTATTGGAGGGTTTTCATTGAGGAAGTATGAGTTTAGAGATGTAGATAAATGTTTTTAACTATGAATTTTTAGAATTAATTTGTAAGTTGGACATCAGAGTTTTATGAATGAACCTTAAGAGGTCAAACTGCTCAAAACCCTTGTTAAACCCTTGCAAAGACTAATTTGGAGAAATGGAGATGGATAGATGATATAACAGGATATTTTTACCATGAAACCTATTATAATTTTTATAGTACTCATTTAATATACCCACCATTCTTTTTGGCTTTGCATACCTGTAGGGATGGGGTGATAAATAAGGTTTTTTTTACCATTTTTTATGTTGTGCAGGTTCTATGAGGAATCTAAAGATGAAAATAACTTTGGGATAAATTTTAATACTTTTAAAAACTACCCATGTTCATTTAATTCCTTATAAAAAATCCTAAATACCTCAATATGAGCTCTCATGTTAGTTAGTTAAAACTAACATATTGGACAAGCTAGTGAGAAGTGTGAAAACTCTAAGTGAAAGTGATTTCAAGGTGTCCTTGATGATTATAAGGAAATGGAGGGTATTTAAAATTTTCATACACTACATCCCATGTATTTTCATATGAAAATAAATCCAAATTTGAGACCAAGTGTGTAGGGTGCATGGAAGAGGAGTTTTCTTGATAGTAGATGATGATAGCTCATTTTGAGATGCTTTTAGATGACCAAGACTAAAACCAATGCATGGAGAGAAATTAATGAGACCCTTACCATTATTAAAAATATTTTTACCAAGTAATATATAGTTATGAGGCATTCAAATAGGGATAATCATGAAGGTAGTTGTTTTGAGCCAACATAAGGAGTTTCATGCCACTTTTCATGAGTTTGATGACTTAGAATGACACTTGTACTTATTGACATTTCATGGTTTATCACATATCCTATTCTCATGAAAAATTAAATTATTTTATCAACATTTTAAGTTTACTTTTGATCCTTAGACTTCTCTCTTAGCTTCTCTCTCTCAAGTTCTATAAGAACTAGCCATTTTGGCATTGTAACTTATGCTCCTCCTGAGTATGGAAAAGCCCTGATCATTTGCATACCATTTGATCAATAAGAATAATAATTTTACCTCTTCATGAATATTCATAATAGTTTTTTAATTCGATGATGAATCTTTATTAGTGAAGACTATATATTCCTTAGCATGTGGTCTCATTCTTTCACCATATTTATTGTTGCAAAGCTTCATCCTTTAGGGCATGTGAAGTTTTCTAGGAGATGTAAGGGATTAAGTGAGTTATTATATGCATTAGTGACATTAGAGGCCTCTTTTATATTCCTCCTATCTTTGCACATTCATCCATAACCTCATAATGTAACATTAATGTGAGAAGATGTAGATTAGAGAAGTGTATGTTGGTTGGTCCCTTGATTTCATGTGTAACATGATGTTGGTAGGAATTCATCATCTAAGTTGGTGTATCACCCCCCTTAGAATAGTTTTATTTTATTTATCTCTATCCCTTTTCACCCCCTAAAGTTTATGTGTATTTGTAATCCAAAGTGGTACATCAAGGGAGATATCCCTATCTAGAGATTTACCTCATCCTTAGGCAACCCACAAGCCTAGAGGTGTTTCCATTATTACACTTGGATGAAGAGAGATTTACCATCTCCTCAAAGGGTGAAAATCCAAGTGAAAATATTTACAATATCCTAGACTCCCATAAATCAAATCCTAGAATTCTAATCCCACTAAGTACCCTCTATAATTCCCCCCTTCAATTGAAATGCTTTTACCAAAAATCATTTTTTTACCATGGACACCTCATCTTAAATACCAAGGTTGAGCCCAAGTAGCATGATATGTTCTTCTCAAAAATCTTGACTCAATTCAAACACTACAATTCAATATTCAAGACTATCAACTAGGTTCCCAAAGAATCTAATAGTGACAATGAGGAAAAAGTAGAATTTGAGGATGCCTTGTAATCATATGAGAAGTGTGGTCTACATAGGGATGCATCTAGGCTAGAAGTGTTCCTTTATGTTGACTTGTTTGGTAAGCTATTTTTGATAGATAGGTGGGTGAAAAATGGCATTCATAACATGGTATACCAAACCACTTCCAAGAATCAAATCTAAAACATCTTTGGGGTTGCCTTCAAGGCCTATTATAATCTCCCAGAGTTGACCTTCACATATTGCATAGATGTTGTGAAGGCCTAAACCAATTCCTACCTAATCCATGACATCTTGAGGGAATGGGCTAAGAACCCAGATGCTAAGTGGGTAAACAAAGAGAACACCAACACATACATGGTTCAAACATTAAAAGAGGGGATCTATGTTGGCATGATTATATTAAATCAATTGTTTAGATCCCCAAACTAATTACACATCAACATATTATGGGCATCCCTACTCCACATGATTATGTATAGCTTTCAAGTCCTTGACCTATTTGGGGTGGTTAATTTCAACATGGTCAAGGAAATAGTATATGCCTAGGTAGGAAATGATTTATACATGATGAGTTACCTTATAGACATATTCAATGGGATTCTCACCTTTAATCCATTTACTTTCTCAATGTGGGTTCTTAAAGGCTCAGTGGTCTACATTGTCTTATAAAAACTATATATTTATCATTATAGGAACCATAATATGGATATCTATGAATATTTATACCCAATGGTGTATAATGAAATCAATGAGGCCCCTCTGCCCCATTTATTTAATGAAATTAGGGAATCCTTTTCTATCATCAATGATTACTAGTGTTACCAAGAGGACATTGTAACTCAAGTCCTAAGCATTCTTAAAGAGACCCTTCACTTGACCTACTACATCCTAGATAATCTGGTAGAATAGGAGGTTGCATACCAATTTATGGAGGGCATATTTGGCTTCTATGTTAGTTGATATTAAAAGGCCTACCTACCTCTCCCAATCACCATTTGTCACCATGTATATAAGGCCTTTCTTCTTCTCTAGAACATGGTAGTCAAGTGAGACTCTTTTGCCCTAAGGATAGTTAAGCCATGAGATTGGGACCCATAGGACATGATCAAAAACCACTTGGTGAGATACTAAAATTACATCAATGTTAATTATGTCCACCAACCCAAAAAAGATGATGAGTTTTACCTAAATTCAATTGATGACCAAGAGGTACTAACTTGAAAATAAGGTTTATATAAAGAATAAGGGTATGAAGGTTTAGCTTGGGCCAACTATTGATTTCTCTACATCCAACCAATCAGGAGATGACATCAAGGTGAATCCTCCCCAAATTTATTTAATAATTCTATAGGTGATACCAATGCCTTCTCCCCCTCAAGTTCTTCCTACTCGTCCCATGGTTCCACCTACTCTACCTCTTATAATATAACTAGCTTAGTCCTAAGTAGTTTAGACCTAGGTGACTTAATAATAGTCATATCATACCTAAATAACTCGACCCTAGGACACACATGTTTTGAGATTAGAAATCAATGATAAATTAAATATGATCTTAGGACACAACTAATAATAGGCACCAAATACAAGTCCCTCCCCTCAATCTCTAGAAACCTCTCAAGGTACCACCCAACTTCCCATCCTCTTAATAGTCTACTTAGATATCTCCCCCACTCTTCCCAATTTTCCCCTTCTACCATTCACTCAAGTGCATCTATCCTTTAACATGAAAAATGTCATCTCTTATTCATTTATATTTTCCTCATCCATTCCATAACCTAGGATTACCTTGATACCCCTGCTAGTCATTAATCAAGTTCATGTGCCCATGAGTGCCTCATCTTCACCAATTTATTGAGGATATTTAGGGGTGATTTTACTTATGTGTAAATATCAAATGCCTTGGGTTATCTTTATTATTCCTTTAGTGTCCTAGTATCTACCTCAATAGACCCATGTAACCTATTATACATCTACTCCCTCTATTATAGCCTCTAGATCCAACCTGAGCAAAACATCAAGGAAAAAGTAGAAGGAAACTCATGATTATCCTTTAATAGGTACCTACTACTCCAATTCCACATCCTCTATTAGTTTCTACTTTTTGTTTGACAACAACCCTAGTGGTTCCTTGTATTTCTCCTTGACCTCCCTTTTCCATCACCCCAAACATCTAGGGATTTGACTTTAATCAATTAATTTCTTCCCTTATAATTAAAACCCCTATCCCATGAGTTATATCCCTTTAGGTTGGCATGAACCAAGGTTGGTGGCAAGAAAAAATGTTCCCTTGGGCCTCCCCATTCATCTTTACTCCCTACATCCCTTATGCCTTTTCTACCTCCTCTGATTTCTTCATTCAGACCTTCTGCTTCCTACATACCCCCTCTACCTTATCCTCCACATGTCACTACCATCTCCACCACCCAACTAATACCTCCATAATCCTAGGGAATGGTCCCAATATTTAAGTGTTGAAGATGATGACACAAGGTGACCCATATGTGTAATGGGATTTTGATCCCACCATGAGATGTATGTAGAGAATTCTTACACAAAAATTCATGGAAGAGGGGAACCCTGTGGTCTAGCAAACCCAACAAGATTTTTTATCCCTCACCAAGGTGAGGACTTCCACAAGGGAGGAGAAGGTGTCCTATGATCCTTTTTGAATTATCTAGGATACCCATGCCATGTCAAATAAGATGATAAAAGACATGAAGAAGTAGGTACATTCCTTGTAACCATAAATGAATAAATACTTCCCTACTAAGTTATTTGACATGTCAAGGATGCCCTTATATAATTGTTTAAATCCCTAGGAAAGGGGGTGGAGACTTAAATATAAGGTTGATCACAAGTCCAATAGACCTAGGACTACTTAGAGATAATTTATCTAATTGAGAGAAAAAGTAGGAAGCTAGCAGTCACCTTTTACAAAGGTATGTTCTCAGAGCTAAAGTTGATTCCCACTTTAGACTTGAGTTTATACTAGATATATGATATAAGTATGAGGGTCATAATGGAGGAATGGTTGGTTTTTGATCAAACTATGATAGACCCACTAGATGAGGTAGAGAAGAAGATATTGGCCTAATTTAAGGAGGTCAATATCTTGATGCTATTTCATCAAGATATTGGCACATTAATAGACAAAGGTGAATTTGGGTTCCACATAGGTCACTCTGACTAGGTTATGAGGAGGAAGGTGTCCAAGGAAAAAAATGAGGGATCTTAGGTAGTTCTTGAGTTCTCAATCCAATCCATAATGAGCATTACCCAATTTTTTTGAAGTCAAGGTTGTTATGGAGGCCCCTCTAGGGTTACCAAAGGCTCATAGCCCAACATAGACTATCTTTCGAGAGCCTCTAATGAATGACACCAAGTTGGGCCAAGAATTTGAAATAATTTTAGTAGTGTTATATGACAAAGAAGTAAATCCCGATAAGATAGGAGATGGAATGTCTATATTGCCTCTATATATTTGTTAAGTGGTCTTTTACATATATTTTGAAGCAAGCAAAGGTGATTTTATCCTTTTTTGGAATTATGTAATTGTAACAACCACAAGTGACTATCAAAGACCAAGATGGGAATTTAATTCTACTTAGAGGTTAGCCCTCATCCTCATCTTTAAATATGTAACTAAGTTATGTTTTTAGGGTCTGTAATTCCTAGCTGAAAAGTGCTACCAAAATTAAGATAGGATTTCACCTACTTTCTCCTTAATTATTTTCATTGGGAAAACTTGGCCATGATCAATATTATTAAAACCTATTGTCACTAAAAATTTCACCCTAGAGATGTTTCTCAATCCTTCTATATATTGAGTGAAACATTAGATTAGCTCTAGGCATGTAGGTTACCTATAGCATAGGTAAACCTATAGGTTAAAGGGATAACTCCCTTGATTTATCTTTTAAAATCACACATTACACTAGAATAGTCACTTGGGGGTGTAAAGGGAAGAAGGAAATAAAATTTAACCTATACTAATGGAGGTGATACACCAAATATTAGTCCACAAACATACTTGCATATGCACTAAGAATGAAGACTACCAAAATTGACCTTAACTTATTGTCCTTCTAGAATAAATATTTCTCATAGAGGTAGATTGTTATGCAAATCTAAAGGTAGATGAAAAGGTCTGATAATAGAAACTACTAGTCCTTCACACACTTCAATACACACTTAAAAAACACATATACTTTATAAAACTTGTTAAAAAAGATATCCATCACATAAAACATGCAAGGGTAACATGGAAGCAAGGAGAACATATTCATCACTTAAAAATAAAGTAAATTACTTAAAAAACTTAGTAAATATATTTTAGAGATCAAATAAACTTCAAAATATTATTTAAAATTAAAATAAGGTGCCAAAATAGTATGTCTTTTCCATACTAGGTGTGTACTACTATAATTGCCAAAATGGTTTGCATTTATAAAGCATAAATGATGTGAGAGAAGAAGAGAAGTGGAAGGGTCATACGACCACATGTAAAACTATGATAAATAGTTATAATTTGAGATAATTATGTATGAATTAGACCATGAAATGGTATTGGACAAGTGTCCATCAGAAATGTATCATTCTCCATCAAGGTGGCAAAGAGACTCTTCATCTTGTTTAAAATTATCCTTTGGTGATGAGTTTACTTGACTACCTAAAAATGACATAGGTATATTTTTTATATTTTTACTATCATCATAACATGGAAAAAAGTTTTTAACATCTCTCATATGTCCATCAACTGATGATTTTCCCTTTGTCACTTGTCATTCATTATCTGTAGTCATTCATCACTAGCCCTCTAGGTCTATATTCATAGTTGTCATCAAGGTGACTCGAATTTGTCCAATTGACATGTTATAGTGGTGTTATGACATATTTTTAAATAATTTTTGTCCTATAACCTATCATATACCTCAATGAAACTCAAAACATACTTCTCACTTCCAATCCTTGATAGTCATTTTGCCTTCTCATTATCTATTTAGATTGCCTAAAATGAAAAGTGTAGAAGGAGGATTCTCATGCACAATTGTGGTGATAAATGAGTATGAGTGGATATAAAAAATATATATAGACCTCTTTTAATGCTTTTAATTCAATAATTCTCCTATGTACCTATAGAAAACATCAAAACTTGTATAAAACCCCATATTAGGTCTATCTATATAGAAGATAGCATGAATCAAATGAGTATAAAGGAGCCTTAGAGAGTTATATATTTTTTAAATTAATTATCATGGAAAATTTACCCCTCATAAATTCATATATTTTCATTTCTCCTCCATTAGGTTTGCATAAGGGTTTTGATAGGGTTTTTGGTCATTTTAGTTCTTAATGATATTTCATAAAAAATAGATGTTCAATACCTAAGCCAATTCCAATAATAAAAAAATAGTTACCCCATTAAACTATCCCCAATTAATTTAGGCATCATGTAGTCCCTTCGTATTGATATGATCACATAAATTTGGTCTCTTGAGCTCTTTTATGCATTACAAGTAGGTTTAAGAAAAGGTTAGGCTAAAATGGAAAATTATTTCTTATTCCCTAAAAACAAATGGGATTGATCAAAATTATAATTACCATTAAAGGATATCAATTGGATTTTAAAGTTCATATGTCCTTATGAATCAATTTGGAGGCCACGAGGGCTCAGGCCTAATTCTAGGTCTAGTAGGCCTAACTATGTATATGAGCTTATGACAACATGTAGGAGTTTGCATTGACTTTAGATGTATTTTATATATTTTTCATCTTTAAATTTTTTTTATAAATAATTATTCATTTACTAATACATTTTCATCTCATTATTTGCTCAATCATGTACCCTACTTACAAGGTTAGATTGCATGTAGAGTGCCCACTATCTGACATAAAATAGATGGAATCTCCCTTATTAATTAGACATGAAGGGGAACTTGAGGAGTTATCTTAGGAAATTTTAATTACCTATACAAAGTTTTAAAAATAGATCACACATTAAAGTATTTCATCACTCTAAATTTCCTAGACTAACTTCTAGGTTATGATTGTGTGTAGGGTTTGATAGAGTATGAGAAACTTCAAAATTTTGGTTGTAGGTTTTTGTACCTATTTATTTAAATCACATGAAAATGTGATAATAAAACTATGGGAGTGGTTTAAACATGTTCATATATCTCATACCACTTCCAACCTTTCACATTTGTACCTTTCTTGAGCTTACACTAGTCTGCTACCTTAGTCAATCTATAGGTATACATCTTAGGGAATATGAAATTCTTGTAGTTGTACATCTATTTCAAATAAATATGTTTTCCACTTCTTGGTTTTTATATTTAGGTCACTAGGACCATCTATTATTTGGATGAGTTTATATATGCCTTGAGATCATGTTTTCATACCATTATGATTAATATGTTGCAGGTTTATAGTTTCAAGGTTCATTTTGGTTCAAATGCCATGATAGTTTACTAAGTACCTATAGTGGGAACTTGATTTAATTGAAAGTTACTCAACCCTCCTTATCTCTTTACCAAACAACCTCCTTACATGTTGAGGAGTACATATTTGTCTAGGATACAAGAATAAGGTGATTAGACTCATACATACTTCACATACACTTACCAAAAGATGGTAGTATACTAGGTAGAGACCTATTTCAGATAGATTAAAATGAACACTCCCTTTGAGAACTTTCTCAACTCTGCACCTTTGTATATTTCTTTAACTGGTCTTGGTTATGCTAATTAAACCTTAAATGACTTGAGAAATCCATTCAAGTTATGAAATTGAATAAAAACATATCTTTTGGGGTTTTAGATGGTTTTAACTATTCGTATGAACCTATAGGTGATTATATATTTACTATCATATTGAAGTTCTACTCAATATTTGAACGTGGTCTTAGAAACTCATTTACATCAACCTCCAAGCTCATTAATGCAATTATTCCATGGATAAATTGACTTACATAGTTTGGGAGGTGAAACACAAGTACATTACCTTGAAATAATCCACTTAAAATAAAATGACTCTCTACAACTGGAAATAACTACTCTACATACCATAATGTGTTGATCTTGGCATAATAAATTGATCTTGCTTACCAACTCATTTTTCACACATGAAAATTAGTTTAATAACCACATGATATGAGTGAACATACTCTAAAAATATTCATAAATCACTTGGAAACCTCATATCACACAAACAAATGAGAAAACCTAAAGGTGTTGGGAATGCACAGTCAACTAGGAGGCATTAGAAGTCTTAAGGATGATTCATGAATCTAAACCACCAAAATAAAAACCATTACCATGGAATGAAATTAAAAATAGATTAATTTCATCTAGCAAGTCTATTAATCTTGACTCTACCCAACCTGTCCATACTTGAGGAAAACTTATGACTTTTTTTGACTTACACAAGATAACGATACGGAATATGAACTTATTTTTGGGAAATTTAGAACTTATTAAGATTCTCAATCATGGAAAATAATTGTGTGGGACTTTATATATATTTTTAAAAACTCCCCACATGTTAATTGGTTCTCCCTATTCATACAAATTTAAGAAACTACTTTAAAATGCTTGATCTTCTACGATGGACATTAAAATTGAAATTATTAGTTTCCAAACTACCAACTAACACTCAACTAACACCTTGTACATTATATATTACTTTGACACAATTGTATTGAGTGAAAAAATATACAACTTCATTAATGTGGCCAAAAAGGACATAAAATGACATATGATGAACTTAGGAAAATGTGACTAAGATTAAGACCTATTTTATGACCTTAGTTATGACCATGGTAGACATTTATGACCTAAGAAACCTTATGGAAGTTTTGAACTTACATGGGGGTTAAATTATTTGACTAGAGGGTTAAATTAGTCAACATTTTGGTGATTTTCTAGAGGTAATAAGCTTGTTATGCTAAGGACCAATTATTGTCTCCTATCCAGTGGGATATGGAGTCACATATACACTATACTTGACACTGAATTGGCTCTAAAAGAACACAAAACCAAATTCAACAATAGGAAATAGACATACAAGATAACACACCAGAGCTAACACACTTGTGTTCTCAAGAACACTTAGGGAAAAAACACATAACTCATACAAAATAACTTATGCAAAAACTAACCCAGAGAAAAATATTCCCCTTAGATCAAAGGGGATGATTGAACCATTATTTAATCCATATAGTGGCATAAATGATGAATATTTCCTTTTAAGATTCATAATTTATGTCTCCAATTCATTCATGATTACCACTCTCTTTGGCATGATCTTTAGTGCAATGATAGCAGATGTAACCACATCACTTATGAAGGTAAATTATTTTTTGGGCTTAACCATCTCTTGATGGTACTCCTTAACTGTAACTTGACCAAATGGTAATTCATAAAGACATGTCTCTTTGACCTTCATGATGTTTTTAATGGAAACAAACTCCTTATTAGCTATAAGTTCATTAGCTTCCACTTAGACAAGATTGTCACTTTGGGAGCTATCATGTTGTGCTTCAAAGGGTAAAGCATATTTAACAATATCTTCAATTTGGATATTAGGATGTATAGGCCTTTGAATGGCCTCAAATTCACTACATACCTTAGAATCTTTGTCATAAATCATATTTCTCCATAATAGTACTGATAGCCTCTTTTTATCTTGTGTTTTCATGTTCAAGTTCTTGCTCATACACATGAATGCCAACTAAATCAATAGATGTGGAGTCCTTCTCAAGCACCTCTTATTTCATATCTTGACCTAACTATTGTGTAAAGCTACAATATGACCTTCAACATCATTTTATTCATTAAAAAATATTGAAGTGCACTTGTCTTCATGAAGAGGAGTTTCTAAGGTGATATATTATTCACAGATACTCATGTCATCTTATTGATCATTTGAAAATTGATCTTTTTCTTCTTTTATTTCCTCCCATAAGATAGGTTCTCTTTTTAATAAGGGATGAGGTGGGAGGGTGATGGATAGGCTCATGGGTTAGAGAGGTAGTATGAGATGTGATGGATGGATCATGAATGGGATTTGGAATGGAGGATTCTTGAATGAACTCATCAGAAAATGAAATGTTTGATTGAGCAATGGGAGAGACACTTTATTCATCAAGAGTTTCACTTTGTTCATAGCCTTCTTGAGTCTCTTCAATAGTTACAAGTTGATGCTTAACCTCTTGGTTTTCCCATATTTCTAGTCTATTTATTGACCACTAGATACAATTTATTATCAAGTATAGTTTTTCATTGATATCATATTAGGTTTCTTCTTCAACTAACCTCCACATGTTCATCAACTATTGAACCAATTCTCTCAACCACTCCATGAGATGAATATAGATCACATCAAACTCTTCATCCCATATTTCATCTCTTCTTCATTATCTTTTATATTTGGCATGAGTGCTAATAAGGATTTGGCATGATATGGGATTGAAGTAGGATGAGGAGGGGAATAATAGAGGTGTTGGATAGCTTAAATTTTTTGAGTTAGTTGCCTAACTTGAGCTTGTAGGAATTTATATCTTTCTTCCAAAATAATCACATCATCTGATTTATAATGACAAGCTTGATAGGAATCCTTTTGAGGTTGATATGAATCATGATAAGGATGGTAGGAGTCATATTTGGGTTGATAAGAAGGCAATTATTGGTACTCTTCTTGATAGCCTTCCTCATAAGCTTATTGAAAGGAAATATCAACAACATCACATTCAGATGGAGAAAGAGTAAGATGATCATAAGATTGATAAAAATATTGGTGGGGATATTGAGGGGTATAACTTGGGTAATAAAAAGGTTGATAGGTAGGTGCATATTAGGTATTCTCAACATAACCACCCATATCAACTTCATTAGTCACATGAAACATAATAATTGATCAAAATATTTTTCAACAAGTACCTACGCTACTTGCAACCAAATGATTTGATTTGGAGTCTCCATTGGTGTTTTCTTGAATGATTCTAAAATGTGATAGCAGGAAGAACACACCAATAATTCTTCTATTATTTTGGGCCTTGGTCCCACGAGGCATGTCAAAATTGTTGTCACTCAATATTTTAACACAAATAGGTTGTTAAATCCTTATCTATATTGAGTGAAATATTAGATTACCTCTAGGCCTATGGGTTACCTATAGTAGAGGTAAACCTCAAGGTTAAAGGGCTAGCTCCTTTGATTTATCTCTTAAGATCACACACTAAACTATACTATCCACTTGGGGGTCAAAAGGGAAGAAAGAAAAATAATGTAACATATACTAATGTAGGGTTTTATGTCCATTTTTCACACCCCCAATTTTTATGAAATAATAAGCTGACAGTCTTATTTGCCATAGTGATGACTCGATCATAAAATCTAAAACTGCAATCGGGGACCCTAAGTCAATTAGTTTCATTTATGAATATGCACTATTTTCAATAAAAGAGTTTAATGATTATCATATTCTATACATTTATATCTTCATTATAGTGGTTTCAAAAAGAATTTGTAGATTAATGAATAAAATTGGCATATCTATATGATTAAATGAATGTTATAGTTTTAGTTATAGATAAATTGAAAATCATATTTGATCAAATTGTATTTAGATTGAAAAGATTATCATATAGTTCTTAGTTGAAAAATGAACCTCAATTGGGCAAATTTCAGTCATATGGAATATTTTTTGAAGCAATATATTTCATCAATTATGAATTACATCGAGCTCACTTTCATTTCTTGTATATTGGATGCTGAAATTGTTGACATATTGAGGTTAATTTGTTGCTTGAATTATTCATTTATAAGGATGTAAAAGGGTCTTTAAATTCTAAGTGATTAACTTTATATCCCATTTTGTTAAGGTCCTAATTCCAAAATTTCCTAATCCTAAACTCTAAAGGTAATTATTTAATTTAAAAACATCTTACCTTAACATTTATTTATCCTAAGTATTAAAATGATGTTACCAAACTCATCGAGCTATGGCAAAATCTAAGTTTTTGAGTTTTGGTATTTTTGAAAATATTAGGATTCATAGAAGGTTGAAGTTAAAATTCTTAAGTTTAAGTCTCATGTTTCAAAGACAAGCATTATGATTTTTATAAATCATATTTAATGTATCCATTAGATTGATTGATATGCTTAGTTGGTGTTTGGATGACATTTTGATCCATCACGGCAAGGTAATCTTGGCACAAACATTTAATGCAATGGCATGATCTAGAAACTTTGGGACATGGTCAAAATATTTGGTGGTATTATGGAATTAATGTATAACCAATATCCTCAAATGATAGAAATTAATGGATGATCTAGTATGAAGGGATAGTTATCACTAAGTTTAATTGTGTTGAAAAATGTTTTATCAAGGTCACTAAGTACATGATTAGTAAATGTTACCCAATGAAATTCAATCACAATATTGAATCAATTACAAAGGTAAGTTGGTGGAAATAAGTTTCATGTTTTCTTGGTTATTATTTCATTGTTGCGAGCTCAAGTATGAAAATAGAGCCATGGTGGATAATCATTGAAATGCAGAGGATATTAGATAGAGAGATTGATACATCACCAGGTATGTTGTGCAATATTGATTGGTTTTGTTTTGAAAATATCATGGTGATTTATTGTAAAACTTGCAATTTGCAAAACAAAATAAGTCCTAGTTTGAGTTTTTGGTCTGCATGTGTATTAATGAAAGTTCATAATTATTTTTCAATGGTTTCATGATGAAATATGGACTATGGAATGGGGAAGTTTGGAAAATATGTTTGCATGTGAAAGTTGTAAGTTTTTGATGAGTTTTTTTAAATATATTTGAGGGATTTATCAATTATTTAGTTGATATTATTATCAACTATGCATAACTTTGTATGCATGATGGAAAAAGAAGTGGAAGCTACAAGTTTTTAGTCTATGGTTTATATGAATGCAATTGAATCTTGTTCATTTTGTCCTTTTCAAAAAATGGAACAATGATATTCACATGATTCTTTGAAGTAGTTTGATGTTATAAATTTAAATATATAATTTTGAGTTTATTTGAATATATTTGGGATAAACATAGTCTCAAGCATATTTTTATTGAATTTTTAATATGCAAATAAGATATTTAAGGTTATTGAAGGTATTTTAGTTTATTAATTTTGGAAATAATTCTGCACATTATTTCAAAAGTTTCTACCTATGTCTTCTTCAAAATATGTATAAAATTTAGAAATATCCTTCCCAATTAAAATTAAAAAAATTACAGACATATTTCTTGATGTTTATGATTTATCTAATAAGAAGATCCTGCCAAAATATTCAAAATGGGCATTCTAAGAATGTTCAACTAAGGGTTTTGATTTTTGTGATGAAGATAGATTTGTTTATCTATTTATATGGTGCATATAATTAAGTTTAATTTTAGGAAAGAGTTTACATGCATGTAAAATAGTATGAACAGAAGAGAATATGACAAAATTATGAAGAATATATATTTTTTGGTTATTCAAAATGTTGAATCATGATAGCAAACATGAAATAAGTAATGGGTTTTCATTTGATTTTGGAAATTAGTTCAATTTCCTTCTGCTATACAAAATTTTAAAATCATTACATACAAGAATTTTTATGGTTAAGTTTGATGGCCAAATGACCGTTACCACAACCTAGAAATTATGCAGTTTGATGGTCATTTGAATGTCAAATTTAAGCTAGATGAAAAACATAGTAAAATAGTTATTTTCAATAGAGTGAAAGTTGTTTCATAGAGATTTTGGGTTCATATTTCATGTGATATAGTTGAAATATTTTTACTATCAAGGTATTTCAAAAAAATAATTATTTTTAGAAGCATGGTATTGCACATGGAATAAGAGCAAAAAATTCAATTTTTAGAGTTTTTGGTTATATTATTTGGCAATAGATGGATTATATACATGATAAAATTTACCTTTATATATATTATTTAAGTTTAAATTAAAAATTCAAATATTATCAATGTGGAGCATTTATTTATTTAATATGATATTTTATTAAATTACTTATTGATTAAATGATATTCTAAATATTCTAAGCTGAGTTAAAGGGGTACCCACCCATTAGAAATACTAAGTTTATGTTAAAATATTTGATCTCTTAATACTTGTTAAAAGTCTCAAATAATTTTAATTTTTAACCTCAAAATTAATTAACTTTTAAAGTTAATTAATAAAGTTGATAAATAACTAACTAAAGTTAGTTATAACTTCTTTTCCAACCAACTTTGGAGGTTTAAAAGGAGATCAAGAATTAATTTTTAAAGGAGGAACAACATAGGTACTGAAGATATGTACACTTATAAATTCATTTGTTTATCTCTCCCTTTTCTATGTAATTTCTTTGAGATAACATGACTTTTGCAGAGAGGCCAATGGTACTTTCTCTGACGGTTGAGTATACTACTTAAACAATGCAAGGATATCCAATTTTATATTGTCATTTATAATTTATTATCTAAATATTTTCAAGTTTAATATCATTTAATGATTGTATCTTGCACTCCTATGTGTAGAATCCAAGTATTTAATCTGAATAATGATGAAAACATCACTTTTATGACAAATTGATGATCAAATTGAATGTAAAAGTTATGTTTTGAAGATATTTTTTATGAAGGATGTTGATTTCTTAAATATATTGATCCGATTTGATATGAATCTTAATTATTAAGACTCACAAATTTTCTATTTTATATTATATTTGACTTTTCTTTTCTTATTGTTTATTTTTGTTTTCTGCTTATTAAGTTTTCTAAATTAGTTTTCTTTCTTTCTTTAGATTAGACTTCGATATATTTTATATTAGTTTGTTATAGAGTTAGTCTAGACTGAATTTTTTTTATTTCATTAAACTTAGTTCATTTAAATTATTTGGTTTATATTTATTTAATTTTTTTCTTTTCTTTTCTTAGTTTAGTTGTTTTCCTAATTGTTTTATCTTGTTTGTTGAGTTATATTGATATTTTATGCTTTCTTGTTTGTTATCTTGAATGATCATTTATGAGAACAAACATAAAATATACTTTTAATGATCTATTTTTTTTTCCTTCAAGAGATTTTCTATTTCATAGACTTTATTCTGTTGGATAGGTTAGATGACAATTTATATCAAATGTGAGATTGAGTTATATAATATTAACTTTTTGGATCAAAACATTGTTTATGAGTAAATTTTATTTATATAATTGATTTAAAGTTATGTTTAATTAAATTATTGAATGTTTTTACACTTTATTTAAATTTATTAGTAAACATATTAAATATATAGAGCTTAAAAAAACCCTTTTTGCACACCTTAGGACTGATTTTCAGCCATAAGTCCCTTATGAATAAACTGTTATTATTCTATCTTGACCTTCATGATAGGTGAACAGGTTGATTTGTTAGTGTGAAAATTTTCAACATTAATAGAGGGATACACCAAATATTAGTCCACAAAGACACTTTCATATTCACTAAGAATGAAGACTACCAAAACTGACCTTAATTCATTTTCCTTCTAGCATAAGTATTTCTCATAGAGACAAATTGATATGAAAATATAAAGGTAGATGAAAATATGGTTTGATAATAGACACTAATAATCCCTCTAAAAATTCAATAAAAACTTAAAAAATACATACACTTTATGAAACTTTTTAGAAGAGATATCCATCACACAAAACATGCAAGCCAACATGGAAGTGATGAGAACATATTCATCACTTAACATCCAAGTACACCACTTAAAAAAATTAGTAAATAGATTTTATAGATAAAATAAACTTAAAATTATAATAAAAAATCAAAATAAGGTCCAAACTAGTAGGGATTCACCATACTAGGTGTGTATTACTACAATTGTCAAAATTGCTTGCATTTATAGAGCATAAAAGAGGATATAGAAGAAGAGAAGTGGAAGGGTCACAATACTAGGTGTAAAATTATGATAAATAGTTAAAAATTAATTTAATGAGGTATAAAATATACCATGAAATGGTATTGGACAAGTTTCCATCATAAATGCATCATCCTCCCTCAAGGTAGTGTAAGGGCTCTTCATCTTCTTATTTGAAACTATCTTTTGGTGATGAGTTCACTTGAATACCTAAAAATACCATAGTGATATTTTAAATATTTCAATATAATTAAAAATTGGTAACAATGTTTTAACATCTCTCATACAACTATCAACTGATGAATTCCCCTTTATTACTTTCCATTCACTGTTCATAGTCATTCATCACTAGCCCTCTAGGTCTATCTTCACACTTATCACTACGGTGACTTGTAGTTATCCAAGAGATGTGTTATAGAGGTGTTAGGATATATATTGAAAGAATATTTTTCCTCTATTTTATCATAAACCTCAATAAAACTCAAAACATACATCTCATTTTCAATCCTTGATAGTCATTTTGCCTTCTCACTATCTATTTCAACTGCTTATAAAGAAAAGTGTAGCAGGAGGATTTTCATGCACAACTATGGTGATAAATGAGTATGATGGGATGGAAAAAGTCTATATTTATTATTTCAATGATTTTCATTCAAAAATTATCCTCTATACCTATAGGAAAAAATCAAAACTTGTAGAAACCCCATATCAGGTTTGTCCATATAGAAGATAGTACAAATCAAATGAGTGAAAAAGAGCCTAAGAGAGTGCTAGAATAGTTGAAGTAATTTTAATGGCCATTTGAACCCTCCTAAATGTATATCTTCTCATTTCTCCTCCATCAAGTTTGCATAAGGGTTTAGATAGTGTTTTTGGTCATTCTAGTTCTTAGTGATAGTTCATAAAACCTAGACATTCAATCCCTAAACCAATTACATTGAGAATAAGTTAGGCATCATTAGTCCCTTTTACTGATATGAGCACATAAAGTTGGTCTCTCAAGATATTCTATGAATTCTGAGTAGGTTTGAGATAAGGTTAGGCCAAAATGGTCAATTACGTCTTGTTCCCAAAAATAATGGGCTTGATTAACCTTATACTTCCCCTTGAAGTCTCTTAATTAGATTTAAAAGGTCATGTGGTCTTATGACTCAATTTGGAGTCCATGAGGGCTTGGACTTAATTCTAGATCTAGTAGGCCTAACTGTGTATATGAGATTATGACCACCTATAGGATTTTACATTTATTATGGATGTATTTTCTATCTTTATTAATCTTCAAACAAATTGTATACATCATTATATAGTCATTAAGACATTGTCATCTCATTCTTTGTTTATTAGTGTACCTTACCTGTAAGTTTAGAATACATGTAATGTTCCCTATGTCTAATAAAAAATAGAGGGAATCTCCCCTATTCCTTAGACATGAATGAGACATTTATGAGTTATATTAGGTCATTGTAATTCCCTATAAAAAGTTTGAAAACTAGATCACACATGAAAAGCTTTCAACACTCTAAATTACCTAGACTAGCTTTTAGGTTATGATTGTGTGAAGGGTTTGATAGAGTCTAAAAAAATTCAAAATTATGATTGTAGGTTAGTTTTCCTATTTATTGAAATCACATGGAAATGAGATAATACCAATGTGGGAGTGGTTTCAACATGTTCATCTATCTCACACCACTGTCAACCTTCATATTTACACCCTCCTTGAGCTTAAGTTAGTATACCACCTTAGTAAGTCTATAGGTATACATCTTAGGGAATATGGAATTATTGTAGGTGTACATATATGTTAAATCACTATGTTTTCCATTTATTTGTTTCCATATTTAGGTCACTAAGACCATATCCTTTTTGGATGAGTTTATCTATGCATTGAGACCATGTTTTCATATCATTACTGTCAATATGTTGTAGGTATGTAGTTTCAAGGTTTATTTTGGTTCAAATGTCACTTTAGTTTACTAAGTACCTATAGTTGGAACTTTATTGAATTTAAAGTTACTCAACCCTCCTCTCTTGACCAAACAACCTTATTTCATGTTGAGGAGTAACATCTTCATCTAGGCTATAAGAATAAGGTGATTGGACTTGCAAAAAATTCATAGACACTTAAAAAAAGATGGAACTATACTAGGGAGAGAGCTATTTTGGAGAGATTAAGGTAAAATATCCCTTTAAGAAACTTTCTCAACTCTACACCTCTATATGTTGCTTGAACTGGTCTTGGCTATGCTAGTTGAACCCTAAATGACTTGACAAATCCATTCAATTCATTAAATTGAATACAACCATATATTTTGGGGTTTTTGATGGTTTTAATTATCTATACAAACCTATAGGTGACTATAGATTGACTGTCATATTAAAGTCTTACTTAGTCTTTGTTCATGGTCTTAGAATCTTATCTCCATCAACCTCTAAACTCCTTAATGCAATTCTTCCATAGATAAACTGAATTACATGGTTTGGGAAGTTGAACACAAGTACATTACATTGATATAAATCCATTTATAGGAAAATAACTCTCTACAACTGGAAATAAACACTCTACAGACCATAATGTGTTCATCTTAGCACAATGAAGTGATCTTGCTTACCAACTCATGTTTCACATGTGAAAATCAATTTAAGAACCATATGAGAGGAGTGAAAATACTCTAAAAATATTCATAAATCACTTGGAAACCTTAGATGATGCAAAAAAATGAGAAAACTCGAAGGTGTTGGGAATGCATAGACAACTACGAGGTACCAATAGTCTTAAAGATGATTCATGAAATGTAGAACACCAAACTAAAAACTAATGACATTTAATGAAATTAAAAAGAGATTAATTTCTTCCACCAAGTTCATTCATCCAAACTCTACTTGACCTATCTGTACTGGAGGAAAATTGATGAACTTTTTTGACTTGCATAAGAGAGAAATATGCAATATGAACTAGTTTTTTTCTAGTTTTGGATCTGTTAAAGCTTTTCAAGCCTATAAAATAATTGTGTGGGCCTATATAGATCCTCCCAAAGCCTCCCCATAGGCCAAGTGGTTGTCCATATCTATACAACTTTAGAAAACTACTTGAAAATGCTTGATCTTTTGGATGGACATTGAAATTGCAATTGTCAGTTTTCAAACTACCTCTGACACTCAACTAACACCTTTTACTTTAGATATTCCCTTGAGACACTTATCTTACATGTAAAACTATACAACTTCATTAAATTGGCCAAAAGGGACTTATGATAAACTTAGACAAATGTGACTAAGATTAAGACCTATTTTATGACTTTAGTTATGACCTTGGTGGACATTTATGACTTAAGAGACCTTATGGAAGTTTTGAACTTACATAGGGGTTGAATTATTTAACTAGGGGTCAAATTAGTCAATAGTAACCACACTTGTTTTTTAATGAACACAATTTTTAGTTTTAGGTAAAACTCATGCTCTGTGTATCAAAGTGTCTATTGTCTCTATTTTTGAATGAATGATAATGTGAATATAATTTAGCTAATGTTATGTTACGTAATGAATCTAGTGGTTATAATGATATCATCTATTATAACCCCTTGGTGAAACCTTCATATTTTACTCATAATATTTTTAGTATATGTGTCATTTACTATGGGCTTTTGAATATTGATACTCAGTTAAGGTTCCATAATTAGGCATTTTCCTTGGTTTCACTAGACTCTTCCCATTATGTAATTTGGAGTTAAAACCTTCAATTAAACTCAACATATAGTGGTATAACTATGGAAGAGGCACTAGGTTCAGTTGTTGAATCATTAATCTCATTCTTACTTGGAAACATTCTTTCATGACTTACTCTTCCCTCCCCTTTTGTGTTTATTTTGGATCATGAATTGCCTCCTCTTTTATTTTATAAAATGGTAAAGTGAATTACATTAAAATTATTATAATAACTAAACAAGTAACTCACGTCTCAAATAATCTATATTTCATCTTTGATGGTGAAACTATATCTCTTGGAGACTATTACACACAAGCTCAATAATGAAGCCCAATACATACAACCGTGTGTTGGGTTGATCTCAAATCAGTCCTAAAATAGAGGATGAAAGTCAATCATTGATCCCATTATTCTCTTTAAAAATACACAATATCATGAGTATTTTTTGAGCAGGATCTTAGACTGAACAATAAATATTGATGGACATTTTTTTGTATAATTTTAGGAGCTACTAGCTAAAAAATACAAACTTTTAAGTGAAACAATTGAAAATGGACTTAAATACCTTGAAATATTATTTTAACTTTTCCTAAATTTATTACAAGTAAATTGGTGTATTGGAGGGATTGAATTAATTATAAATAAAAACTTAAGATTTTATAAGCCTAATTCCACTCATTTGGTAATTTTTGATTAGTGGTTCTCCAGTTGTGAATTTTTAAGTTTGTTACTTTGAAGGGTAATTTTTTTAGCTAGATAGGCCTTTCAAAGGGCATTATTCTTATTTTATGGGGTGTTTTATAGTAAGGCCAATGATCACCCATGTGACCATGTGAACAATTTTGTTAGGGAATAATTAGTCCTCACATTAATTTGTATATCATAATGTGAATAATCATGAGAGTAATAATTCACTATTACATATAGTTAGTTACTAGAATATATTTTTTAGATTATATAGTTTATTTTATTATTGTTATGAGTTACAAAAATAGTACATAAATAAGTTAGTTTTTATTTACGTATGAGATTTTTTAGGTTTGTGTGCAATAATAGGTGTGAGGAGATGTTGTGAGAGAGATAAATGGAGATATGATCTCCCCAATTATAGGAAAGACTTTTCCTATATAAATGTATTACCCATATAATTTTGTAATATCATGGAATAATACTATATTTATATTGTGATTAAATATTGTCTGTGTTTGTCTCTATTGCACAATGAATGCAGTAAATCATGGTATAGTCTCTTGCAATACCTAACAATGGTATCAGAGCAAGTTGGTCTTGTAGTAGCTATAAAGTCTAGATTAGATTCTATAAAAGAGAAAACATATTGGTCTAGTGATAAATCATATTATTAGCTATTTGCTTTTGTGAAAATCTATCACAAAATTCATATTTTTTTATCTCAGTGCCAAGAATGAATATATGAGTATACATTAGTTCTATGTAGTTAGTTATTCCATTAGTCTAAAATTACATCTAAGAACATGATTTAAATTCATACAATGCTGAATTTTTTTATCCTTTCATGCATCAAATTGAATGTTATTCAACAATGTGTTGACGGCTTCCCATACCAGATTGATTCACCATTATAGTTTTAAAATATGCAATAATACATTCTTCCTACTTGCATCAATTTTGTACACAGTTTAATATTTTAATAACATGAAAAAATAATTATAGAAGTATATTGCATATGTTTTTCAAATTGCATCCCTGCATCTCTTACCTCAGTTTAAAATTGGCCTTTGATTATTCTACATTACATCCCCAAGCATTGAGAAAAACATGAAAAGTTTCTATAGTCTTATTCTGATCTAACTCAACTTTAAGGCATTGAATCTCAACATCATCACAAATTCATTTACATTAGGATCTATGAGATTATTTTAGTGAGATCTCACTTGACATGTTTAGATCAAGATTTTTTTTGGGAAAAACATTGCACATAAATATTTTATTTGGAATGGTGGAAACATGCACTGAAGTCTCCTCAATATTTTCAAAAGTGATGGTCTTCTAGTTTTGCATTTAATTCTGTAGACTTTGCATTTGGATCTATTTTATATAAATTTGAGCTCCATTTAAATTGTCCTCATTACTAGTTGGAGCATCACCATTCTCCCCAAAATGTGACTCCTTAAATCTCGTTTCAACATCTTGGATCCTTTGCCATGTGGCCCATGTATATTTATTTATAGCAGGCTATCAAAATTCTTGTTAGCCTTCATATGATATTCAATGTCATAACCTTGTTTTTAGTTTATTAGTCTTGAGTATCTATTTAAAAAAATACAAAATTCATGTCATTTAGGTTTTAAATGTCTTTTAGTACATTGGTCACTTCATCATAGTAAATATATAGTCATATGAGAGTTATGAGTCATTTCAATAATATATATGTCATATATGTTTTTTATCCAAAATCTTAAGTGTCAGTTTTTCTTTAGTCTTAATTTTGTTGTTAAAGTCAATGTCTTTGTCCAAGTTTTGAAAAAGTCAAACGAGATATTATTTTAAGTAAAGTTGATATATAACATACAACAAAATTCCTATGTATAGTTTAGCATCTTATTATAGTGATTTTCGTGTAAGTCTAGTCATTCTCTTAAAATTGTCAAAATGTTAAAAATCCTAAAATGCCAATTTTTGGGGCTATTGTAAAAATAATAATAAAAAAATGAATCAATATTCAAAATTTAAAATTCATCAAGTCATATTTTATATTTGAGATATCACTACCAAAAATTGTAAAAATATAAAAAATTGCCTCACGAATGCATTTTCACTTGTACATGGTGTCTGAATTATGGGGGGTATTTATGCTCAACAAATTCATGTATTTGAGATTCAAGACTTCTTCAAATAATTAAATAGTGGACCTATTGGAGGTTGGAGGATAGTAGAGGATGGAGGCTTTTATGTCACTCATTAACCACTAATGAAGGGGTACTTCTGTTTCAGTGAAACACACACACACACACACACACACACACACACACACACACACACACACACACACATATTATTTTCAACACTTGTTTATATGTGGGATGAATAAGAGGTGCATTTCCTATTTTACCACATAGTGCACTACATAAAAAAGGTGTCTAGGAGATATAAGAATGTGGAAATAGTTAGGAGAGTAGCTAACTACAGAGATCCTTTGACTACCTTACTTCTTTATGTAGATGATTTATTAATGAAACATCCATTATGTTCACATGGAGTAAATATGGGATACATTATTTATATAATAGCATTCATGTGAATCAAGATTTATATAGTAGTATGCAGACCTAAGAGTATGCATTCACATATAATTTTATTCATGCTAGTTTTTGGATATACAGGAGTGAAGGTTAAACACATGGTTCCTGCACATGGTTCTCACATTATATATGTTGATGTGGTTCCCTCAGTGAATGGTCGATAGAAGATGTATCTATTTGAAGTTTCCACACTAATTTGATTGATGTGTTCTCAATAGTGAATGGTTGATAATAAGTTTATGTGTTCCTTATTTACTTTCATTAAGTCCTATGAAACACAAATTACCATGTAAGGCTTAAGGGGGGAATGTTAGGGAATAATTAACCCTCACATTAATTTATATATCATAATGTGAATAATTATGAGATTAATAATTCACTATTACATATAGTTAGATAGTATAATATATTTTTTAGAATATATGGTTAATTGTATTATTGTTGTGATTTACAACAATAGTACATAAATAAGTTAGTTGGTATTTACGTATGAAAGTTTATAGGTTTGTGAGTAATAATAGGGTGCAAGGAGATATTGTGGGAGAGATATGTGGAGATATCTAATTATAGGATATAATTTTACTATATATATGTATTACCTGTATAAGTTTTTAATGGCATGTATTAATATTATATTTATATTATGATTAAATATTATCTCTATGTTTGGCTCTATTACATAGTACATGAAATAAATCTTGGTATAGGATCTTACAATACCTAAAAAGTGTTTTAGGTCCCCATGTGTTGGTGGGATTCACCCTAGTGGTGACCTCCATGGTTTAAATTATGAGTTTTGGACATGCATGGCTTATATCCAAGTAGTTAAACATCTTTTCATGAATTGCATATAAGTCAAGAATTCAACACTTTTGACAACCACTAAGCCTAACCACTAAGTGATAACTAACCATCCATATATATTAAATATATTTTATTATTTAATATTATATTTTTAATAACCATGTTACATTTATAACATCTTTTCATGTCTAAAACAAAAAAAAACCAAATCTTTCTCAAACAGTTATACCAAATTTATAAATCTGATTGTGGCTACTAGGAAACCTAAAGGTGGGGGAACCCAAAATGGAACCCCACTCATTTTTTTGTATTATTATACATGGAATGGGTCTTAGTAATTGAAGTGGTATTATTATATATATAATTTTTCCTTAGGGAGGTTAGTTGAGACATTTTTGATGTTTGTGCTAGAAGCCACATAATGAGTTAACTCTAATAAATACCCCTTTTAATTTGATGTCCTCTATCACATGAAATAATATTTTTAATATGAAACTAAGTTTTTCAAATAATTTTATTTTTAAACTTGGATTGGCATCCATTAATGGTCATAGAGGAGTTTAAAACTCCTAAATCATTGTCTCAACAACCTCAAGAGTTTAATACCACCTAGGGACTGACCATTGAGCTAGGTACAAGTAAAATGATCCCACACATATCTTTAACATGTCAAATGTTTGAAAATTTAATAATTATAATTATGCTAAAAACTTGGACACCCCATTAATTATATTTTTTTAGGGTGAATAATGTGAAGAGTGATGCCTATGGATAAGTCATTCTTCAACACTCCCTTTTTCTATCTAAATTTAAACCTAAAATTAGGGGTTAGCAACCTTTGTGGGACCCCATAAGGTTTCCAAGATTTCTTATACCTATTTTCATTTCATGGTTAGGACTAATCAAATTTTATGGTGGAGATGGGTTGTTACATCATCAGGAAGCTTAATTGAGATAATTTATACCCTTTGGGAGGTTGTATGGGAGCTATGTGATTTTTTTGAGTAATTTCCATGGCTTTAAATTAAGTTAAAAATATATTTTACATATGATTTAAGTGCAAACCAATCCTTATGATTATTTGAAATCATTAAAATGTTTTTGAGCACTAAAAAGAGTTAGATAAAATAGTTGGATTTATTGGTTTCTCAAACCCACCTCACCTTAGTCGACCATTCTTTTTTGTCCTTGAGACTACGGAGCCCAATAGGTTAGCTTAGAGAGATTTAATATTTTTGAGATCATATAGGCTAAATTGAGTGAGTGGGGATGACATGGTTTCATAAGATACAATGTGACCACATGTGCAATAGAATCCATATTTTTTCTATGTATGCATGATTTTTACATTGCATTATTTGTATTATGTGACGTAGTTGGTCAATTTTTGGCAATGTGAGTGAGTATAATGTGCTTTATTTAAATTATTATATTATTAATTTTGGTTTGTTACTTTCATTTTCATAAAAAAATTTCCCTTTCATTATTTATTATGGAGTGAGGATAGTGACTAATGCATGATGTTGAGGACATCAGTAAGTTTATAGACCCACCTTAGGCTCCAAAACCACCTCTAATTCCATAAGGGTTGGTATACCTCAGGCACCATAACTTCAATTAATGAAACAAATACTTGTAATTATTAAGGAAGGGTTACTAATGGTATAAAATATATTATAGAGGCATTCTCCAAACCTTTCATGAGGTGGATAGAGGTTAGTAAAGGGTGAGAGGTAGATGACTCATATCATGACATCAAATTGGAATAGAGGGTGATGGAGAGAGTATCAAATATTGTATCCCCTTACAACAACATGTGGATGGAGGTAAATAAGAGTCACATCATAAAATGGACTATCAAGAGAGATGGTATTATGACTACCCTCCTAGGATATCACCAAGAGATATGATCAAGGATTTAATCTAACCTAGCTTTTAAACTCCTTATGGCATCCAATAGGTTTTTATAGTTGAGGCATGATTGGATAGTATGTGTGTATGTTTCACCCTATAAAAATGTGATTCTAATGGAAAATATTACCTAACTACTCACTTACTTAGATGTGCAAGTAATAGTTTTTTAAAGGGTGAGGAGTGAAAACTCCATATGACATTGGCTACCCTCACTTGGTAGATATTTGAGTATTATTTAATAGTTTGATACATTTCACCTCACTTAATTTATAATAAGTTAGATGAAATTAATTCTCAGATATTTTTTATAGGATCAAACATTGGAACAATATGAATTCCATTTTATGGACCTGTTACAATATGTAAAGAATTATAAAATGAGTTTATTTAGGGAAAAAATTATCATATGTCTAATTATAAATTTTTTGGCATAATGCCCATAGTCTTTCCACAAACTTTAATGGTCATAGTGGAGACTAATTATCTTATATTTTAGACTCAAGGTAATTCCTAGGAGGCTCAAGAGATGTTTTAGGTAAATATATAGTTTTTATGTGATGCCATATTGCATAGTATGCAACTTGCTAAGGGAGGTTGGAGACCTACACAATCAACTCCAAGACCTTTTTAGTAGAAATAGTGATAGGAGAATAAATAATGATTTAGCCACACTAATTTTAGGAATAGAGGAAATTATCCAAGGGAAGAATAATGTTAGACAATGGGATAGATATTAGACTATGCTAATAGAGACTCAACAATCAGTGTAGGTAGGACCATTAGAGTCTATAATGACATTTGAGTAGAGGACCATTAGAGCCCCATCCATTGAGAATAAATTAGAGGGTTTTTTTTTTATTATAGATCACCTCAACATTATACATGATATTTAGAATTGAGATCATTAGATATTAAAAAGTAATAGGCTCTTGATTTTAGATTAGATAGTACATGATGTGGGTCAAGGTGACTAGTTGTATGCAATGGTGGATTACAACTAGGTATAAAACCAGAATACTATCATTCAGAGCACATGCATGATTAATAGAGTTTAGGTTACACTATTGTTACATTATGGATCCTCATACTCATTTATATACCCTTCAACCATAAACCATTATAGGCTAGTGTCTTCTAGATAAATTGATATTTAGGAGGAAGAGTTGACCATTCAGGATATGATGCTCATTATCTCACTAGTGAGCTATTATGTTCTATATTTGGGTATTTTACCCACTACTATAGACTTATGCATTATACCCTTAGGGACTTATAGAGTTTTTTAGGTATGAATTATCTCACATATCATAGATATAAGATGGATTGACACAACAAGGTCATCAATTATGTCAATGACCTTGGGTTTAACATGTTTATCACTAGGGTCTAGAGACCCATCTTTCTTCACATGGTTTATATGATGCATCTCAAGTGGATAATAAAAAATGGATTTTATATGTTTGTTATCATAGTGAGTGATAGGTTAGATGATGAGATAAAGAGGGCTTCATTAGATGACCATTCCATTATATGATATTTTTCAACATTTTTTTGAGTGAGTTTCCAAGCATGCCTCCACTTAGAGAGATTGGTTTTAGGATATACCTTATACCTGGGGTTGAGATTATATCTAGGGAACCATATAAAATGACCACACTTAAGATTTATGAGATCAGTATGTAGTTATAGGAATTATTAGATAAGGTCCTTATTAATCCTAGTGTTTCCCCATGGGGAAAACTTATTATCTTTGTTAATAATAAGTATGAATCCCTTCTATTGTGTGTTGATTATTTATAGATGAACAAATTAATGGTAAAAAAACATTCTCTATTTCCTAGGATGGATGAAATTTTTTATTAGATGTGAGGATTCAGATTATTTTCTAAGATAATTATAAAGTTTGGATATCATCAACTATGGATTTCATAGGAAGGTATACACAAGACCAGGTTTTGAAAATAATATGGTCTTTATGAGTTTACAATTATACTCTTTGGTTTGACTAATTACTTAATAGTGTTCATGAGCCTCATGAATGAATTATTTTATACCTATACAGACCATTTCATGTTGATATTGCTTGATGAAATCTTTATATATTCATATAATTTGGAGGAACATGGGAATCACATGTGGCAAATTATACAAGTTTTGATATAGAACCACTTATAAAGCAACTTGAGAAGTGTGATTTTACATAGTCAAATGTGTAGATCTCAATAGACCCCTCTAATATTTATGTTTTTTTTAGTTCTTATAACCCCCAAGTGTCACAAAGGTTCTTAGATTCACAGGTTTGGCTGGATATGACTATAAATTTATTGATAAGTTTCTCATATTGTAAACCCTATGACTTCCCTTTAGAACAAAGAGTATATGTTTATATAGACATAATATTATGAGGATGCCTTTTAGTTAATAAATGTGTGTCACACTAGTGTTTCCATATTAGGGATTATTAAAACATTTGAGGATTTTTTCATATACACATAAGACTCCCATGCACAATTAGGAGTAATCTTTATGCATGGGTATATTTATTTCCTATGAGTCTTGAAAAGTCAAAAAAATGTGAGATACTATATTTGACACATGACCTTGAGTTTGTTGTCATCGTACATGTATTTTTTAGATGGAAACACCTTATTATTAATCATCACTTTTAATAAATATATATCATTTGATCTTGTAACAATTTTTTTATTAGCCCAATCTTAATGCTTGTCAACAATATTAGATAGAGCTCTTGTGTGAGTATGACTATAAGAAAATATATATTAAAGGAAAATATAATTTTATTGCAGATTATTTTTTTAGAAGGAACAATTAGTTAATAGTGATGAGGTGAGGAATATATTTTTGAAGTTTAATCCTTGAGAGTTTTCTCAAGGAACATGTACAGTAGGAGGTGTAACACATGCTAGTTTCAAAGAGGACCTTCAAGGGAAAGTGTGAGGGATTTAATTTTGAGGTAGATGATATTTTGTGACACAAGGGTAATATTTATGTTCCCACATAAAGTATATTATGAGAGTTTATATTTTAATATTTTCATTAATCCCCTTATTATACACACTCTGAAGTGAATAAGATGCATGCAAAGTTTCAATAGTTGTTTCACTAGGACAATTTGTGATGTGACATTACAAACTTTGTAACTTGATGCCTTGAGTTTGATATTATTAGGGATGAACATAAAAATATTTTAGTGTTTTTACACCCCAATGATATTATTAAATTGAAATGTGATGCCATCTCCATGTAATTAATTTTTAGACTACCTACTTCATCATATCACCATGACATGATCATGGTGACTATAGATAAGTTGAAGAAGTAGCTCACTTTTATCTAATGAACACCACTTATAATGCCATGAAAATTTTAAGGGTATTATTATATTACATTTTTTTAATACATAGTATTACACATAAAATAATCTTTGATTAATATCTTTTATACACATCCCAATTTTGGACCATTTTATAGAAGACATTGGCAACTTGACTCAATTTTAGTACTTCTTATCATCCTAAGAAATATGGACAAACTAAGTGATTCAAACATGTTTTTATGGAGTTTTTTTCATGTACATCATGGATCAATAATTTTATTTGGAGTATTACTTGTACTTTATATAATTTATATATAACAATAACTACTATAATTTGATCAAAATGGCACCCTTAAAACATTATATGGTAGAGGGTGTAGGACCCATTTGAGTTAGAATCCCATTTAGGATTGAGTTATCATTCATATTTCCATGTTTTAATACATGGAGTGAGAGGTATTTAAAATTATATCATATTGAAGAAACCTAATAGTGATAGAATAAGTATGCAAATGTGAATAATATTGATCAATCTTTGATGTGGATGACAAGGTGTTTTTAATATTGAGACCTAAATAGATCCCTATCTTTTTGGAGAAGGTTTGAAGTTTTCACCTCATATTATTTGTAAATTTTATATCTTTATTAACATCAACCCTATAACTTATCATCTAACCCTAAAATCTATCCTATCATGTGTTCATGATGTGTTCCATGTTTTTATTTTCTATTAATGTGTACCTGACACTACCCATGTTTTGGACTAAATGTAATTACAATTAGAGAGTGATGAGACTTTTATTTTATAGATTACAAAAAAATTAGTGCTCATGATGTTAAGATTTTGAGGTCAAGATCTAGACAAAGTCAAGTTCTGATGGGATCGATATGATGAGATAAATGCCACTTGGGAGATGTAACACCTTTGAGAGTTTAATATCCCCACCCATTTCAATAACTTATAAGATGAATTTTTCATAATAAGAAAGGAATGTGATAAACTTATTTTCAAAATGATTAATTTAGGATATTTTGTTAAATACACACATCTTGATATGACATGATCTATATGTATTAAGTCACAATGTGTTATTATTACCTTATGTTTAAGAAAATAGATTTTACATGTGTGATTATGTTATTTTACTTGAATTATTTTAGTTATCTATTATGATGCATATTATATTTTTTAATAGTAGACCTCTTATTTCTAAATAATATGATTGATTATATATTTTTAGATGATTGGCATGATCATATTACAATTTATATTTTATGACTTGGATATGTTAATATGCATTTTATATAGATTGAGATTAATTGCGTTGCTTAAATTATGTAACTTTGGTTGTCTAGGATGGTTCATTTAATGCATGAATTTATTTTAAGGTGATAAGGGAGGTTGAATAGGGAACTAGGAGTGAATTGAGCATGAGCACATCATTGGTATAGTGGTTTAATGATTACCTTACTTTCCAATAAATAAAATCAATTCAAGTGTTATATGTGTACCTAATCACAAGTTTTGAACATCCTTACCCCTTGTAACACTATTAATACCTCTTGATATAAAACTTAGGAGTCACTTTAACATTATTATCACTCAAAAAAATAAATTTTAAAACCAAATAAGTGGTATCCTAGACAAAAAATCAGATGGGAACTTTCATTCAACTTTACAAGTGGATATATAGTTTTTTAAAGGTAGATAATTATGTATTTAAGACCATAATTGACTATAGTTTGGATTATAACTTGTTTGAAGTGTGGATCAAACCATATGATAGCCAATGTGCCCATTTATAGTATGGGATAGTGGTATCATTTAAGAGGAATGAACTTACCTTACTTTCTTGCATGGGATTGTAAGAGGAGTTAATGATTGTGTGGGATTTTCAACCAAGAGCCAAGGAATGGGAAGGGATGCATGTCACCTTCCCATTAGAGAATGAACATGAGTTGTTTTTCTACATGGTAAATGAAATCCTTCCTTGGAAGGATTTTTTTTGGTCATTTTTAATTTGGGAAGTTTGAGGAGAGATAGGGGAGATAAGGAGATGAAGCAGGAGTTCTTATCTTATGAGGAGGTGAACCAACCCAACAATTTGATGTGGAAATTTATTATGCTAAATAGAGTAAAGAACCTGAGGTAGACTTAAATATTTATTTCTACTATTTTATGTACATTTTTAATTTTAAAAAGAAACTTCTCCCTTTTTCTTTTCTTATTTTCTAGAGGTGTAGGGCCACTCGGCCTTCCCTATTTTAAGCTTTTATTTCCATGGTTATGTCTATTTTAACCATGTGGATATATTTCCACTTTGGTTTTGAATATGTATCATTCTTCCTATATTATTATTATTATTATTATTATTATTTTATTTTATTTTATTTATTTATTTTTAAAACCATTTTTAATTCATGTTGATGCCTTTAGGATACCCATTTGGTCTTAAATTATGTCTTATTTTTCTTCTTTTTGCATAATGGTGTTATATAGTGGAACTAGGTTCACATTCCCTCCTACATGGTTCTTTGGCATTATTTATTTGGATAAGTTCCTCCCATATCCAAGAGAAGTGGTAGGACAAAAGAGAGGTATCACCATGTTCTCCTTCTCCCTTGGTGAGCCTTATTATATTAGAATTTTATTATGGTTTTATTTGATATTATTGATTTTTAAATGATGTTTTAACATTTTTGAATGTTTTTATTTTGGTTATGGAAGTATGTAGTGGAAGATGTGCTAGTTAGCCTTATAGTTGAGTGTTTTACCTAGCAACCAAATCTTGTCTTGTTAATTTGAACCTAACCCATACCCTTGATGTCCAATATGATAAGATACAGGATTATAAATATTGGATGTGCCTATAAAAGTCTCCTTATGATGGAAAACATATGGGAGGTAAGCCTCTCTTTCAGTTGGTCTTGTGGGTTGTATGTGGATCACATTTGAACACTTGTTATTTCAATGCTATTGTAATGATTTGTAAAAATGCTATTGGATATTTTTAAATACATTATAATCTAATGTTTAGTTGTAATTATTTTCAAAATATATAGAATTAAATTTGATATAAACTCTATGAGATTTCATGTTCATTACTCGTAGTAGTTCTAGTCAAAAGAGAAATAAGTTAAAGAACAATCTATTTTTTAATGGAATTTTAATTCATAAATATTGATGAAATTTATCTCTCATGAAACATTATTTCAATATATATTCAATTATACAAAGAATTGTTAAACTTTAGATTTACATGATTCTATTACCTTTTGAAGTTAGTTGTAAATTATAATTTTTGGGTAATTTTAAAACTAATATTCTAAATTTTTATTTTTCAATGAAGCAGGATATTTATATAAATCACTAAATTTCATTATATAATGTTAGGATCTAATTGCTAAATGATACAATTTTTTGAGTGAAATCATATAAAATAACCTTAAATTCCTTGAATTCTTGTTTGAACTTTATAACTTTAATGTATGTAAATAAATGTAGTGAAGGGATTTAATAAATATTAAATAAAAAATTATTATTTTCTAAGCCTATTTCCTCTTGTTTCTTCAATCTTTGATATCAGCAATCAAGTTCTTAATATTTTAAGTTTGTTACTTTATAGGGTAAATTGTTAGCTAGACATGCCATTTGGAAAGTAATTATCCCTATTTTATGAGATATTCTACAACAAGGCTAGTGGTCACCCATGTGGCCATGTGGTAAGTATCTTGGGTTATACTAAGCCAAACCACTCCTTGTTAAATTATTTATTATTACCTATGTTCTGATAATTTAAAAAAAGGCTCAAACCACATGTATTTATCCCACTTATGTGTGTGTGCAACATTTTGAACAATCTAAAATGAAATCCTATTTTTTGATCTTTTATACTTGGCACCATGTAAATTTGACTTTGTGTCTTTATATTTCATGATATGGATTATTTTAGGGATACTCCTTGAAGATTTGAGATGTGTATATTCCTTTTTAAAATGTTCCAATAGAGTTATAGGTGATTTATCAATGTTTTTGAGTGTTTCCAAGTGAATAATAACCATACAAATAATTTTTATTAATGAGTGACTCATCTTTAATTTCATAATATGACAGACCAATGAAAAGTGTCTAGGCTAACCTAATAAAGACTTTAAATTTTGAAAAATAGGCATTGAGAGATCCTAGATATTTTCAGTATAGGGAGACACCTATGGTAACCAACACTATTTAGATTACTAGTAATATTGTAAGAGTGAAAAATAGGGATCTAAAATATAGGTAATATATGTATAATATTTGTAAGGGTTCTTGTATAGATCAAATGACCTTGAATAAATGAATATAGTGTATAGAGGTGGCTAAGAAATTATAAGCGTACATGGATAGATGAAATTTTACTCAATATTAAAGTATATATGCATCATATAAATGTGTCAAATTATGCCAAAATTAATTTTTATAAAGTTTCAAAGACCAAATTTAGGTGTCTATAGATGCCCAATTTAATATAATATTGATAATGATAAATTGAAAGGATAAAATATGTAAAATTTATACATGTTATAAACACAC